>OZ005660.1:238201382-238726382 GCA_963930645.1 Salticus scenicus
CACTATACGTGGTGCACATAATATTTGCTTTTACGTTATTTCCTATGTTTATTTTGTTCATCCAATCAACCATAAAGTGACAGCAATTTCACGTCAAATATTACAATATGCTGTGACCGGCTACGTCTGTCGCATGAGACAATTAATTTTTTTGTGTTTATATATAATTCATGGTTTGTAAACCTGATAGTACAGCCTTAATATAGTTCTCTTTGGCGAATTTTGAATTTTTGTCACCATTTTAGACATAATCCATTGTAACAATAAGACTTAATCCCTTGTAACAATATGCTATGAGCGCTATTTCTGCCGTGTTTTAGACAACTAATCTTTTTATTTTTATATTTATTTCCCATTAAACATATTTTTATTTTTATTTATTTATTTAAATATTAATCTGAATTATTCAAATATTTCTGTTCGACGGCGTGCAAGTGCAGTAACACACAGAGGCTCACATTTGTTTTTATGATAAATTAGCATAGTGATTATTATATAAAAAAATAAATAAATAGGTAAACATTATCGTGCTACACAACTTTATTATGTAGCTCCATTCGCGGCTTCTGAATTTTTGTCGCCATATTAGCGATGGATTTATTTATTTATTTATTTTTGCATGAAAAAGGGGAAGACTATTTTGCTAATAATTTTATCAGACTCTTTTTTGTTTATACATAAGAATCCTTCATATTCTGCTTATATTTTTAATGGTTTTTAGGTTTAAAATAGTGCTTGTTGAAATAAATTTCCTATCTTTAAAACTGCATTTTTTCTGTAAATTTTGTGTAAAAATAAATCATTTATGTTTTTATATATTTGATGCACTACTTAGATTAAAATGGCTGTTGCTATATTAAACTTCTTGTCGAAAAGCATTCGGTGTACTTCAACACCAAAATTTAAAAAATCGCCCAGCAGGATCTATTAATGAAACTGATAAAATAAAAATATGGTTAATAGAGTTTAAATAAGCTATTTAAAAAAACTTTTAAAACCCAAATTTTTAATGTATCGTATCACATATATAGATATAATAATAATATATAGATTGATCATTGGGGAGAAAAAAGTGATTCCTTTTCACTCGGGGAAAGATGGCGATTTTACCAAAATATGGCAGTCTTTCCCCGAGTGAATACACACGGGAATACACACGAATGTTTTAGCAAATAAAATTCATGAATAATTTATTTACTAAAGGTGAATGAAATACTCCAGATATAGTTTCAAATTCATTTTTCTTTTTTTCCTTTTTTTTTCAATGCCACTTAATGGCTGATTCCAAAGCTTTTTTTCGGCATGAAAAATCTTTGCACGATAATATGGGGATGATAGATCTATATACATTATTATATCTATGATCACATAAATCTTTTCGAAGTTAGAATAAAACTTGATTTTGAAAAAAAAAAAAATGATGTCACTTTTTTGTTTATTAACCAAAAAAATTGATGAAATTTGAAATGCAAGTTGATCTTGTGGGGTACAGGCTGTATATTATATTTTTGTGTTCGTGAGAGAAAATTTAAAAGAATTTGAAAACTGCAATTTTTAATCCCACTTCAAAAAAATGTGACTTAATGTGAAGCAGATTTTTTATTTTATTTTTCTCCTATCGGTTTCCATACAATCTTCTGCTGTTGCCAC
Source organism: Salticus scenicus (assembly GCA_963930645.1). Lineage (NCBI taxonomy): Eukaryota > Metazoa > Arthropoda > Arachnida > Araneae > Salticidae > Salticus > Salticus scenicus. The sequence goes on from OZ005660.1 coordinate 238,203,033, forward strand.
CTAAAATTCATACTTTAGTTAATTTTAAAAAATCTAACTGTCCGATTGATAAGCTGTTTAATGCATCGGATTTACAAAAATTTTCCCTTTCATTTGGTATCTTATTTGTAACGATACGACTGATATTTCTACTTTATTTTTTAATCTTTCTGATTTATTTTCCTCATTTTAAATAAATGTACGTTTTTTTTTTTTTTTTTTTTTTTTTTAATTAATTTATTTATTTATTTATTATTATTATTATTATTCTGTCGAAAAAAATACTGGCAACAATTAAATTGTGGATAAAATTTAAATGGCTTATTTATCAGAAATTAGAAGGCTATTATTTTCACATTTTAATTAATTCACTTATAATAATATTATAACTTAATAATATTATTAAAGGACATCTGAAAAGGGGTTTATTTAGCAAATTTTAAGTAGATCGTTAGAGGCGTGGTAAAGGTATTGTAAAAATTTTCGATTCTCAGTAATTTAAAGAGAGAAGTTTTATTTGATTTATGTAGATTAGATATTAGGTCGATTTCTTAGAAATTTGCCTTTCCCCCCTCCCTTTTTGTTTTGAATAAGAGGCTCTTTTGAGAATCCTTAAAATAGCCGTGTCTTTTTGCTAATCCTTACTTTTTTTTTTTTTAATCAAAGAGCAAAAGAAACTGATAAAATAAAATATATTTTTGTTTAAATATTATGAAGACGAAATTATCTTTCATTTTATTTTTTAGTTCAACTTTAGAAAAAAATTTTAAATCTATTATTTCAGATTAATTCCACTAACGCCAGTGCTCGGTGTTCAACCAACTTTGATAAATATATAAAGAATGAATAAATAGGTGTTACATTATTTATAGACAAAATACATGCAATATATAAGTTCACTTACCGCTCCTGATAAAGATGCATAATTAGACTTATAGGAACGTTTCGACCAAGTACCATCTACTATTACTGTCAAAAGTGGTATGCCTTTCGCATCAATGTCCCCTCTTTTTACAGCTATCTCCTTTTCTGCGTCAGCCGCAAGTTGCATTTCACTCGACGCACATTTTTCCCATGCATTTGATATAAATTGGTGCTCAGCAGCATAAGTGTTCAGTGACATAGATGGAATATTTAAAGCGCTGAAAAATTCTTCCATATTTGAAAATCCAGCTCCTATGCCAATTGTTCCAATAACAGCTGCGGTATTTATTGGCAATGAAGAAGAATCAGATGCAGCATCTGTCCAGACAATTTTTTCTAAATTGCACATTGCACATTTGAATTTTATGCCAGAATTCAGACCTTTCCTTTTTTCTGAGATTATATTCATGTCACTGAGAGAACAACCAAATATTGAATGTTTATCTAATTCTTGCAGCTGTTGAATAAAATTCAAAATATCAACAATTCTTCTTCCAGAGAGTATATTTGAATTTTGATTTGGAGTGGAAAAATCGAGAGATGTTACAACATTGTCTGGGATACAAGTATTTTCATTATTGTCAGAATTTAAATCTGTATCTCTGCAAAAACAAATGATATAAAATTTCAATTATAGCTATTAAACTATCATTATTATTATTATTTATTTATTTATTTATTTTAATGAGAAAAATATTTTAATCGTAATATATAAAATTTGTAAATAAGTTAAAAGTATAATAAAAACAAATTAAATTTCATTTAATTCTTGTCTCCTCATTATTAGTTATTCTTACAAATTTGAAATAGTGTTCACGCTCATTTCTGGGATCAATTTTTTTCTTAAAAAAAAAAAATAATAATAATAAATAAACAAATAATAATGTGTCACTCATACGACTTTTTATTATCCTGCATTTCAATACTTTAAAGATAGACTGCAAATTAAGACGTAAGATAAATAAGGTAAGACAATAACGTTCAATATATTTTAGCGATAATCTAAAATAGTTTTAGGAAAACGAAGGAAGTCGATCACCCCACTCAACTCCGTCAAATTATAGTACATACCTACATTTAATTATTTATTTAATAAAGGCTGCTAATAATTTGCTTTTCAAACTTGCCAAACTTGATCAAATTTTTCAAGTGGCAACCTAATACAAACCTTTAACACAAAATTCAATTTTTTCTTTTATAAGTTATACTGCTAACAAATATACATACAAAACAGCTGCTAAAAATTTGATTTTCGTATCCAAGGGACTTTAAAACGTGATTTATACAAAAACTAGAATGAAAAATTAAACTTAAAAAAAAAAAAAATATATATATATATATATATATATATATTCAGTATGGGGGTTTGAGAAATTTTCTTTCCCGGCATTCTAAAATGTTATACATATATTTGAAAACATAGGGGAGCTCTGTAATTGTATGATGAATGAATTCCATGTACAGGATACATCACTATGGGATACAAATGTAGAATACCGAGTTTGGATTTTCTGCTACTATTTGTCATTGAGATATGGTGAAAAGAGACACACAGACTGACCAACCAATAAAAACATTATTTTCGGCTTCAGAGGACCTCGAAACGTGTAAATATAACAAAAACTCAATTTTGAAAATTTGATCCCAAAAACAACACTTTCTCTACTATATAAAGGGTAAGAGAAATTTAAAAAAAAAAAAAAAAAAAAAAAAGGCAATGTTCAAGAATTAAAAATATAGTCGACAGAAATATATTGGCCGCAATAGTGACTGGGCGATCGTATCTCGAGAGCCCTACCGACAACAATCAGTAAATAATAATAATAATATTAATAAAGCCAATTTTGGTTTTCTAAGTAACAAATATAAAATTCTGCATAAAGTAAAATTTAATTTAGCACTGCAGGAGTTATTTTAATCTATTATTCCACATAAAGGCATGCAGTAACTGCTTTTTATTCCCTGACATTAGTCACTACTTCATTTTTGTAATTACATTTTTTTTTTTTTTTTTAAATATAGCTTTAGCATGGGAGACCTCCGGCGGCTTTTAAAATTTTGTTATTATTTTGGCAATAAATTAAAATGGGTACCGCAATTGCGTAAGTAAAGGTCTTGCGTAAGAAAACGCTTGAGCTACACTTGTGCCAAATTTCATATTTCGCCAACAGGCTCTTCACTGTTCCACATCTTCAGTACGACTTTTCTCAATTTTATATTAATTACTTAAAAAATGTTTGCACATTCATTTTTTTTTTTTTTTGACATAAAAAGAAATATATTTACTTATTTATGCATTTTTGATTAATTAATCTTAGAATCTTTCGATATACAGTTTATTAGTTTTAATAAATTTTTAAAATCTAATTTATGGCACAAAGTTTGTTATTCCAGACATTTCTATTTATTTTATTAAATTTAAGTCTTTACCATTTATTTCAGCTTATTAGAAATTGGCATCATATTCTAGAAACTTTATTTTCAGAAATTTTAAAAATTTAATAATAAATACCTTCAGATAAATTTCTTAATTAATGACGTTATGTCCTACTTAAATCATAATAAAAACATCAAAGTTAACTTCACTTTATTTATTTATTTATTTTTAACTTATTTAAATATAATAATAATACCACTTAATATATCTTGTTCTATACTAAATTTGTTTCATTTCTGAAAGAAATAATACGACCTGTCGTACTAAGAAAAAAGGAAGGGGCTGGGTTTTCTTCTAAAATAAATTCTGCCTAGAACAATTTTATTATTATTATTATTATTATTATTATTCATTTACTATTTTAATCTGAATTCTTCGAGTGAATTGTTTCATGAACCGATAGTTGAGAACCCCTTCCCTACCCAGAAACAAAAATGAATTAAATAAAAATACACAGACAAAAAATGTAAAACATATAATGAATGATATAATAAAGCGATCATACCTTTGAATTGTCTTCCACCGTCGTAGATTCTGCCCTTTGTTTTTCTTGCGAGGAGCAGATAGATATAGTTGTCCATTTTTGCTCATTCGTCTATTTGATTTCATGTTGAAAAAGAGAAAAATAAAATTAAACTTTCAAAATAAAATGATAAAAAGATGAAAAAAATTCGCTTGGGATCAGTTTAAAAGTCTTAGTGATGTACTTCGCTCTGTGAGTGGAAACTGGAAAAAGTCAGAGAATATGCCGAATAGTTGTTTTTAACCCGTTCAAACACTCCCCCCCCCCCCCTCCACGTCTCAGTCCCAAGTCTTTGTTCAGAAGGCGACACTAAAACTGTAACACCTGAAATATGTTTTCCAGACTTCTGTAAAGTTGAAGTTCTGAAAATTTCCGCTTCTGGTAGATATATGTAGTACAATAGAGTACCGAACCTTTTATGTTTTTGCCATTCAAAGTCCAGGAAGAACGGCTTGAGACAAACGACATTTTATTTTAGATCTTCCAGCGACATACCTTTTGTGTGAACAGATTAAAATTGACAGTTAGATGTTGCCTGGGGTGATCAAGTTGCCGCCTCTTTAAAAATAAAGGGAATCCAACTGAAAACGTATTTAAAATATGTAATACTAAAATGTCTAAACCTAAGAATAAGTATAAGGATTGCCGCCCCGCCGAAGACAGTTTCTGCACCAACCCCTCCTTTATCTACGCTTTTTCACTATCAGAACAATAGCATTTTGATTTAGGAAAGTCTTGAGTCGGCCAGGGTCCGTATTTCTGTCTTTGTATATTTCATCATTAGTCAAGCAGTATTATGAAAATCTTCGTTCTTCCTATAATCACAAATGAAAAAAATCTGTATTTACCTGCAACTTCGCCCACAGACGTGATGTACACGAAACATTTGCTTGATACCAACGTAAAATTTAATGTAGCATTCTTATATGATGCTGATTCAGAGTACCGAATTGGACTTCTGCTGCTATTTGTTATTGAGATATATACATAACAGACAGATAAAAAGACAGAAACCATTATGAACATCTTTTTAGGATTCAGGTTGCCTCATACCGTGTAAATATAAGGAAAACTCAATATCGAAAATTTGACCAAATTCTGACGGTTGGTTGTGGACGCTCGTGCTTTTCTTTTTATGTTAGATAATAAGCCATGTTGTTTTCGAAATAGAATATTAAAAAAAGCTTAAAAAATTGCAATTTTTTTTTTTAAACCGATTTTGACAAAAGTGAAAATTTGGGTGTAAATGCTAATTATTATTATAAATTTAAAATAATATATTATTATTATAATAACTTTATTATTATTATAATAAAGTTATTATCCAAAAATCTATAAAATCGGTTTAAAATTAGAAAGTTTTAAAAAATTAATTAAAATGTGATTGTTTTTTAAAAATTTGTATCCTTATTTTAAATTTTCTAATTTACAGTCATCTAATTTTCAATTCGTGTCACATAAATCATGTAGCTTTTGGACTGGAAAATAAAAAAGCTTTTCTCAATGAATAGAAAAAAAAAAAGCAATTTTTTTTAAGCTTCTGCATAAATGAAAAATTAGCTATAAACCGTAATTATGAATTTTCAGGAAAACAACTAAATTCAGTTGAAAAGTAGAGATTTTTGTAGAAAAGTAACATTTAGCTAAGTTTAAAGCTACTCATGCGTTGACATATTATAATTTCTCAATTAGCATTCTTTCAAATGAAAATTATAGATTTTATGGAAAAATAATAATTTGCAGTTAAATTCAAGGTCGTGATTTCATAAAAAGTAACTTTATTATTTTTATATAAATTTAAATAACACACAATTACACGAAAAAGAAAATATTTGACAGAAAGGAAAAAAACAATCTGGTGTGTCACTCACACGACTTTCTCTTACCCTGAAATATAATATTATAAATACAGGTTGCAGATTAATAAGTAAGATAACGAGTACTGTTATGAAACCTGTGTTAAATAATTCAAATTAGGCTTCGGAAGAGTTTTATATGATAATTAGTTCTGTGTGAGGGGTCAACCCCCCGTTTCATTAATGCACCTATATTTATATAGAATTTAATTCGGCTGTTAAAAAATAATTCTGTTTTTAAAAAATAATTTATTAAAATTATTATTTAAAAAATTATCTTTTATGATAATGCAGACGATTTCCATATTAGAGAAGTATTATACCACTAAATATCCAAAAAAAGTCCATTTTATTCTCAATATTAAAAAAAAAAAAAAAAAAAAAAAAAAAAAAATTTCTTTTCTAAGTTTTTTTTTTTTTTTTTTTGTTAAAAGTAAAAAAAGTTTTAAATTATCGCAGATCGATGGTTCAACCATTCGTTTTAAAGGTATTGGCGAGCTCTTTTGAAAGATACCCATCATGAAAATTTACTCCCCTCGAGGGGGGGGGGGGAGGCGAGGCTCCTACATACACATTTTTTTCCCCCTGTTGACTATCTCTATTACAAAAAATATATATTCGTTTCATTTGGTTTAGTGCAGTCTATAGACGTTAAACTCTACTTACCTGCAATTTTCCCCATAGACGTAATGTATTTGTATACTTTTGAGTGTCCTTGTACACGAACAATTTGCTTGATCTTTACGAAAAGTTTAGTGTAGCATCCTTATATCATACACATTTAGAATACCAAGTTTGAACTTTCTGCCATAATTTGTTTTTGCGATATGCTGATAACATACACACAGACCATTTGCTAAAAACATGATTTTCGTATTCAGGGGACCTCAGAACATGTAAATATAACAAGAACTCGCGTTTGCAAATTTGACCCCAAAATAATACTTTCTCTACCTTATGGGTAAGAGAAAGTAAAAAAAAAAAAAAAAAAAAAAAAAAAAACGTAAACAGAAGAGTGAAAGATTGATAGAAAGAATGAACAATGATAACTTGAAATATTGAAAAACTAAAAGCAAATTGTTATAGGAAGTTATAGATCAAAACTGTTTATAATGTTTCTTTCTTTCAATTTTATTATATTTTCAGCTTACGTGAAAATCAGTAACAATCAAGCGTACTATGTTTCTGTATAAAAACTTACCTGCTGCAATAAAACTATTTCTATTATTATTATTGTTTAAAACAAACATTAAAAAAATAAATAAAAAGTTTCCTAAAACACAAATTTCCTAGGCATTGGGAGTGATTAATTGAAAATATTTTCTATTCAAAGATATCTCCATAGAATATAATTTATTTTATTTATTAATATACCATAGGGGTATATACTATATAATATAATTTATGGGTATATACCACGAAATTTCGCCTCCCAATTTTAATGATTATTGTATTATTCTTACATTAAAAATAATCTGGTATGTCACTCACACGACTTTCTCTTACCCTGAAATTTAATACTATAAATACAGGCTGCAGATTAAGAGGTAAGATAACGAGTACTGTTATGTAAACCTGTGTTAAATTATTCAAATTAGGCTTAGGAAGAGTTTTATATGATAATTAGTTCTGTGTGAGGGCCCCCCCCCCTCGTTTCATTAATGCACCTACATTTATATAGAATTTAATTCGGTTATTAAAAAATAATTTATTAAAATTATTATTAAAAAAAATTATCTTTTATGATAATGGAGACGATGTCCATATTAGAGAATTAGTATAACACTAAATATTAAAAAAAAAAAAAAAAAAAAAAAGTTAAATTTATTCTCTATATTACATAAAAAAAAAAAAAAAAAATGTTAAAAACAAAAATCCATAACTTTGTTTTAAATTATCGCAGATCGATGGTTCAATCATTCGTTTTAAAGGTACTGGCGAGCTCTTTTGAAAGATATTATGAACATTTACTCCGCTCGAGGGGGGACTTCTTCCCCAGGGGGGGAGGCGGGGCTCCTACATACACAAAATTCTTTTCCCTGTTGACTATCTCTATTACAAAAAATATATATTCGTTTCATTTGGTATAGTGCAGTCTATAGATGCTAAACTCTACTTACCTGCAATTTCCACCATACACGTAATGTATTTGAATACTTTTGAGCGTCCCTGTACAAGAACCATTTGCTTCATCTCAACGAAATGCTTACTGTAGCATCCCTATATGATACACATTTAGAATACCGAGTTTGGAATTTTTGCTACTATTTGTTCTTGAGATATGCTGATAACAGACATCCACACAGACCATTCTTTAAAAACATGATTTTCGTATTTATGGAACCTCAGAACATGTAAATATAACAAAAACTCATGTTCCAAAATTTGACACTAAAACGATACTTTCTCGTCCCTATGGGTAAGAGAAAGTAAAAAAAAAAAAAAAAAAAAAAAGATATTTGCAAACACTGATCAACTTTGTATAAATGTATTTATAATAATAATAATAATAATAAATGCTCCTGTTTAATTTACTTTATAATGGATTAGTAAAAACAGAATATTTATGTGCAGGAACTTTTGGAACACACAGATACAACGCCCCACGCCCCCCCTCTCTCTTTCATGGAAAAAAAATATATAGATAGATAGGAATTTTCATTTGAGTTTGGTTTGTGATAAGTTAGCGGATACGAATCAGCTTTAAAGTTGATAAAGAGTTAATGACATCCCAAAAAACTTTTTCTATTCCATAACTCAAAATAAACTAATGATGTAATTAAAGTATTTGGGATATTTATTATAATGCTTCAAGTAACTGACTTTTTTATATACTGTCATTAGTGGCAAAATATCTAATGTCCTTTCAAATGAAAATTACAAATTTGATATGAAAATAATTTATTAAATTCGAGATCGGGGAGATAACTTTACACTTATTTGAAAAAAAAAAAAGTCGTTTTACACACAAATTCCTTGTACATTTACTTTGGTAGTTTTCAAAACAGATAACCACTACACTTCTATTTATAGAGTATCCAGGGTACCCTTCCCTCCAGGTAATTAACGGAAAGGGGAGGTTGAGAAATTCGCACTAACAGTGGGGAACAACCACCTGTGAAGTGATTGATTACTGCTTTTGGAGTACAAAGATTCAACTTTAAAATAAAAATGTCTGTTTTATTATTAAAATATCTCTTTTTCATTTTAATAAAAATTCAATATTTTTAAATCAATGCACAGATAAAAAATTGAAGTTATTAGCCTCGTGATTAAAATTTCAAATATCTCAAACAGAACTGAGTAAATTCCAGTTTTTTGATGTCTAATTCTCATGATAATGTTTGAGTTTTAAAATTAAATTAAATATTAATATTAACTCTTTTTAAAAAAAATGCCCACTAGTCTAAAATCTAAAGACCTTCAAGAATTGCATGCAAAAATCCAAATTCGGAAATCACAATTTTCTTTTGAGATATTTTTAGAAAACTGAAGGTCCTTAATTCCCATAGGATTAACATGGAGAAAGGATTTTGGAGATTTCACTGATGTACAGCCTTAAGTACCTGCAAATACTCGCTAACAGATTCGCCCGTTTACTGAGTTCTCGACGTTACACAATGTCTAACAAAAATCTCCTTGCGTTTCTTTATGTATAACGAATCGAGCACAGCGATAGCGTCTGAATAATTAATAGAATCACATGATTCTTACACTGACTAAGCACAGGATTCGACGATTTATTTAACAAAACCGTATGAAGTGTACTTTTTTTACATAGGAATTTTCGCTAGTGTTCGGACACTTTTGTTACCGACTGTACATCAAATGATACATGATTGCACAAAAGTGGCAGTTTATTCGCCTCTGTCACGTCAGAAATTCCATCCAAAACGTTGATAAAGGTTTTATTCAATGCTGTCATTTTCCTTCGGCGTTTGCACACGTGAGGTCCACATCGAATTTGCCCGGTTTCAGTAAACGATCCATGTTACCATTACGAGCGTATTGTTCGAAGATTATTTTGTTTCTTAGTTTAATAAATTGACATAAAACAACATCATTTAAGATTAAACGATGATTATAACTTTAATCAACTGAGAAGATGCCACATCATTCACATTACATTATAGTATCCGAAAAGTAAACAACACACACTCTTGCCAAAACAGTCATTAAATATAGAGATTGCCAAAATGAGGTATACAACTTTCATCACACCTCATATTTAAGAAGTACTTAGGTATGATTATTAAAAAAACAAAAAGTATTTTTTGCTGCTCTATAAACGAATTGTTGGTGCTAATCATATAGTTTTAGGTATTAAATAAATCAAAGTCGTCCTAAAATTATATTAAAGTTTCGTAACCGCAGGCTTTCTTCAAACCGTTAACAGCGCCGTGAAGTGTCGGTCCATGGGTTCAGATCAAATTGTTACTTATTTACTCCGATATTTAGCCACTTTCGCAGAAAAATACGGAAAACTCCGAACGAACTCGACTGTTTTATTCTGTGGTTTGAATTTCAAGGTATAAAAGGACACTGCAAGCGTCCACAAATGTGTACACCTGAAATAAATTTTACTGGTACTTTTCCGTTTGCTGGGCGAACTTAATGCTACCTGAAAAAAGAATTATGAAAGTAAAATAAAATGGAAAGTTACAGAGAATAGATGATATTGACAATTATAAAGAAATACACAACTTACTAAAAAAAATAAAATAATTCTTAACCAATCTGTAAGAAGTTATATATAAATTTAGAAAGTCATGAGTAATGTAATGTGGATGACATATTATAAAAATACCATGTTTCTCACTTTAGGAACTTAGTTTTAGGTAATTTAAATTAAATTTCAATAAATAAGATGCTTTATCATCTTTAAATATACATATATATATATATATATATATATATATATATATATATATATATATCCACCAATTATTTATTAAAATTTTTAAAGTTCATTTGTATAAAAGTTTCAGTACTCTGAAGAAAAATATCGCGATTATAAAATTGGCGATTTTTCGTTTGGAACGGAAAAGTACCATTTCACTATAGCAAATATAAATTAAGAGAGCTTTCTTCTCTATATCATGGGGAAAAAACTTAACATAAGACTTTAATAGCATAAATCACATACTGCAGCATTTTATCAATCATAATTTGCAGAATGTATACTTTAGAACATATATCCCATACATGGCTATCGTCATTATGGATGTGTTGTGTGCAGACAAGCTACACTTCACAAAATATTCCTTAAAACATTCTTCACACATGTATCGCTAGCTATTCTGTCGCATGAATGTGTGAATGTTTTTTCAAATTTCCTTTTTGCGAAAATCCTTTAAAACATATTTTACACATGTATGGCTTTTCTTCTGTATGGATACACAAATGTTTATTTAGATCTCCTTTTTGGGAAAATCCTTTGAAACAAATATCACACACATATGGCTTCTCTCCTGTATGAGTCAGTAGATGTTTATTAAGAAGTTCCTTTCGAGAAAACGCTTTAGAACACACTTCACATTCGTATGGTTTTTCCCCTGTATGAGTGAGTAGATGTCTCTTCAGTTTTGTTTTTTCAAAAAATCTTTTTAAACAAATATCACATTTAAACGGCTTTTCGTCTATGTCAGTGCGTATATGTGCAATCAAATGTCCATTAATGGAATATCTTTTAGAACATACTTCACACGCGTATGACTTTATCCCTGTATGAACGTACAAATGTTTATCTAACTTTTCTTTAACTGTAAATCCTTCAGAGCATATTTTACATATGTAAGGCTTTTCTTTTTTGTGCATGTGTAGATGCATCTTTAAGTGTGCATTTTGAAAAAACCTTTTGGAGCAAATTTTACACTGATATGGCTTTTCTCCTGTATGAGTGCGTGAATGATTATCCAACCTTTCTTTTTCAGTAAATCTTTTTGAACATATTTCACATACATACGGCTTTTCTACTGTATGGATGCGCAAATGTACATTCAATTGACCTTTATTTGAAAATGATTTAGAACATACTTCACACACATACGGCTTTTCACCTGTATGAATGCGCAGATGTCTTTTCAAATTTGCCTTTTCAGAAAACCATGTAGAACATACTTCACACACATATGGCTTTTCACCTGTATGAGTGCGTGAATGTGTATCTAAATGAACTTTTGCAGTAAAACTTTTGTTACAGGTTTCACACACGTATGGCTTTTTTTCTACATGGATGCACAAATGTTTATTTAAAAGTCCTTTTTTAAAAAATCCTTTAGAACAGAATTTACACACGTATGGCTTTTCAACTGTATGGGTAGGTATATTTGCATTCATAATTTTTACTCCTAGAAAGTGATAGAGAAATAAAATTAGAATTTTAGAAAAATTTATTTTAAAGAAAACCTTTTAAAACATTCTTTTGCACTGTTAATTTTTTAGGTATTTGCTACAGTACAATTTTTACGTGGAACTGTTGCATAGGTCTGCTAAAATAAGCTGAAGTTTAAACAATATTTTTTATAAAAAAAAAAATATCAAAACTTTTTCCTAATATAATTTTTGCCCTCTAACTGGGATGGTAATGTATATTGCTTTGGTAAAAAAAATTGAAAATTATAAGGTTCATTGCAGAGGTAAATTACTTTTTCAAAAATATTTTTTTAGAAGAAATCTTATAAATATTTCTTTTCATATAAAGGGATAGAAAAATAAATTAAGAATATTTTTAAAATTTCTTGTAAAGAAAACCTTTCAAAACACTCTTTTGCACTATCCGCGATTGTAATGAAATGCTCGCCCTCTGGTGGGCTAAGGTGAAATTATCACACCACTGATAGCTTTCACGCTGAAACAATGATAGAACAACAAGAAAGAACAATAATAAATGCACGTGGCTATTATAATTTACTAACAACTGCAGTTGAGAAAGTGCCATCTATCGATCATTACAAACGCGGATTAATTTTTAAGCTATTCGCTACAGTGTACAATTTTTACGTGGAACAGTTGGACAAGTCTGATAAAATCAGCCGAAATTTAACCAATTTTTTTACAAAGAATTTATCAAATTTTGTCCTCTACATGGGATGGATAATGTATCCGCGTTTGTAATGAAATGCTCGCCCTCTGGTGGGCTAAGGTGAAATTATCACACCACTGCATATCATCATATTATGCAATCGATTTTCCATGATGTAATGGCGGAGAAAGAGCAATTATTAATCCACGTGGCTATTATATTTACTAACAACTGCAGTTCAGAGAGCGCCATCTATCGATCATTACAAACGCGGAAATTGCTAAGATTCTTAAGGGGTAAAAAATAAATAAATTATAAGGTTCATTGCAGAGGTTAATTACTTTTTCTAAAAGATATATAGACTTTTTAGACTAGTTAAGTCTTTCAAGTGAAAAACAAATCTATACTTGTAATAATCCAATCCGCGATTGTAATGAAATGCTCGCCCTCTGGTGGGCTAAGGTGAAATTACAATAAACATGGTTTAATTCGAATTCCATACAGCCGCCATTGCTTGCCGATATTTAGTTTCACATATATTTATCGAATAAAAATGAATAAATACGGTAAAAAAGATAACGCATACTTTTGTGTGCCACAGTGTAACTCCAAAGGATCAAGAAATCCAGAATTGAGCTTCCATTTATTTCCAAACGACAAATTTAAAATTTCAGTTGCTTCGGCTAATGGAAGTAAAGAATTAATCAGATGATTTGAAGCTAATATTTGTTCAACTTCAGTTAAAAATCTACTTCCGATCGAACTTTGAATAAACTGAAGTATTTTTTCCAAAAGCAATCAATTTTCCATAATGTAATGGCGGAGAAATTATAGTACGAATATTAAGTCGAATAACGAAAAGAACACTAATGGAACACACGTGGCTAATGTTTACTAACAACTGCAGTGTTCACAAAGCGCCGTCTATCGATCATTACAAACGCGGATAATTGTCTTAAGATTAGTTTTAAATTGTTTTTTCTGCTGCCTGTTCCACTTACTATTTTTTTGAGTTAACGAATCAGAAAATAATTCAAAAAATGCTTAACAAAAAAAAAAAAAAAAAAAAAGAAAAAAAAGAAAAAAAAAACGATAGTTTTCTGCTCACCACGTACACAGAGTTATAAGTTTGGCGACATTAGCTGGCGCGATCTCAGCCACAATTTGCAATTTATGAAGCAATCTAAACTACGAGGGGGGACGCGGTGATGCCAGATTGGGGATTTTGTCCCCATTTGGATTTTGTCCCCTTCTTGCCAAAAACAGAAGACTTGGCACCTATGATGTAGAGGCTTTTTAAGGTACCTTTTTTCAACAACAACAAGACATCCTCAGGATATCCTCATCCTGAAGATGAAAGTACATCTTGCGTACATCCTGAATACTAAAGTACTTTACACACAACTTTAAAATTTTCCGATAAATAGTGTAATATATAAGTTATTTTTGCGTATGGGGATTTTTTTCAAAAATGAGCGTCATTTGGGGAAAAATTTGGGCTTAAATCTGCTAAATATAAAAATTATTTTTGAAAAAAAAAAAAAAAAATTACTTTTTTAGTAGAAATTGTGTTGGAGATTTTTTGGGGAAAACGAACGCCCTGTTTTAAGGAAATTTGAAAGCCTGTTTGGAAAAATTGACTGTCGACCATCTGCCAACACTGGAGGGATGGAGAGTTTAATCCGAAAGCATTACGACTTGTTTTAAATATTTGTTTATATTTTGAAAGCAAATTTCAATTTATTATCAATCGATTCGCAATCACGATGTTCTGTGTTTTTATTACTATCATTCTGTAAATATACAGTCAATAATATCATATCTTTAATTTCAACAAAAGCTGTTTAATGTCTATGTTGTATGTGAATATAAAAATTTGTGTCCCTGCTGTGTTATGAACGGTAAGCAGCTCCTAAATTGCTTGTGTAATATTCATTGAAAGATAAACATAGACCCGCGTGTACTATTTTCTATCTATAAACTTATTTAAAGAAGATTTGATCGTAATAGTAAGAAATTATTCATGTTAAATGAATTTTTGTATCTGAATGGAATCGAAACTGGATAAACATAAAATGGAGTTGACATATTTCATCTTAAAGTATGCTACAAAGTATTCTTATTGAACAGGGGAGCAGACCCGGCTCACCGCTCGAAGAGCGGTGTTGAGCTATGGAAGTATTCTTATTGTCTTTTGTGTGGATTATTATGCAGTGATCGCAGTGGCCGAATGGTTATGCACCACACTGCTGATCGCCTTCAATCGCCTTCATCGCCGGGTTCGATTTCCGTGTGGCCCTGGGTGGTTTTCCAATTCTTCGTACTGCAATTCTTCCACGTGCTATTTGTCTTATATGACGAAGATTTACAAGTGGTTTTGATAGTCAAGCATACAAGTCTGATGTATATGTTATCAATAAATTATTATGCAGTATGTAATAAAAAAGTAAATGTGTTAATAAATTGTTTCCAATATAAAGCGTAAGTCTTTTGGTTTGTTAGATCGAGGAATGCCGGATATTGGGGTTGTAACAATGTTGCAATCTGATTCGTTGACAATATGTTGGCGAAATTTTTTAATTGTCTCATCTATTAACGGCCCAGGGCTCTCCCCACACCACACAGGTCCTTTCGGAAGTCGGCTCCTACTTCGGCATGTGCTGTTATCGAAGTTATACGTGCATGCAAAATTTAATTCAGTTGGATGATAGGAAACACTTTAAATTTCGAAATCATATTTTAACCACATTTTATTTTAAATAATAATTTGATTTGGGGCCCGCTACTTTAATCACGTTACTCCATAGAAGGATTATATAACTGTCTATTGTCACATCTCGTCCAGAAAAAATAAAATTCATAAATAAATAAAAACGCTTTGTATAAAGGAAAGAAATATAAGCAAAAGAGCGGTAAATGCGCAAAGATGGATACCCTACTTTAAGAAAGGTAATTCACTATTTGGGGTTTGTAAGCATCATAATTAGAGATGTAAAAAACCGGGAATTTCGCTTCAAGGGAATAAACATGGGAATTTTTTAACTCGGGTTTAAACCGAGAATTTTTGGAAGTTTGGAAATTTTGATGGTAGGAAACTAATATTCAATGTTTAGATTTAATTTCACTTCAATTTTAAGTGCACAAACAACTTATTTAAATATCATTTATTATTATTATTTGCTTAAATAAAAGAGATATCGAAAAATGTGACTATTTTACAGAAAATTGTAAAAAATTAAACATTTACGTTACTTTGACAGTAGATAAGAAACACCGGTTCTAGCTCAGGAGGCGGGTGCACCGGTGCACCGGCAAACCGTGCGTGTGTCACACCACCCCCTGAGGGTCTAGATGAGTTGGTATCGTCCTTGACACACCCCTCTGACGGTATCGTAAAAGATGACGAGGGTATTAATGAGGAAATTTAATTAAAAAATTAATTAGTGATTTTTTGTAAAAGGTGACGCTGGTTTTAAAGAGATGTTTGCGATAGAATGAAAAAAGCATGGTATTGTTTTCGAATTATTAGGAAATTAATTAGGAAATTAATTAGGAAATTAATTAAGAAATTAATTAGGAAAATAATTAAGAAAATAATTAAGAAATTAATTTAAAAAAAAAAAATTGAGAAATAAAAAAGAATTAAAAAATATATGAATTTAAGAATGCTGATGTGGATATACTGTGAAAGAAATAGAGTGATCCGACAAGTGTTCGAACCCGGCACCTTGCAGTAAAAATATTTCCATAAGACAGTAGTTTTGGAGCGTGAAACCCCTGACCTATAGAAATATGATCTGATGACTCTATTTTAGATATAAATATGTATTTTTTGGTTGAACATCATTTAGTGTTCATCATGTTACCGTCCCGAGAGGAAGGGATTTTCGTGTTCTGCATTTATTTTGTCATATGCGTTGTCTTTTCGATTCTTTATATTTTTTCTGAAGGTGGAAAGTTTAACGTTGATTTTATTTTAAATTTAAACGATACGGGAAATTTATCCTTTTCAATGTAATGTCTTCACATGCGTGCTGCCATGGAGGAAACTTATCGAGACCCGAAAGCGGTTGCAAGTTTTGGAGGTGTAGATGCCTTACACCGTGTTGTCCGCGGCAAGTTATCAAAGAAAAAAATTCGAGAATGGTTACAAGGAATAGACGCATATTCACTTCACAAACCGATTCGAAAAAAATTCCCCACGAACCATGTCATAGTATCCGGAATTGATCAGCAGTGGCAAGCAGATTTAGCTGATCTGACGTCTCTTCAAAAGTTTAACGATGGATTTCGCTACATTTTAACTTGTATAGACATCCTCTCAAAACGAGCGTGGGCGGTTCCTCTGAAATCTAAAAAAGGTGAAGAGATTGTGAAAGCTTTAAAAAAAAATTTCTCTGAACGAAAACCCAACTGTTTGATTACGGATGCAGGAAGGGAATTTTTGAATAACAACTTTCAAAAATTTCTCAAAGAGAAAATTGTGAGTGTGAAATTTTTCAGAACTTTTAACAACACGAAAGCGTCCGTAGTAGAACGATTTAACCGTACTTTAAAAACTAAAATGTGGAAATATTTTACCAGCGGTCGTACTTACCGCTACGTAGACGTGTTAGATCAATTACTCTATAGTTATAACCATACTTATCATTCGAGTATTAAAAGGGCGCCCGCCGAAGTAACTCCGGAAAATGAAAGCGACGTGTGGTTTACTCTGTATGGGGATATGGGGAATGAAAAGAGAAAGCCTTGTGTGTTTAAACCGGGGGACACGGTTCGAGTATCCAAACAAAAATTAACTTTTGAAAAAAGATATGAAACTAATTGGACGGAAGAACTATTCGTCGTAACCGAGTGCGTACCACGGGAACCACCCGTCTACCGGGTCAAGGATTTGATGAACGAACCTATTTTAGGAACATTTTACGCGCAAGAACTTCAGAAAGTTCAGCCTAAAGAGAACTTTGCTATCGAAAAAAATCTTAAAAAAGCGAATGAGAAAAGGGCAATTAGAGTATAAAGTGAAATATAAAGGTTATCCTTCTAAATTCGACCAATGGATACTAGCTTCTAATTTATTTCATTTATAAATTGAAACGACATTTCTTTTGAGAATCATTCGTCAACATGTCTTTCTACGTGACGCTACCTTCGGACAGCTCTTTGAAATTTTACCCAGAAAATAAAATTTCACATTTTATTACGAGATTACCTTCTCCTCTTGATCTGAAAGGTGAATGGGAGGTCGGACTTGTGGAATTGATTTATCCACATATATGGAGTAATATATTTGACGGAGGAAATGAATACGAATACGATGCAGGTATTGAGGTGATGAAAAGAACTAAAATCCCCTTTGGATTTTTTGAAAGCCCTTCAGACATTATAAAATGGATGAACTATCAAGACTTCAACGGTTTAATTCAGATAACCTACAACAAACATACTAGAAAAGTGAAAATTGGATTAAAACCAACAGCTGGAATAAAGTTATTACCAGGACTCGCCGAAATTTTAGGTTTTTATCCGACCGAATTTGTTAACAATGAGGACCCTATACGCGATAGTCCTTTTAAATACTTTGAAGGGGATAAAGAAGCTGACCCAAATTTTGATTTAAAATTACTTTATATATATTTGGATGTAGTAGAACCTCAGATCGTTGGTCATATAGTATCCCCTTTGCTTAGAGTAATCACTGTGAAAGGTAAAGATGGTGATATGATTCACGAAATGTTTGACAGACCACCCCAAGTAACACGGAATGGTTGGGAAACGGTTGGCCCTACAGTTTCCTTCATCGTTGGCCAACCGTTGGTTTTGGCCGCTGGCCCTCGGTTGAGCTAACCGTTGGGTGACGGTTGGCCCAACGATTGTGCAGTTGGGTCATGGTTAGCAAACGGTTAGGTCATGGTTGGCAAACGGTTGGGCCATGGTTGGCGAACGGTTGGGCCATGGTTGGCAAACGGTTGGGCCGTGGTTGGCAAACGGTTGGGCCATGGTTGGCAAACGGTTGGATCACGGTTGGTGAACTGTTGGCCCACGGTTGGATGACCGTTGGGCCACGGTTGGAAGACCATTGGGCCACGGTTGGCAGACTGTTGGGCTACGGTTAGGCCAGTTTTTCTAACCGTTCTACTGTTGGCCCAACTGTCACCCAACGGTTGGCTCAACCGAGGGCCAGCGGCCAAAACCAACCGTTGGCCAACGAAGTGTGAGAATGTATATAGGGTACCATTTCTCAAGAATTCTCTGTCATTTAGGTTAAACTAAAGGAGTTAGGAACAAAAGCACCAAATAAAAAAATTATATTTTTTAGGCTATTTGGTTTTATTTTTACTCAAATAAAATATATCTTTTAGGGTGAATAAACACATTCTAAATTGAAAAAAGAAATAATATATTGCAATTATAATTAGTTTATTCCCTAATAAATTAATTATAATTGCAACATATTAATTAATTCTTTTTTCAATTTAGAATGTGTTTATTCACCCTAAAAGATATATTTTATTTGAGTAAAAATAAAACCAAATAGCCTAACAAATATAATTTTTTTATTTGGTGCTTTGTTCCTAACTCATTGAGTTTAACCTAAATGACAGAGAATTCTTGAGAAATGACCCATATATAAGCAAGTCACAAGTCTTGCCGCCTGCCTCCTTCTTCCTACCTTGTGTTTCTTAGGTTGTTTTTTCATTAATTTTGATAAGTTTATGGTTTTAAGTTAAGATTTGTTGTTTTACTTTATTGATTCGTTTGTTTTGCAGGCTGTTAATTAATAGATCTGGTTTCTTTACATTAGTGTATTTCATCCACTGATGATTTTTTTTTTTTTTTTTTATCTTTTTGGTCATTGGTGTTTCAGTGATCTTCTATCTGTTGCATGGCTTCTACTATGCTTAATAGATCATCTTTATTATATATATATATATTTTTAAAAAAGTTTAAATTTTAATCAAAAGAATTTATAAATTATCATGAAATTACTTGTTTAAAAGTGCTATATTCTCAATATCTTATTACTTTCAAAATGAATAAATATATTTCTGAAACAAATTAACAAACTTAAAGATAATTTTTTCTTTAAATGTTATAATATTATATAAATTTCCAAAAGAAGAAAGAATATCTTATTTACTCTAAATTGTAATTATATAAAAAAAATTATGAAGTCTGAAAAATAAATCTCAATGTACATAAAAGAAATATGCGAAAATCAATGTAATATATAAAAACAGCATTTTTATTTGTTGATGTTGGTATGCCCTTACTCCTTATAGCACATTGTAATAAATATTTGATTGTTTGCGGATAAATTATCTGACTACAAATTCTTAACATGATGTATACACATTTCTAAAAGTGAATTATCTTTAGCAAAATGGAAAAGTGACTTGGCTAAGATTCAAACTTAGAACCTCTGACTGTGTCAGTTTTGTACTTACTGAAAAACCTAGCCAATATCTGACTTGAAGGAATTACTCATATGAAACAGAAAAAATTTTTAATGTGATCTGTAAGCTCTAACATAAGTGATTACTACAGGTTAGATTGTCTGATATCGACTAAATAATTCAGTGGTAGAGCACTAGTAATTTATACCACATGTCTCATATTTAAATCTTGTTTTTAAATATATACCTTAAAAGTGAAAATTAAAATTATTTATTTATTTAACTCTCCTTTTTTAAACTGACTATTTTTAGCGAATGAGTTCATTTAAATTCTTATTTTACTAGTAATAGATTGAAAGGAATATAAATCAATCTGTTGTTTTATTTTATCTCACTTTAATAAATATATCAGCAAAATTTTTATACTATATAGAATAGAAAATTCAAATTCTCATATCAAGTCTGATAACATATAAGATTGTTTTTTATTTTTGATGCTTTAAATTTAAAGAAAGTTAAATTTCAGAACTAAAAATATCTACATCACTGTTGCTGGATTATAATGTAATCAAATTAAAAATTATGTGAGAATGTAATTCAAACTATTGATTTATAATGAAATAGACCTAACAAAGGTAAAAATTAAGAAAATTAAGTGCAGGACCAGAGATTTTAAGATTTTACTGATATATACACATTTTCACTGATCCGTTTACCCAATCTTTAGATTTTTAAAAATACAGCTGAACCTCGTTAAATACACACGAGAAATAGAGAGTAAATTTTTACCACATTATTTCAATGAAAGAGAGAGGGGAAAAAATAAGATGATGAAGTAATATGCAATGATAAAATGTTTATATGAAGGGCTGGGGAAATGTTTGTTTACTCCGCAGTTGCAAGTTATTCTTTAGACATGACGAGTGATTTTTTTTTTTTTTTTTTTTTTTTTTTTTTTTTTTTATGAACAGTGTAAAATTGTCAAAAAAAAAACCTTCATTAGTATTTGGATAGGCAACTACTTAAATTTTATTATCTTTTTAAGCTGTTATTATCCTATACGGACTATCGGTTACATCACATGAATGACACTTTCAGTATGTTCCACTTGGGTAATTAGAAATAATACATTAAAATGGATATTTAATCATCTTTTTGGTTAACTTGTTTATTTCAAGAAGCAACACAGATATGGCGACATTTTAACAGTCAAACAGAAGAGGAGCTTTTCATAATGTGCTGTTTCTAGCCACCTGTATGGAGCATACCCAAAGTTCATTCACGATACGCTATTGCAGATTATGTATCATATATTGTAGTACTGTAAAAAAAAAAAAAAAAAAAAAAAATGAAATCTTTGGCTGATAAATATTTTGAAATCGTTACCACTGTTCCTAAAAAAAAAAAAAAAAAACAACAACAACCCTGTTTATAAGCAAGTCATGAACTCCTCTCTCTATTCTAAAAATGAATAGAATTTGAATTTTATCAGAGTTAATTGTACTAATAACCCCTTTCAAAAATAGGGAGGTAATATCCCATTTAAAACTAATAATAAAAAATTTTATTTCTCAAAAATAAATAAATAAAAAATAAAATGGATTAAAAGAAGAAAAAAAAAAAAAAAAAAAAAAAAAAACCAACCTCCTTAAGGATATATTTGTATCATGCTAACTTCTTAGTTTCAAACTGATTTTCTTTTACAAAAGTTTTTTTTTTTTTTTTTTTTTTAAATACATGTATACTTTTTATTATTATTATTAAAATCACACAATTAACTGATTGGGAAGAAAATCATATTTATTGAAATTTTTTATTTTTCCGACTGAGTGAAAATAATGCCTGGACCGGGAGTCGAACCCCGGACCTTTGACTTACAAGGTCAAGGCTCTACGAATTGAGCTATCCAGGCCGACAACCGGTCGGCATTACTCACTCAGACAACCTTTAGGCAGAAAAAAAGCCTAAAGGTTGTCTGAGTGAGTAATGCCGACCGGTTGTCGGCCTGGATAGCTCAATTGGTCGAGCCTTGACCTTGTAAGTCAAAGGTCCGGGGTTCGACTCCCGGTCCAAGCATTATTTTCACTCAGTCGGAAAAATAAAAAATTTCAATAAACATGTATACTTTTCCGAGAATGTCTTGGAGCTTTTCTCCATTAATCAATGTAAAATTGAAAACTATTATTAAATCTTATATTGTGAATAAATTAATTTTATATTTTGTAAAGACAATAGACATAATTATACAATTTCAGCTAATTTGCCAATGGAGTAATATAATTCTTACCTACAGAATACGATTAAAAAATGATTCCCTTATTTTTTGAAGACACCTAAATCTGGATACTAAAGTAAAATGCAGGGGTGCAAAATATGTCCAATCCAGTGATCTAGGATCGGGGGGGGGGGGGTTGGTTGGTTGGTTGGTTGTAGGGTTTAAGGCCGATTGACTCCTGATGTGTCCTAGGCCTAGAGCGGGGGGGGGAGATATTTACAGAAAAATATACAAATGATATCAGTTTCAACAATGAATTACAAAAAACATAGTTAAAATAGTTTCCCCATTTTGGAGAAACTTTTATATAGATTGGGGGAAATGTTGGAAATAAAAAAAAAATTCTGCAACCCTGGTAAAATGCATTAGTCTAAAAAAAGATGCAAAAAATTAAGGTACATTTCAAAAATAGCAAATACTTTTTATTGAAAACAGTAAAACTTAATTAAATGTTACATATTACAATGTTTAGAGTATACTAATTATCATACAATTTATTTTATTTATTTATTTTGGTATGTCCAGATAAAATATTTTCAAGTATATGACTTTCCTCTTCATCAACAGTCTGAAAGACTTTCAAGAAAGTGCAATATACAAACCTAAAATAAAAATACTTAGTTATTTTGATTCCATTTTACATAATAATAATAAAAAAATTAAGTGCAACACATGAAAATACATCTTGAAAAATTATACTTCTAATAAAAACTTCTCTGAGAGCAACAAGTGTT
The DNA here is from genome assembly GCA_963930645.1 of Salticus scenicus. Taxonomy (NCBI): domain Eukaryota; kingdom Metazoa; phylum Arthropoda; class Arachnida; order Araneae; family Salticidae; genus Salticus; species Salticus scenicus. The sequence continues at coordinate 238,226,182 of OZ005660.1, forward strand.
AAGTAGTTTATAGATTTAATCACTTAATTTTGTTTTATTGATATCATTTGAAATCAACAGAATTAATTTAACCAATTGGCTTGGAAAAGTACAGTTTACATTATATTTACTTAATTCACTGGTAAATTTTTAGCCGCTGAATCGCAACACAAAAGCTATAAGAAATTGCTAAACTTCATGTTTTCTATACCAAATGTGAAAAATAATAACAGGAGACTTGGCGTTGGAATATTAAAACCCGAATAAACTACTACGTCAGAAACGCCAAAGAAAAATATTGGGAATGCATACAGCTGTTTCGGCAGCCTTAAGCGTGCCGTCTTCAGTGCCTTTTGCGCTTAAGGCTGCCGAAACAGCTGTATGCATTTCCAATATTTTTCTTTGGCGTTTCTGACGTAGTAGTTTATTTGGGTTTCAAATATGAAAAAGTTGTAATCAAATTATATTAACTCAAATTCATTAAAACCAAAAAAATTAAACACATCGATCAGTTTTAATTATTAAAATGTGATATCATGTCTTAATCATTACAACTTAAATTTCCATTTATTTTATAGCATAGATTAAAAAAAAAAAAGAAAAAAAAATCAAATTAAACTTCAAATTTACCTCAATTTAAATTCAAATACCTTATTTTCATCCTTTTGATAAAACGAATATATTTCGGCATGCACATCGCAGCCCTTCAGATTTACATTTTACTGTGTATTACATTAACGTAAGGCAGGGGTTGATCCAAACAAAATTTGGATCCCTTTTGCGGCCCCTTTACAAAATTCAAATCCGTGAAAAGAGATCCTACACAAAATTCAAATCCGTGAAAATGGACCCTTCACAAAATTCAAATCCGTGAAAAGGAACACATAAAATTTAAACTTATAAAAGGAGCCTTTTCACAAGACTTTGTTTTATAAAAATGATACTTTTATAAGTATTTTCATGTTTTCAGTATTATTTTTAAATAAATGCCTTAAATTAGCTCAAAGAAACTCTATTAAACTTGATATTAAACATTATATACAACGATTGTAAAAATGAAAGATTTTACACACTATTTTATTTTCTCACAAAAATATTTTATTCTAAACAAAAATTTCACAAAAAAGGAACCCAAAAATTAAAATATGGATTGACCCCTGATTAAGGTAAATTTACCTGGAATGTATATTTAAATTAGTTTGCAGAAAATGGTAAGAAATAAATTTAAAAAATATAAAAACAGGATTTTAAAGTTTTATCTATACTATATCAGCATTATATAAGGGTTCTTATATCTAAAATATTTTATTTTTGTCTGTTTTATCTTTTATAGATACAATTTTATGTACTAAGTTGTCATAAAACTAGAATGTTGTGGCTACCAAATGACTTTCTTCTATTTTTTTCCTTTGCAAATTCACTCAGTAAAAATAATTTATTACAATCATTATTTAATAAAATTATCTTCCATGATAATGCAGTACGATTTCCATATTAGAGAAGTACAGTCGGTAACAAAAGTGCCCGAACACTAGCAAAAATCCCTATGTAAGAAAAGTACACTTCATACGGCTTTGTTAAATAAATCCTTGTTGAATCCTGTTCTTAGTCAGTGTAAGAACACAATTTGATAAGGATTTATTTAACAAAACCATATGAATTGTACTTTTTTTACATAGGAATTTTTGCTAGTGTTCGGACACTTTTGTTACCGACTGTAATATAACACTAAATGTAAAAAAAAAAAAGTTCATTTTATTCTCGATATTACATTTTAAAAAAAATTGATAATTTTATTTTAAATTATCTCAGATAACCATTCGTTTTAAAGGTATTAGCGAGCTGTTTTGAAAGACACCCATTATGAAAATTTATTCCCCTCGAGGGAAGACTCCCCCCCCCCTACATATACAAAAAATTTTCATAGTTGACTATCTCTATTATAAATAATTCTTGTAAATTTCATAATGATTATTAAACAATAATTCTCTTTATGCACATTTATACAAAATTTTGTTCTATACCACCATGTTAAAAATTTAAGAAAAGCAGGATGGCAACGAAACCTGCAAGAATTTTTTTACCAAACGTTGATAGGCACTAATTAATATCAAGGTTTAACTACATACCAATTTGTATTACATTCTGTGCAGTAGTTCCTGAGATACAGTTGCCACAAAATTTTGCCCCCCCCCCCCCACACACACAGAGAGAGAGAGACATACAGACAGACATTTTCTAAAAATGGTCAAATCGTGTTCTACAACTCTCAAAACGTGTAAATCCATCAAAAACCCAAGGTTGAAAATTTTTACGAATTAAATTCTTCTTTCTATTGAATATAGAAGAAAGCAAAAATTCGCATATTACACACATACAAGATGGTTAAACTTAAATTCTTGTAACTAAAAGGGATAAGCTCATATCATGAATTGTCTCTATACCAAGTTTGGTGGTAATCTACTCGCCCGTTTTAACTGCAGAAAGCTTTTGCAGCAAAAGTTTAATGACTCTATATTTTCATATTTTTTTAGTTTAGTTATTAATAAACAACTCTTATGAATACATTTCTTCTAATAATACATAAAAATAATGAAATTCTTACAACTACTCGGTATTGGCCGAATGCTTAGTCCAAATTTGGCCGAGTACCGAGTATATACCGAGTACTCGGTACAGCTCTATAATCACAATAAAGATGATGATGTAATTTTAATCAAAAGTAACAGAGATATAACAATGCAAAAAATCACAGAAAGTAAAAAACTAAAAATAATGAAAACTTTAAAAGAATTATAAAACAGCCTTACTTTAAGTAAACAGCAGGGGCAGGAAAAAAACCGAGGTCACCTGTGGTCCAACATAGGATGCCTACGATGAATAAACATGTATGTATTTTTTTAATCTATCTATTGATACATCTTTATATTATACGAGGTGAGACATCATGTCATATAAAAATTTAGTTTAACAAAATATGATTTATAAAGATATTCTGAAAAGTAAACAGATTAAGTTCTTTGAAAAACACATTGTTATAACATTTTGATTAACATAAGAATCAAAACTTTAGACTTTTAAAATTTCATTATGAATTATTGTTATGTTCATTCAAAATACACTGTTATACTTTTATATATTACAACGAAATTTATAATTATGCTTAAAGTATACGATAAACTTATGTGATAATTTAAAAATTTAGTTGTTTTTAATAAGTTACTTATAAATATGTTTTAAAGGTTTAGCAGAAACATCATCATAACACAGGGTTCATACTCAAATACGAGAAAAAAATTCCCTGAGTTTTCCCCGAGTTCCTAGACAATTTTCAAGAAAATATCAGCGACATATTACAAGAAAAGCTCCTCTAGACAAGACAAAATACAGCTACTTTCACTGTATAATGTCATATTACTGCCGATCATGATAGCAATTCAGGTAGAAATCATTATTTACATGTGTATTTTCACAATACTTAATCATTTAAATTTTGATACGAAGCTAAACAGGAAAAACATAACTTGAGAGAAAAAAAATTGTTTTTCGAGGTTTTATAATTGATTTTCCCTGATTTTTAATGAAAATTTTTATTTTCCCTGACTTTTTTTAACAAATTCTAAATTCCCTGAGGAGTATGAACCCTGTAACACTTTGATTAATATGAAAACAAAACTTTAGGCTTTTAAAATTTCAGTATGAAGCATTAATTTTCATACGCCTTTAAAAAGAAAAAAAGTGATATTTTTACATTATTGATTATTAAGAAATTAATTTCAATAAGTTCAATTGCGAGCAGTTTTTTTTTTTTAAAAAGCAATAATTCTGAATGTTAAACAGCCCTAGATTGCTTCTTAAATTCTCATAATTAACGTGAGACAAGGAAAATATAAATGTTTTCTGCCTTTCTAGACATGTATAGATTATTTAATATTTACTCGTGAAAATTTCCTTTCAAATTTATTAGTTCAAGCTGTAAACAGGCACCATTATTTATACAATCAGTAATAATACTAAAAAATAAATAAAAATTTAATTTTTGCAATAAAAGAAGAAATTTATACAAGAAATTATACTGTCCATAAGTAAATATGGAGAATATGTGAAAATAAATTGTTCAAGAACATGTAAAAAAATACATTGACAATAAAGCTTTCCTCCCCTTTATAACAGGATCTAAATTAGATAAATAAATTGTTTTGGTTTTGTTATCATTAAATAACCAATTATTAGTGAAATATACTCGATAATTGCAAAAAATATCATTATTAAAATGATAAACATACCTTAATGTACGGCGTGTTAACTCTTGCAGCTAATAATCAAAGATGGCGGAGACGAAACGAAACGAAAGTGTTGTTGTTGTTGTGGTTTAGCTGGTTGGTTGGCAGAATGTTTGTTTTTCGCTTTTGGCCCAACGGTCAGCTTAACACGGTTGGCTTATGGTCTCTGGTTTGCGTTTGGCCCAACCGTCGGTGAATGCTGCAGGCCCAACAATGATATTTTGCAGTTCGCCCAACTGCAGTTGAATACTGTTGGCCCATCCACCTTGTTTTGCAGATGGCCCAACAACAGAATGACACTGTAGGGCCAACTGTTATATTTTGCTGTTGGGAAAACAGTATTTGAGGACTGTTGGGCCAACAATACTATTTACTGTTGGCCCACTGTTATTTTGAGCCCTTTCCCCAACGATAACAATTCCCCAACGAACTAACAATAAATCGCAGTTGGGCCAACAGTCTGTGTTACTTGGGACATTATGTCCCTCTTTCAAGGAAAAACTTTCAAACAATTGAAACTGTTATAAGGACACACACAGGACGATTGGTGTCATTCGAGCGCGGGCAGTTGATCGTGAAACTTCATTTTAGACAAAAGTACCTCTCATAATGTTTGTTTCTTACAAGTGTTGTGCGAAATCTTTTGAAGATTATTACATTCACCAGTCAGGTAGTGGTTTGATCTACTACCAAGTAGAGATGTAAAAAACCCGGGAATTTTGCTTCTTGGGAATAAACATGGGAATTTTCGGGTTTAAACCGGGAATTTTGGAAACTTTGATGGGAAGAAACTGATATTCAATGTGTAGATTTAATTTCACTTTTTTTACGTGTACCAAGTAACTTGTTTCAATATAATTTTTATTCTATTTGCTTAAATAAAAGTGATATCAACAATTATGTGATTATTTTACAGAAAATTGTAAAAAAATAAACGTTTACGTTATTGACAATAATAAATGATGAAGTTTTGTCTGCCTATTTAAATAACTTAATTATTTTTTTTCTTTTAATGAGTACCATAATAAAATATGTTATAAAAAAATAATACAATGAAATTAAATTATGGTAAGAATACTTTAAAATTATTAAATTTTATTATAATTCATCGAACAAAATTCCACATTAGTTGATGAAATTTTGTTATAATCACTCAAAGAGCACAGGGAACAAAATCGAACATGAGTTCTTCGGTTATTAAGAATTATAGCAATAAATTTTTAATGCATTAAATCAATACATAAATTATTCAATAGCTAAATATTAATAATTTGGCTGTTATTTCTTTCTTCATTTATTTTTTGCATATTAATATTGTTGAAATATTAATTGAAATAATATTTCCCAGTGCAATATTATTGATTGTTTTAGTAAATGCAGAATATTTTGAAGCATTTTTGTTTTATTTTTGAAATAAAATGTTCTGAAACATGCGATTTCGATAAAAAAAAAAAAAGTGTTTTATTGAACTCAGTGTGTATACAGTCAGAACTAAAATATAAATATACGGCAATAACAGAGAATAAGTCTGTTAATTAATGAAATTTGAAACTTGTACTTTTTAAATTTATAGACGTTAAAAGCACTATTTAAAAAATGAAAAATCATAAAAAAAAAAAAAAAGAAAAAGAAAAATCTGAATGGGAGATAACATTTTGAAATGCCTTAGAAGATCTCTAACCTAAGAAAAGAAAAAAAAAAGATAAATTCGCAACTTGTAAAAACTTTTAAAATTCCCTTGTTTTGGAAACTTTCAAAATTCCCTTCCCAAAAAGCCGGGTTTATTCCCTCGTTTAAACCCGGGTTTTTTCCCCGCTCACATCTCTACTACCAAGGTTCTACATTACAAAAAGGATATGGATTAGGTGGACTGTTTCGATCTCTTTTTCGAGCTGCATCCACCATTAACTCCTCCTTACACAGGACCTCATATTGTAATTAAAAGAAATGATAAAAATTTTGTTATTAAAGTTAATGGAAAACCTACAGTAGTATCTATAGACAGGTTAAAGCCTGCATTTCTGTTCTCAGATAACGCCAACTTATCTTCCCCACCTGATTGTCATAACAACACAAATTCTTACTTAAATGAACTTACAGTCGGCTGCAAAATTAGTCGAGCACTAGCCAATAATTCCTATGTTAAAAAAGTACACTTAAGACTGTTTTGTTACATAAATCCTTATCGAATCATGTTCTTAGACTGACTAAGACAATGACTCGATAAGGATTTATTTAACAAAGCAGTATTAAGTGTGCTTCTTTTAGACAGGGATTATTGCTAGTGCTCGAATAATTTTGCAGCCGACTGTAGATCTAATACTTCTGCTGCACAAGAAAATTCACAACAGCAGAAAACAATTACAACTAGATCTGGTCGAAAAGTTTATTTTCCAAAGCATTTAGTAACAGATTATTTTTAATATCACTGCAAATCTTGTATTTGTTTATATTATCATTTATTCTTTTATATATTGCACTTATTCCTTGTTTATTTACTGTAATATAACTTTTCATGTGCACATGTGTATGTATGTATATATATTTTAAACAATTCTGTTCTCAGCAATACTTTTTCATATATTTCATTCTGTTATTGCATATGTGTACATATATATTTTAAGTGTATTAGCATCAATGTTCCATTGTATTAGCATTGTATTATTATTTTATATACATAATTGCATTCGTAATTGTATTTGTATTAGTATTTTGTAAATTTTTATCGTTCCCCTTGTTCACTGGGGTATACTCCTGTAGTGATCATAGCGACATCTATAATTTATGTACAACAACTGCTACTTTCACTTTCAGAATATGTATTTCTAGTTTCACTTTCAGAATATATACTTCTACTTTCAATTACAAATATGTACTTCAACTTTCACTTACAAATATGTACATCAACTTAAACTCACAGAACATTCTGTTTTCAGCCTTGCCGGGAAAAAGGTCCCGTAGTATGTTAATGTCAGTGAGTAGTACGCCGCGCGCTAAGTAATGCGTGCTTGTTCATTTATGATTGTTAATTATTAAAGAGTTTATTTTCGTAATGAACCACTCATCAATGTGTTAATCACCACGAAGACTTATAGTTATATAAACGAAATACTTTTGTTGTATAAAATAAATAAAAAGAATATGAGGATATTTCAAATTGGCTTTTAACTATAAAACATGTGTTATATAAATGAAAGAAGTATAAACATTACTTTACTGTATGTTAAAAAAAAAAAAAAAACTTCGATTAGTATTTTAATCACAGAATTTATACCAATAACAAAAACCTTAAAAGGCACGCATACTAAAATTATCAAAACTTTATAGTATGAAACATTAAAAGAGAAGAAATAAAGAAACTAAAATATTGCTAGCGCAATAAAGACCGAGAATCATATCAAATGTCGTCACACGACCTGATTTTCGCTCTTTTTATCCGTATATGAAATACTATCATCCCTACACATCTTCCCTTCGCCGGTTATTAATAAGACACCCACGGAGAAATTCGATTACTGCACCTCATGCTTTAGGGGAGAAAATCCCTGGGAAGACGGCCGTACCAGCCCCGTATTCTTGAACACTTTTTTTACTTGGGATTGCCGTTGTCCCTTCCGTAAGCAAAAGGTTAAACTTACCTGAAATTGCCTGATCCTAGAGCCCCTAAATAAAATAATAGGCCGGCGCATCACCGCCATTTTTTTGCCTCGGAAGAGGACAGCATTCCTGCTTGGCGTCCTTATCGCTTCCCTAATGATTTTAAGAAATCTTGATCTGAAGCTAATCCGGTCAAGATAAGAGCAATAAGCAAAAATAATATTCCTAAAAACACACTTTTTTCACAGTGCATTCTCAGGATGTCATTTTATTCTGAGGATATCCTATGGATGTACGATGTGTTGTTGGGGCGGTTTCTGTTTCTTTTACAAAATGTCGCCAGAACTCAAATACACAGTAATAGAAGGTCTGTGAACACTTTATATTCACTTCTTGAATGATTATAGCAGTTTATTGCTAAACAAACTTCCATATCATAGTTTACTTAGCTGAAATTATGAAATATAATGAAATAAGTTACTCTAAAGTAACGTAAGACGATAGAAAAAAATGTTTGTGGTTTGTTTATCAGAGAAACGCGTTGGGTACATGTGGCAACCCTAAGGCAACAAAATGCCTGATGCGCCAGCTCGTATATATAGGAGCCTTACCTGATCCTTATTCACCTTCGGTCTTTTGTGTTAACTGTTTTGATTGTAGGACTTTAAAAAAAAAGTGTTACATGTATTACCTGTAGTATTGAAAATACAACTCAACTCAACACTTTTGTAAAGTTGATATTCTAATAGAGCATTTCCTCGTGACGTCTGGTGGTTGGCAAAAAATCGCGCTCGACTTTCCCGCGCCCCGCCCACCATTGATACTATATTGGTGATCCGCCATCGCTATGCTTTTCCCAAGCCTTTTTGCCAACCACTCATAAAAGTTGAGATGTTTGTTTACAAACAAGGAACTGCCCTATAGTTTAAGTTATAGAGCATTTCCTCGTGACGTCTGGTGGTTGGCAAAAAAATCGCGCTCGACTTTCCCGCGCCCCGCCCACCATTGATACTATATTGGTGATCCGCCATCGCTATGCTTTTCCCAAGCCTTTTTGCCAACCACTCATAAAAGTTGAGATGTTTGTTTACAAACAAGGAACTGCCCTATAGTTTAAGTTATAGAGTATTTCCTCGTGACATCTGGTGGTTGGCAAAAAAGCGCGCTCGACTTTCCCGCGCCCCGCCCACCATTGATACTATATTGGTGATCCGCCGTCGCTATGCTTTTCCCAAGCCTTTTTGCCAACCACTCATAAAAGTTGAGATGTTTGTTTACAAACAAGGAACTGCCCTATACTAGAGTTGTATCATTTTGGCTCATTAAAGATGATAGTCTTATATTTGCTTCTAATATAATATTTACACAAATTTAATTCTCTGCCATTACGATTACATCATGGAAAATTGATTGCTTTTGGGAAAAATATTTCAGTTTATTCAAAGTTCGACCGGAAGTAGATATTTAACAAAAGCTGAACAAATATTAGTTTCAAATCATCTGATTAATTTTTTAATTCCATTAGCCGAAGCAACTGAAATTTTAAATTTGTCATTTGGAAATAAATGGAAGCTGCTTAATTCTGGATTTCTTGGAGTTACACTGTGGCATACAACAGTAAGTGTTATCTTTTTTACCGGATTTATTCATTTTTATTCAATAAATACCTGTGAAACTAAACTTCGGCAAGCAATGGCGTCTCAATGAAAGCCGAAAGCTATCAGGTTAATAGTAATTTCACCTTAGCCCACCAGAGTATCGAGCATTTCATTACAATCGCGGATTGAATGCCCAGCTGAATCGTATGCTAATTATCGCCTACTAAATGCTAACAAAATATTCGATTATCTTCTAGTATAAAAATTATATGCATATTATTTTTAAAACATTTATATTTTTTTGCATAAAAGGTTATTTTAAATTAGAGATTAAAATAAATCCATTATTTGATAGAACACTTTATGCAGTCTTTAAAAAAAAAAAAAAAAAGATAAAATAATTTTATATATTATGTTCAATTTATTTTGTGTCAAACTCAGGAAAATTGTTATTCAATAACACTGTGATTTGGAAAGTGTTTTTTTTTTTTTTTTTCCCTTTCATATATTAAATATAGCATAATTTTTATTTTTATTTTTTGCTTAAATCTTCTTTTTACATTAACGGAAAAAAAATAATATACAGATATAGATATTTGTCATTATATTCCTGTAGAGAAATGTGTATTAAAAAAAAAAAAGCCTTGTGCATATATATATATATATATTAAGAAATCTTATAAATTGTTCGTTTCATAACTTAATTCTCTTCATTAGAACTACATAAAAAGAAAGAAAAAAACATGATAAATTGGACACGTTGCGGAAATGGAAATATGAAAAAATAGACCAATGATTACAGGAAATAAGCGAGTAGTAATAAAAATGTCGGTTGAAAAACATGGGTAGCTAGCTATACGTACAAATGGGAAAATGTACCTATTTAAAAAATACTTTGGATCACATTTCACTTAAATTTCGTTTTTCTCATGTGTGAGCGCATAAATGAATTTTTAGACTTATAGAAAAATTTTGTAAATTTCACACACATTAGGGTACTCTCGTGCATTAGCGCATAGATGAGGTTTGAGAACATTTTCTGTAGAAAAATCTTTGAAGCCATTTAAAAAAGTACAGTTTTCAACGTATATGCGTGCGTAGATGTGAAGTTTAGAAAACTTATCAAGAAAATCCTTTAGAACACATACAGTTTTTCTTTTATTTAAATGCTAATTTTTGTATTTAGATTTGATTTAGAACAAGTCTCACTTTGAATGCGTGGATGTTTATGTAGATTTCTTCAATTCTTTAGACACGTTAAACATGTAGGGTTTACCCCGATATTAATACATTTTCTTAATGGGAATTCTTGGATCCGTATTTAATTACACCGTTTCAAAGACTACTTCACACCTAAGGATAGTATGAGTAGTGTTTACTTTAGAGTTTTTCAAGATAATCACCCTAGAGTACATATACACATGCCTTCTCTGTGTAAACACGAAAATGGTTATATATATATATATATTTTTTTTTTAGAAAAACCTTTAGAACATATTAGACAAACGTATGATTTTTCTTCAGTATGAGAGCATAAATGTCTATTTAGGTCACTTCTTTCAGAGAAACCCTTAGAAAAAACCTCACACACATGACACTTTTCTCCTTGCGTGAATGCATAAATGAATATTCAGACTGCTCTTAAAAGAAACTCTTCCAGAACAAATTTCACACATATATGGTTTTTCTCTTGTATGAGTGCGCGAATGTCTATTTAGACCACTTTTATCGGAGAATCCTTTAGAACAAACTTCACAAACGTATGGCTTTTCTTTTGTGTGAACGCGTAAATGTGTGTTTAGATTTTTCTTGAAAGAAAAATTTTTAGAGCAAATTTCACACATATACGGTTTCTCGCCAGTGTGAGTGCGTGAATGCATATTTAGATCACTCTTTCCAGAGAATTTTCTAGAGCATATTTCGCACTTATACGGCTTTTCTCCTGTATGAGTCCTTGAATGTCTCTTTAAATCACATTTATTACGAAATTGTTTAGGACAAAATTCACAAACGTGTGGCGGCACTCCTGTATGATTGCGTGTGTGTGAATGTCTATTTAGGCCTGTTTTATCAGAGAACCGTTTAAAACAAACTTCACAAGCGTATGACTTTTCTCCTGTGTGACTTCGTAAATGTTTATTCAAAGTTTCTCTTTCAGAAAATCTTCTGGAACAAATTTCACAGACATAGGACATTTCACTTGCATCATTACCTACATAACGTAAATGCTTATGTAGGTATACCTTCTTAGTGAATCCTTTAGAACATATTTCACACACATATGGTTTTTCGCCAGTGTGAGTGCGTGAATGCTTATTTAGAGCATTCTTCCCAGAGAATGCTTTAAAACATATTTCACAAACATACGGCTTTTTTTCTGTGTGACTGTGTGAATGAGAATTTAAATTTTCCTTTAGAGAAAAACTTTTAGAACAAATTTTACATACGTATGGCATTTTCCCTGTGTCAGTGCATGCATGTATATTCTGATATTCCATTTTGACCATCCTTTAGAATTTAGAATATAATTCAGACTCTTCATGTGCATGAATTACTGGATTTGGATATATGTATTCCACGGACAGCAGATATAGACAGTAGAAGTAGGTAATTCTGAAATTTTGTGATGTTATTTGATGGCGCTAGCGTGCAATACTGCCTTTCTCCAGCTTCAGCGATGTTTTTAAATGGGGAAATGTCTTGATTTTTTAAAAAATAATATCAAGCTAAAAAAGTTCGATTTAAAGCATGTTTCATTATACGGAGTCTTCTAAGCAATATCTTTTTTTTTAAGAGCTATTTTACACTCATTTTACTTTGAAAGAGAGCATTTGAAATGACGATCCTTATACTATGAAACCGAAACTAAAACAGATTATAGGGAGGAAAGATATCCAGTTTTTATTAAACTCACACAATCAACTGTGGAAGAAAATCATATTTATTGAAATTTTAATTTTCCGACTGCGTGAAAATAATACCTGGACCGGGAGTCGAACCCCGGATGTTTGACTTACAAGGTCAATGCTCTACCAATTGAGCTATCCAGGCCGACACCCCGGTCAGCATTACTCACTCAGACAACCTTTAGGCAGAAACATCTCTGGTCTATCATGTAGGTAGCTCAACAGAAATAAGCCGCAGGAAATGGAAAACACCATTAGATAATGGGAAAGAAATACAATTTTTATTAAAATCACACAATCAACTGTGGAAGAAAATCATATTTATTCAAATTTTATTTTTCCGACTGAGTGAAAATAATGCCTGGACCGGGAGTCGAACCCCAGATCTTTGACTTATAAGGTCAGGGCTCTACCAACTGATCTGTCCAGCCCGACACCCCGGTCAGCATTACTCACTCAGACAAGATTTAGGCAGAACCATCTCTGGTCTATCATGTAGATAGCTCAACAGAAATAAGCCGCAGGAAATGGAAAACACCATTAGACAATGCGAGAAAGAAATACAATGTGACCTTGTAAGTCAAATATCCGGGGTTCGACTCCCGGTCCAGGCATTATTTTCACTCAGTCGGAAAAATAAAATTTCAAGGAAAGAGATCGTTTGAATTTGTCGTTTGAAATGTGGATTATTATCGATATCGTATGGCACTCTTATAAGTTTTCATTATTAGTATAATTGATTTTCAAAGAATATCTAGGAAATAAATTTCTAGCGGTTTGATTTTTTGCATTAATTTCTTTTTACCAACAACAAGCTTAAGATAATTCTTTGTTTAGCAAGTTTTTTTTTTTTTTAATCTGCATAACTTATTTTCTGATAAAATTACATACGATTCTCAGAAATTTGCTAGTGTTGGCTTTATATTATTTTATAAAAGAAAAACAATAATTTGGCTTAACGTTAGAGGTATACACTAGTGTGAAATTTCCCAATGCAGTTTAGATGTACATATCAACAAATTTAACTAAGACATATCCGAAAGCCCATTTAATTTTTGAAAGCTCCTCAAAATTGAGATTTTTGAGGCTATCAATATTTTAATAGCTCTACACACATTATACAGACTTTAATACTAGAATTTAATTTATTTGTTTAAAAATTAAACTTTTCTGACAGCTGTACTTTAAGTTTTAAATTATTAATAGATTCTTGAAAGCTAACTCTCATTATTGCAGTTTCTTATATTTTAAAAAAGCAAATAAATTTACTTTTTATTTTATTATTATTATTATTATTATTATTATTATTTTAAGTTGAATATTAATAAAAAATTGTTATTGTATGATTTTTAATTCACTGATTTTTGTTTTCATTATTTTTATTTATTTATTTGTTTTATTTTATTTTTATTATTTATTTATTTTTGGATTAAAGATTGTATGAAGTAGCAAGCATAGTTTATCTTTAATAATTTAGTAAAATTAAATGAAATTTCAGCTTATGAAATAATGCAACTGAGCATTTAAAAATCACAGTGCAAGAGAAATGTCTATATAGGAAAGAATATGCTGAAAACAATTTTATTTTCTGCCAATTTGTGAATTACTAGAAGAAATAACATGTTTCCCTATATATATACAGTCGGTAACAAAAGTCTCCGTACAATAGAAAAAAATCCTATATAAAAAAAGTACACTTAATAAAGTTTTGTTAAATAAATCCTTGTCGAATCCTGGTCTTAGTCAGTCTGAAAACAGGATTCGGCAAGTGTTTATTTAACAAAACTGTATTATGTGTGCTTTTTTTACATAGGAAATTTTGCTAGTGTTCGGATACTTTTATTACCGACTGTATATATACAAAAAATAATTTATATTTAAATAAATCATACTTTATTAACTATTTCAAGATTCTCTCATAAAATGTAAAAAGCTTAAGCTTATTCATTTTTTATATTTGAGTACATAGTTTCAACCTAATGTAAAATAAATGATTCTCAGATATTGACCACATTATTTGTAGTACTTTTCTATATTGATATTGTAGCAATCGCCATTAACTTAAACATTGAATTTTGTGCAATGGCAAATTCAGAATTAAATATAATGTAGTAAGTATTGTGTTGTTATGAAATTAGCTTAGTAATTTCGCAAATATATAATTGAGCACAAGCTAAAGAGCAATTTTTTTGTAGTTTTATTTCCTATTCCTTTGAAACACTTACTTATTATTATATAAGATTGTATCACTGCATCAGATAATTAGAATAAACATCGCACATCATACAGCAGAAACATTCAAGATGACTTCCTCGTATGAAATAAAATAACAAATTATATTTATTCATGGTTACATTTTTTGATTAGCATTCATCCCTGTGGTAGAATTTAAGGTGACACAGCAGCATTGTCGAAGAAAAAAAATTACCACTTGCTCATAAAAATTAAAGATACTCCTAAATTTCGGTAAAATATAGAAACAGCCCACATAACACATGCGTTCATATTATGTTCATATTTCATCTATCGCGTCCGAGTTACGTCAATAGACAAATTCTGAACATATATCTCCAGCTCCAGTATGTTCACAATATGTAAAATTTCGGACATAGACGTATCTACGAAAAACGTAGAAAATATGGACGTCAGATTAGGCACATAAATTGAATGAAAATTGAACTAATCCAGTTTTCGTAAATACTTGAGCTAAACCCAGCAAAACATCAAATGACGGCCAGCATGCGGCCAAGTGCTGGTTGCCAGCAGTAGATGTAATTGGCCCGCCGGTGGCAAAAGTTAACGTTGCCGTAGGGAATATGTTACGCCGGCTATCAGTTGGCCATATTCAAGCGATCCACTGTTGGCAGCCAGCAGTAAGTTAAAAATAAGTTAGTGGGCCGGTGAATGGGTCGTTGCTGGTAGATAGCAGTATGATGAAAATATGTAATGGGCCACTGTTGGTAAAAACATTAGGTTGGAAATTGTTAGTGGGCCAGTGTTGGGCCATCTGGTGGCAAATATAGTTTTTCCATGTTGTTCTGGCAGCCTACAGTGGGCCAGCTGTGGCAAACATAAAAAATTATATTATTGTCGGCAGTCTTCATTGGTCCTTTATATTTTCCCATTAGGGTCCGCTTCACTCACCGTCACCGGAAGCCGAAGCCAACGTTATTCTATGGGAAATTTTCACAAATAACTTTTTAACTAATACAAATTCTGTTTTCACATTCTGAAAATTCCCAACTGTTAAATTGACGGACTTTTTTAAAAAAAAAAAATTATTTTTTAAATTTTTTATATTTTATTTTTAAACTGCAAAATACAAATTTTCAATAGGTGAAATTTTTCATTTTGCAATTTTAAAACAAAATATTAATAATTAAAAAAATATATTTTTAAAAAAGGTCCAACAATTTAAAAGTTGGGAATTTTCTGAATGCGAAAACAGAATTTAAAATATGTATTGGTTAATAAGTTATCTGTAAAGAAAGTTTCCCCATAGAATAACATTGGCTCTGACTTCCGGAGACGGTAAGTGAAGAAGGTCGTTAATAGGCGAGCAGTGATTTGGTTATAGCTAGTATATTTATTTTATTGGTGATACCTTTAATTTTATTAGTGTTTTTTTTTCTTTTTCTTTCTTTCTTTTTTTTCTCTGATGAGGTAGCAACTAGTTTTTTCTATGCATCCAATATTTAATTTGATTTTGTACATATTCCTTTTTAAATACTATTTATAAGTATTTGATTTAATACTATTTACAAATATTTTGCTACCTCCAACCACTTTGAATAGCTGTCTACTACTATAAAATAATTATTTTGGTCTTTCTGGACAAAATCTAAGTGAATTCTGTCCCATGGTGCCTTAGACCAGACCCATGATTGTAGTGGTGTGACAGGAGGAGACTTAGCTGTAACTTGGCAAGCTTCACAATTCGCAGACATGTCTTCAATGTCATGGTCTAAATTGGGCCACCAGAAATGGCTTCTAGCAACTGCCTTCATTTTCACAATTCCAGGGTGAGTATCATGAAGCAGTTCAAGCAAGTGCTTTCTATAAACATTAGGGATTATTACCCTCATGCCCCATAATCGACAATTATTATCAACTGATAATTCATCCTTCTGCTGAAATAAGGCTTAAGATCAGGATTTTCATTTTTAGATGGAAAACCATTTTGAACATATTTAATTATTACTCCCAAAATTTTATCACTTCTTAATGCACTGGCGATGCCAACAGAAGTTACTGGTAATTCTGACAGATGGGAAATTTTATAAATATCTAATGGGTACAGGTCTTTATTTTGATCTTCACTAGGTAATCTTGACAGGGAATCAGCATTCTGATGTGCATTACCTTTTTTATATTTAATTGTATAGTTGTATGAGGATAATAGCAATGCCCATCTCTGTAAGCGAGCAGCAGCCATGGTTGTTACTGCCTTAGTGGGCGAAAAGATGGTAACTAAAGGTTGATGATCCGTGTATAACATAAAGTTCCTTCCAAATATATATTGGTGAAACTTTTTGCAAGCAAAAATTATTGCCAAGGCCTCCTTTTCGGTTTGTTAATAGTTCATTTCAGCCTTAGATAATGTTCTAGAGGCATATGCTACAGGTTTTTCTTCACCATTTACAATGTGTGATAAAACTGCACCTAAGCCAACAGGCGAAGCATCACAAGATACTTGTAAAGGAAGATTTTCATCATAATGGGCCAATACAGCATCAGATGTTAGAAGATGTTTACATTGCTCAAAAACATCATTACATTCCTCAGACCATGTCCATGAGACATTTTTGTTCAACAGATTATACAGAGGAGAAAACAAAGTTGATGAGTTCTTAATAAATTTTGAATAGTAGTTTAGTAATCCTAAAAAGGATTTAAGTTGAGAGACATTTTCAGGGGTTTTTATCTTACTAATAGCCTCTAGCTTCTCTTGGGTGGGGTGAATACCATCTTTGTCAATAATATGACCTAAGAATTCAACATTACTCTTAAAGAATTTACATTTGTCAGCATTTAATTTTGCAATCTTGCCATCACAGTCTCTAAAGTAGAAAAATGCTCATCTTCAGTAGCTGATGAGATTAGAATATCATCCTGGAAGCATATCACACTTGGAATGCCTTGTAAAATTTGTTCCATTATCGACTGAAAGATTGCAGCAGCTGCTGATATACCATACATCAATCTGCTTGGTCGAACCAAACCCATGAGTGTAATTAAAGTTAATAACCCAGGTTGCACAAAAATATCGGCCAATATAAAAATTTGATATTGGCCAACGTAAAATGAACCCCCCCCCCCCCCCCCCTAAAAGATATCCAGGAATATTATTTTTTGACATTTATTAATGTTGGCCAATATTTATAGACATTTGTAAATATTATATTTTGACATTATTAAATAACATTTTCAGATATTGCCTGATATTATATTTTGTTATTCCTGAATAATATTTTTAAATATTTAGCAATATCTATTTTAGAGATTTTTGAATATTGTTTCAAGATATTTCTCAATATCTTTTTCTAATATTTCTGAATAACATTTTTAAATATTTGGCTATATTGATTTTTGAGATTTTCAAATATTGCTTCTGGATATTTAGAAATATTTTTTTCTAATATTTCTGAATAATATTTTTAGATATTCAGCTATATCTATTTTTGAGGTCTTTGAATATTACTTCATGATATTCTAAAATATTTTTTTCAAATATTTCTGAATAACATTTTTTGATACTTTTCAATATCAATTTCTTAGATTCGTGAATATTGTTTCCCAGTATTGATATATATTTTTTGGTGATAAAAAGTCGGCAGCAAAAGTATCCAAGCACTAGCAATAATCCCTGTACAAAAAAGGTACACTTCATACTGCCTTGTTAAATAAACTGATGTCGAGTTATGTTCTTAGTCAGGCTAAGAACATGACCCGACAAGGATTTATTTAACAAAAAAAAAATTAAGTGTACTTTTTCGATGTCGGAGTTATTGGCTAATGCTCGAATACTTTTGCTGCCGAATGTATATCACCAAAAAATGTATATCAATATTGGGAAATCTGAATATAAATTCAGAGAAATGATTTTTTTTTCTAACATTTCAGAACATCAGCATTAATCGCTGTATGTCTGTCAATTTCAAACCATTCTTCCACATATTATTCAATGGAACTTTTGTTGCTTAGTATGAGGATCGCTCACTCAAAAATGAAGCTTTTCATATTCTGTTTAATATTCAATAATTATTGAATTGAGTAATATTTTATAACAAACAAATATTACTCTTTGAACATAATCAATGAGCATTTTTTTTAATCAATTGATTTAAAATTTTTTTAGCTCATTAAGCTAAAACAAAAAAAAGTTCTAAGAATAACTTTCAAAAAACTTCATTTTTCAATGGCAGATCGTAAAAAACTAAGCAACAAAAATCCCATAGGATAACATAGGGAGGGAGAAACAGGGAATTTGATGTGCAACCATAACGGCCCTCTTCACTTACCCTCGTCGGAAGCCGGAGGCAATGTTATTCTATGGCAAATTTTCTTTACTTATAACTAATTAACTAATATATATTTTTAAAGTCTGTTTTTACATTCAGAAATTTCCCAACTGTTAAATTGACGCTCCTTTTTTAAAAATGAATTTTTTTTTTTTTTTAACATTTTATTTTGAAATTGCAAAATGAAAAATTTCACATATTAAAAATTCGTATTTTACAGCTTCGAAATAAAATAGTAAAAATGAAAAAAAATACGTTTTTTAAAAAAGAGCATCAATTTAACAGTTCGGAATTTTCTGAATGTGAAAACAGAATTTAAAAATATGTATTAGCTAATTAGTTATAAATAAAGAAAATTTCCCATAGAATATTAGCTTCAGCTTATATGGCGACGGAGAGTGAAGTGGTCCTTTAATGAGCCACTTTTTGCTTCTAGAATAGTATACATTAGCATTGTAATAATGAAAAAAACTGAAGTTAGATTTTGCTGTATCAATACCCTTTGATGTCTTCTTAATTCTTCATTATTTGCTATTTATACACAATAGCATAAGAGTGATTCTGAATAAAACAAAATTTTATGAACTGTGAATAAAAATTTTTGAAGCTATTTCATAGATACATACATTTTTATTTATAAATTTTATACATCAACCTTGAAAATTCATTTCCAATAGATTGGTGTGAAAGGTTGATTTTTTGTACCAATTATGTGAAAAATATCAGAGCCGGTAATCGAACCTAGCCTTCTGCTTAAACTAATGTGTATCACCAAAAAAGCAGAAGGCCTGGGTCAGTTTCTGGCTCTGGTATTTTTCACTCAGATAGTATAAATAATCAGCCTTCCACTCCAATCTATCGGAAATGAATTTTCAAGGTTGGTGTATAAAATATCTAAATTAAAATTTTGTGGCCTATTGGAGTTGTGCCATGATCAATTTGTCACTTGAAATAGCTGCGTGTTTGCAGACTCGGTGACCTTGCCAACATATATTATGTGAGAAATGTCGAGCTGGTTATCAGCCAGGGTAGCTCAATGGTTAGAGCATCTGCACATTAAGCAGAAGGCCCAGGTTCGATTAACGAGTCTGGTATTTTCCCCACAGGTTTTCCCCTTCCACTCCAATCTATCAGAAATACACATATATACTGTATTTATGTTTAGTCTATTTTGAATACAAGCTGTAAATTAAAATCTATAAAAGTAAATGAAAATTAAGAATTAAATAACAAAAACCTATTAAATGAAAAAGGTTAGTTATTCATTTGAATCAAAATAAAAATTTCTAAAATCTTTTGATTAAGTTAAAAATTTTTTAAACTAAATAATTTATGCTTTCAATTTTCTATTTACCTGTTCTTTAAAACAAAAATCTAGATTTAAATCAGGGCCTGAAATTTCAACTCAGATTACACTCACAAAAAAAAAAAAAAAAAAAAGAAATTACTTGTCATAAAATAGATTTTTTTTTTTCTTTTTTAAGTATTTTGGATTTTTAAAAAATGTATTTTGGGTTTTCTTCCCCTAATTATTTGAAATGCTTTTGTAAATATTTAATCTCAATTTAAAATCTATGGTTAAAGCAGGGCATCAGCAAATTTTAAGGAAGCCTGGCAACACTTGGGTACAAATGAGATTGATTATGCCTGAATAAACAGAAATGGATAACACAAACATTCAAAATGCGCACACAAAGAGATAACTTTAAATTTTCTTTAAAATTAAAAAGCACTGAAAGTTGAAATTAAAATTAATTAATATACAAACAAAAGTCTGAAAGTACTAATGCATGCATTTATTTCAAAATATGAACAAAACAGATAAATATTACAAATACAATATGAACAATAAAAATACAAAACTTTTTTTTTTTTTAATTTCAGAAAAAATTCCTTTTTTTATTTACATAAAGTTTTGTATCAACACATACAAATGATATAATAGTAAATATATTATAGGCTGTCTCTAAGCACACTTTGAGGAAGGCTCAACATCATCTTTGCTACCGTCAATGCTCGAATTCGACACTTCATCATCAGTCTACTTGAAACATTCACTTGACGTTGTCGAGATGTTAGATCTTTACCCACTAACAACTCCTTAAAAAAAAAAAAAAAAAAAAAAACTATTTTAGAAAAACATTGTTTTTTGCCTTTTTTATTTTTAGTTAACAGTTCAACATATGTAAGTAATTGTTTAGTCAATTTCTTTGTTACTATGTTTAAAAGGTTTGATTTTTCTCTCTCTTATGGTACACTTATATACAGGTTCCGACTAGCAAATTTTTATGCCCAGGATACTTTAAACTTTTCATACCCCCTTTGATGATCTACCTCCCCCCCCCCACCCCCTTCCCCCAGAAAATAAAGTTTGTTATTACTATAAAATGATCTATAGCAGGCGATAAAACAGACTGACTGGAAAAAGTATTTGGGCAAAAAAATAATATTTCTGGCTTTAATAAAATTGCTCTGCTCAGTCAAACGATATTTTATTTTAAAATTTTATTCATATGAATAAAACACAGTTGAGTTAGAAAACATGGTTAAAAAAAAAAAAAAAAAAAAAAAAAACTGGAGGATTTAGATAAGATATTTTTAACTAGTGATGGAACGAAGCTTCGGCCTGGCCGAATAATGAGCGTGATTCGGCCGATTCGGCCTATAACAATTTATGTTGAGAATATTCTTTTAACAATTATTATATAAAATAATAATAATAATAATAATAATTTAAGTTAATATAATAAATAATAAATATATAAAACATAATAGAAATTTATATTTAATTTAAAAGTTTGTGACCCTTTTGAACTATAAATCATACAACAATTAATAATACATTCTATTTAAATTGGAAGTTGCTAAGAAATAAGTTGCATTACATTATATTTAGTTAACAATTTAATTATATGAACAGCTTTAGTTGCTTTAAAATGAAGCTATTAAAATATTGCATGAAATATTTTTTAAATATTTCTAGCTTTGAAAGTAGTCAATAATCAAGTAGTAGTCAATAATTAAAATTAACAATATAGTCAATAATAATCAAGATTAACAATAACCTAGGATTATAAAACATGCAGAGAATTGTTGAAAAATAAATAAAAGCTGAATTTTTATTTACTTTTTATAAACCAGAATATGAGGAGGGTGCCTATTACTTGCACATCCACCCTAGATCTAAATTCCAACTATTTATTCCAGATAATTAAAGTTATAAAATTTATTCTAGATTAGTTATTGTCACATGACAAAATGTTTTCTAGGTTAATAACTGACATACTGTAAATTGTTTTTTATGCTTATTTTCATCATATTACATACAAAGTGAGCCCTCCGTGGCCGAGTGATTATGTCACTACACTGCTAATCGCCTTCGAGCGTAGGAGAGCGGGTTCGATTCCCGCGGGGCCCTGGGTGTTTTTCCATTCCTTCGTACTGTAATTCTGTCATGTACTATCTGTAATTATCTGACGAAGATTTACAAGCGGACAACTAGTCAAGCATACAAATCTGATGTATATGTTATCAATAAACAAACATACAAGGTTAATTTTACTTCATTTTATCATTTATCACACAATTTTAAATTATGATGCAAAAAAATCAATGTTTTTGCATTTTTAGGAAGGATTCTAATCCTTTTTTACCTCATACACATTTTCAGCTTCAGAAAATAACCTTTCGCTACTTGGAGCAGATAAGTAGCATTAGGTCAAATCAGATAATCTGGGAAATATTGTTTTATTCTCTCTCCATCTCCACCAATTCCAACAGACAGTGTGTTCTATTTAAAAGCAGACTGTTTATATGTACTTCCAGCTCTTTAGCCGATGAATTTTCAGAGTGTTCTGTGAGTAATTCATTGTTTGTGATTTCTGCAAAACAATCCCACAATGATGCCGGAGCTTCGGCGATTAGTTGGCCGAAGCTTCGGTATTCGGTGCTTCGGCCAAACTGTGCTTCATGCCATCACTATTTTTAACTATAAGTAAAATTTTGTAGCCATTTCGTAAAATTTTGTGCCCAGGTACTGCTTGCTTATACATGCTGAAAAATTTATATATCTTATAGTCTTTATCTTATACTTTATAGTCTTTAAATGCTTTTTTGAATAAAAAGGTAGACATTTTTATATACCTCAACTTATACATTTCACAACAAATAAATAAATAAATACAATCCAGAATATTGCAATTTTTTTTTTTTTGGTGTGTCCGTTTGTTGTTATTCAGTTAAGCTAAACAGACTTTCATAAAATTGGACTTAACTTTTTTTACTTTAAACGTTTATAGTAGTAAAATTTAGAAATATTTATTTGTAAATTTTATATAACATGTATAGCAATAACTGGAACTTGGTCATGAATTTTTGTAAACATGCATTCAAAACTATATATTTAAAAAATAATTGCAAAAATATTTAGTAGATAAAATTTGGACATTAGATTTTCCAATCTTTTTCGATGATTACATGTTAAAATGGTATTTTTCTATTATATATAAAGGCATCACTTTGTAAATAACATATGCATTATGCAAGATTGCATAAAAAATATTTATGTAAAAAATGTAAATAGATCGACAGTATTAAACATACATATTAAAAAAATATATATATATATTTAATAATATGTGCATAAGAAGAAAAGAAAGAGCAAAAAAAAAAAAAAAAAAAAAAGAAAGGAAAAAAAAACAGTAATTTTGTAAAAACTATAATTACATTGACAATATTTATGTTACCGTTAAAGCTTGAAATCCATTAATGTGCAGATTACCTAGCTAATCTGCAGATTAACTAAAATAACCTGGAATCAAGACCCCGAAAGTGCGGAATCAAGAGTTTTCCGCATTTTAACTAGGTAATCTGCACTTTAGCGGCTTCTGTGTCGTTAAAGTTCAAATGTTTGTTTCGAGCCTTAGTTTTTTTATATTCACTATGACGTCAAACAGTCATGCGATATAGATATGCAAATGACCTTCAAACACAAACTAAAACTTTTATCCCTTCCGCTCCGCTATGATAAACCAGTAGCCATATGTGATAAACATCAAAACATGGAGCATTGAAGCCATGATTAAGTTTCTTATTATGACTAACAGAAAATTTAAAGTAATAAGTATGTTATAATTGTTTTAATTTGGATTTTATTTCTTCTCTTTTTTAATTCTGTCAGTATAAGTTTAATAAGGGTCTGCATTTTATTAATGGAATCTAATCTTAATTAAAAGCTCTCTCTCGTGAAACTTCATTTTGAATTATGAATATTAAATTTATAACACAGTAATTATTTCCTCCCGAAATAAAACTATTAAACCACAACTTTTTAAAACTAATTTATTTTAAAATTTATTTAAATTACTAATACTTACTGAAAAAAAAAAAAAAAAAAAAAAAAGTATTAATTTTTACTCTGAAAAATATGGCATTATTTAATAAATACTTCATATGAAATTTTTATGCATTTTTTAGCATTTTATTACAATTTTTTTTTTCTTTCAATATCAATTTTCCTTTATATATTTTATATATCATGATTATATTTTTATTTTTTAAATTTTGTTCGCTTTTTCAGATAATTGCACTCTAGTTTATCGCATAAAATGTGTTAATAAAGTTTTTTTTCTTATTTATTGTAAAATTAATATATTAGCTAAACTTGTACAGATGCATGCTGCAAAATATAGTTTAATAAAGCATTGGAAAACTGTCATTTTAATTTTTATGTGTTCTAAAAATTATTAAAGCAGTTTTAATTATTTGAAGTACTTCTTAAATAATGCTTCTGATTTAATATTTCTTTAGCAAATATTTTTATTTTGAAAAGAAATCTTTACTGTATTACAATTCTAACTTTCATTTATAAAATAGAATTTATTAAAGTTATTATATTTCATATTAAAAATGCATAACATCTTCAAACTTATATTGACAGAATGAAAAAGATGAAAAAAAAAAAAAAAAAAAAAAAAAAAAGCAAATATAACTTTAAAACACATAAAGATTAAAATAAGTAAAGAAAGAAAGAAAAGAAAACTAATCTTTTTTTTTTTTTCTCGAATGAAAAAAACAAATACAACACAGCGGGCTGTAAAATTTCAACACCAGAGATCTTATTTTCACTTTAACGAGTACCTAGTATTAATGTGCAGATTATCTAGGTAATTCGCAGATTACCTAGGTAATTTGAGAAATGAAACAATTTTCTTCACTTTAATGGATAACCCTAGTTAATGTGCAAATTACCTAGCTAATCTGCAGATTAACTGATTTCTGCACTTTAGAGGTAACATTTACATATTTCAAAATCGCAAATTCATTCATCACAAATATAAAAATAAACAAGTAATATGATTAGAAGCTAGATTAAAACTTGAATGACATTAAAGAAAAGAAAAAAAAATCCTTTAGTACTTACATTAAAATATTTGAAATTCAAGCCATCAGTCTCATAGCTTTGAAACAGGAGGCCAAGGCATGGTAAAAAGATAGCAAAAGAAAACCTATATAAAGAAGCATTAAAAATAAAATTAAAAAGAAATATTTACATGTAATATTTGATTATGTAGCTAAAATTTATTTAGATTGTATTATTTATAATTTTGAATTTATATATTCATAATTTAATGTTTCATTTTAATTTATTTAAGCTTATGGAAGCGCTATTAGAGATAAATAAAATAAAGCAAGCTTTTTTATAACTGATATCATAAACTGCCTAAAGCGCTTTGACATTTTTAATGATTGACTATTACTGAATGAGTTTTTACTACGTCTTAATGATACTCCATACAAAAATTCCAGACATTTATGCTATATAATGAATGAAGGAATCAGCCTTAATATATTTAATTTAAAATTAAAAAGAAAAGGAATACATAAAAACATTTAAAGAGTACATAATTAATTTAATTTACAAATGAATACATGTTTATATGCTCAAGATGTATGGCTTTGATTCAACGAGGACTAATGTCTGATTAACTGCGATGAATTAAAAAAAAAAAAAAAAAAAAGGAGATAAAACTAATATTTATAAAACTAATACAAGGCCTACAAGTTAATTCTTTAAGGTAAAATTTGACCCATGAATCTCAATATGTCTCAGGCTGTGCAGATTTCTGGCAGCACATATTTTTCTAAATTTTAAAATGCCGATACTGATACATCCCATTTTTAAAGCTGATAATACCAATAAATATACTTTATACTGTTTGATAGCAATAAAACTAAGTTTTTAATTTGGTAATATAAAAAGTATCTTAAAAAAAAAAAAAAAAAAAAATCAAAGATTATTATAAAATATCCCAAGTTTATTTAAAATTGGGTTTCACGGGTTTTTAACATGTGACAGCTTTTGTTGGTTTTAACCATGGCTTCAATCGTCATGTCAAAAACCTCCTTGTCAAAATCTGTCAAAAACCTACATTTATATAGTTTGTTACATAAAAATATTTTGAAAGTAAATTGATTGATGTTCTTTGAAAAACACATTGTTATAACATTTTGATTATAGAAAACAAAACTTCAGTCTTTCAAATTTCATTATGAATTATTGTTATATTCACTCAAAATATGCTATGATACTTCCATATATTACTACAAAATGTATTAGAACAAGGAGGACTATTAGTTTCAATTTGGGTAAAAACATCGCCAGTTTTTGTAGACCAGTTTTGTGTAACACCAGAATAAATTAAAAATATACGTCCTATCGTTATGAATTCAGTACCAAATGAAAGGGACAATTTTTCTGAACCCAGGGTGCAAACAGTTCTTCGACACAATAATTAATTTTTTTTAATTAGCTAAAGTATGAAATTTAGGTGGCAACACTTCATTTTAATTCATTTCAATCATTTAACAAAGTACATGGCCCCAGTTTTATGGTCAAAAAATGAGATAAAAAAATAAAGTAAAAATTAAAAATAAAAATTTTACAAACTGAAATTAATAGTCCTCCATAACTAAACTAAGTTCTGTCTTTGACAGAATTTTTACTATATATATATAATGCTTAACCCTTTAACGTTCACTACTTAATTTATTTAAAAAATTACTAAACTAATTTTAAATAATATTATAGTTTTAAAATATTAAAGAACACGCTTTTATAGAAATGTGAACTAAAAAGCACAAAATATCTTAGTATTAAAATGCAGGATGAGAAAATCGTGTGAGTGACACACCATAATATTTACATACATTTAAATCTTTAATTAAAATAATTTAGAATTAAACAAAAACCATTTTTAAAAAATCTTCCCTGACTGGGATCGAACGATAGACCTTTAAGTTCGTAGCGCAGCGTTTTACCTCACAGCCACAGCGCTCACGCGGGGAAAGTCTTTTTTTACAATATAGATTTTTCGTTTGCTCCCAGAGCAGTTACAAACATACATATATACAGGTGAAGCTAATAAAAGCGTGTTAAAATGGCTTTTAGACGCTTAGCTGATCATAAATATTTAAAAATTAAAAAATTAGCATTGCTCCTTTTTGAGAAATTTTTGGTTTGAAACATCTAAAAGTTAACCTTATTAAATTCAAATAATATTTAACTTAATTAATAAAACACTTTTTAAGTAAACATTATCAACTACAAAATATCGTAAAAGTTGTTTCAGATGAAAATAATAGTCCAGCTTTTAATTAAATGAAAAAAACTAGACATGAGTGCATCATCAAACCAGCAATTCGCACTCGCACACTCAAAGAAATTTCAAGTGACTTATGCATTTAGCTTCCTTTGAAGCATTACTTGTTAAATTTTGGAATAGTGCTGATATCAACAGACAGAAAAGAAACAAAAGTTTAAAATGTGATTAAAACTAGGGGGGGATGTTAAAAAAACTGCTGCATAAAAATTCTTAAATTATGTCAAATGTTTGATTTTGCTGTGAAAGCAATGAACGTTAAACAGTTAATATAGTATATGTTAAATTTAGTTATGTGATACTTTAAAAATGTAGTTGTTTTTAATAAGATATAAAAAAAAAAAAAAAAAAAGTAAACAGATTAAAAGTTTTTGAGAAAGACTAATAACGTTTAGATTAATATAAAACAAAACTTTAGGCTTTTAAAAATTCATTATGAAGTATTAATTTTCATGTGCATTAAAAAAAAATAATAATAATAAAATAAAAGTAATATTTTTAAATTATTAAGCAATTAATTTATAATTAATATGTAATTAAGCTTCTTAAATTCTCATAATTAACATGAGGCAAGAGAAATATAAATTCCTTCTGGAAATGCATAAAATATTTACTAGTACAGATTTTTTTTATTATTATTATTATTAGTTCAAGCTGTAAACAGGCATACATATTTATAAAATCAATAATAGTAACAGTAATAAATAAGAGATAGCTACAAAATTATTGATTAATGACAATTGTAATAAATATAGATTAATATAATTATTTTCAAACTCGTTAATTTACTGCGTATGTTATGTTTTGCTTTATTCCTGTGTTTTTAACACTTAGTTTATAAGTTTATATATGATGTCAAAATTTATAATTAACATTTCATAATTAACACTTTGAAATTTTAGAATTTCAGAAATATTAATTATAAATATGTCTATGCATGCTATTCTTACATAATGAAGAATTTTGCAAATTTATAACTTAATAATAAAACGATTTTATTCATACGGTATACATGTTGATTTATAAAGCAAGTTATAACTACAAATTAAAATTTAAAGAATTTTTTGTTCTGTTTTCGTTTGCTAAAATTTTTTCGATAGTAATTGTGTGGCGACCTAGTGATGTTAGTTGAGCATACTAATATCTACCGACTATTTCAAAGTGTTGCATTAAGGAAAGTTAATTTGAAAATTCCTTCACTATTTTAGAATATCAAGAACTAAACCTTTTGGTGCCTATACTTTTATAAATTAAAACAATTATCAAAACATTTAACTTTATACATTCTGCAATAAACAACGTGACAAGTTTGCTGCTTTGATTAATAAACATGCAAATTTTACCACAGGAAACAATTGAGTGATTATTAAAAATACTTATTCTATAGAAAGCAACAGGTTTAAACAAAAAAAAAAAAAAAAAAAAAAAAAAATAATAATAATAATAATAAATAAATAAGCACTTAAGATTTCGGAGATTGATTTCTATGATTAAAACTAACATCTTCACTATACTTAGAAGTATTAGCATCGGTTTTATTAGGCCTATATATAGACCTAATGAAACCGATTGATTATCAAAAATAAACGAATATTATTAGAAAATACAACACAAAGTTCAAAATATAAATATAATTATTAAATACAAACCTTTTATTTTACAGAAATTTTAACAAGATATATTAGCTCCGCGCCAGGCCGTCCACAGCTTGTTTTTAAAAATAATGAGCTGACACGGACGGATTAGTAGAAGATTCTACTCCGTGTGAGCTGAGATGCGTTCGCGTTGCCGTTGCCAATTGAGAAGCACGGGAAAATCGAGGATTGTTGAATCGTCAAAACTGAGAGTTTTATTTTATTTCTGAGAGTGTTACATAAAAATGTTTGTCAATATCCTATGAACATCGGCCAATATTTTGAATGGCGCTGAATCTCAAACTTCGAATTTACAATATCTATTGATATTCACAGATGTAATTCGTAATTATTATTGAAACATAAAGCATTTTACAAAGTTGTTTTCATTACATACAATATTTTATTTAGAAGTAAGAAGAGATATATCTCTTTATAAAACGATATAAAATGAATGACGTACATATGACTATGACATAATACTGACATGACTTAGTAATATAAACTATAGTAATAAACTATACTAATAACATATAATTTTTTTTATATCTTGAGAATTCTCAAGATATAAAAAAAATATTGTTTTACTAATATCAAGAAATATTTCACAACGCCTGAAAATGATATCATTTTCAAGAATATCAAAAGATATTTCTAGATGTCACCAAAGTGATATTGTTTCAACGAATGTCAACAAATATTGCTGAATATCGTACAAATGATATCATTTTTACGATATTGGCCAATGTAAATCAGACATTTAAAAAGAAGATGTGAAATATTATATTTCTTAAAAAGGGACAAACTTCTAAAATTAAATACTTTAATATACTTATTTCTACAAGTAAAAGTTATAAGTTATATAAAAAACTTTGTTAAATGCTTTTTTTTAAATAATAATTTTGAATTACATCTGTGAATATCAGCAGATATCATAAATTCGATATTTGACATTCAGAGGTATTCAAAATATTGGCCAATATTAGCAGGATATTGGTCAATATTTTTGCGCTACCTGGGTGGGATATTAACTCATTTTATTTTTTTCCCTTTAATGATTAATTTGAGAGAACATAACTTATTTCACTTGCTTCAATGTTTTAAAATTATTCATTTTATGCAGTGTACTATTAAATTGAGTGACATGATGGGTGGTCTTATAATTTTATCACACACTGTATAGTTTACAACTGATTGACATCTCACAAGTATGGCAAAGTTGGTGCACATTCAGAAGACAAAGCAACCAGCATTAAATATTTTTAAATCCACCAGTACTTTTAACATTTTGAGAGGGGCTCTTACAAAATCCTATGTTGAAGCGTGACAGATGCTGTCACAGCCCCTTTAAAAAAGTTAAAATGAAATCTGCCATACACATTTTCAACAAATAGATATAATTGAATAAATTGAAAACTTTATAAGAACTTCCATTATGAAGTTTCCATTGAAATGATGACTTTGCACCTATGAGTTGAGTTTTATGAGAACGTTTTAGAACCGATAATTGCACATGTTACAACTGAAATGCTTCTCAACAATATAACTAAGTTATTCTCCAACAACTTGAGATTTTTATGAAAATTCTTAATTGCACATTTCAGAACTAGGCTTCTCCCCAGTATGACTAAGTCGATGTCCATTGAGATGAGAATTCCAAAAAAATTCTTTACTGCATAATTAACTACTAAAAGGTTTTTCCCTAGTATGATAAACTTTGTGCACATTCAGATTAGATTTTTGAGAAAATGTTTTATTACATATTTCACCGGTATGACTAAGATAGTGTTTATTCAGAGAACATTTTTTTGAAAACTGTTTATTGCATATTTCACAACTGAAAGGCTTCTCACCAGTATGACTAAGATAGTGTCTATTGAGATCGCATTTTCGTGAAAATAGTTTATTGCATATTTCACAACTGAAAGGCTTCTCACCAGTATGACTAAGATAGTGTCTATTGAGATCGCATTTTCGTGAAAATAGTTTATTGCATATTTCACAACTGAAAGGCTTCTCCCCAGTATGGCTAAATTTGTGCACTTTCAGATGCGATTTCTGAGAAAATCCTTTATTGCATATTTCACAACTGAAATGCTTCTCACCACAATGACTGAGTTTGTGTGCATTCAGATTACATTTCAGAGAAAATGTTTTACTACATATTTTACACCTGAAAGGCTCCTCCCCAGTATGACTAAATTTGTGCACATTCAGAAGCGATTTCCGAGAAAATTCCTTATTGCATATTTCACAGTTGAAAGGCTTCTCACTAGTATGGCTAAGTTGATGTCTGTGAGATGAGATTTCCGAGAAAATCCTTTATTGCATATTTCACAACTGAAAGGCTTCTCACCAGTATGGCTAATTTGGTGTCTGTTGAGATAAGATTTCAGAGAAAATCCTTTATTGCATATTTCACAACTGAACTGCTTCTCACCAGTATGGCTAAATTTGTGCACATCCAGATTAGATTTCTGAGAAAATGTTTTACCACATATTTCACAACTAAAAGGCTTCTCACCAGTATGACATAGCTGATGCGTGTTCAGATAGGATTTTTTAGAAAATTCTTTATTGCATATTTTACAACTGAAAGGTTTCTCTCCAGTATGACAAAGTTGGTGCAGATTGAGACGAGAATTTAGAGAAAATTTTTTATTGCAATATTCACAACTGAAATGCTTCTCACCTGTACTATGACTCAGTTGGTGTCTATTCAGATCAGTTTTTACAGAATATTGTTCACTGCATATCTCACAGATGAAAGGCTTCTCTTTGGAATGATTAAGTTGGTGCTTAATTAAATTGCATCTTTTAGAAAAGCACTTTTTACATATATCACAAATGAAAGGCTTTACATCCATTTCAAAAACACGATGCGTACCTAAATTAGATTTGTAGGAATTTTTTTTTTTTTTTGTTGTTGTTTTTGTTTTATGAAGCATAACTAAAAGTCTTTATGAAAGTATGGATAAGTTAGTGCAATTTAAATTAGATTTTTAGTAAAATCTCAACTGGAACAGGTTAATACCTATTTAGATTTGATTTATCATAAAAATATTTGCATTTTGTAACTATTCAAATAGAATTTCTGAGAAATATTTAATAGCACAAAAAATGTAAGATTTAGTAATTTTGTATGAATATGCTTAAAATTTAGTAAAAGTACACAGAATTTTTTCTATAGATAAAATATTTATTTTTACCACTAGTATAATTAAGAAATGTTTCTAAACGTTACTTTCAACACAGATACATGCGTAAAACAAATGTTATAAATAATATTTTTAATTCTATTTAAGAGATTTTTTTTTTACTGTTTACTTCGAACAAACTCACTTAATATCTTGAAATAGTCCTTACATCTATAAAATAAATAAAATTGTTAAAAAAAATTATATATTATGAAATTTTATGCATATAAATATTACTAAAAGTTATGTCAGTGTTCAGCTATGCTTTCCATTTTTCCTGGGCTCCCCGAAAATGACGCCACTTATTTTACTCGGGAAGTTGAGTGGGATTAAGACGAGAAGCACGGAGCAAAGAGGGCTTCACACTGGCCGTTCTGCTCCGCTCCGCGAAACTTGCGCATGCGCAATAATGAGTTTTTCCAACGCAACGGACGAACGCAAAGCTCTCTTGCGGAAAACGTTGACTTTTCTCTGTGCTAGAAATACGAACGTTTTCGCCGCCGTCGACCGCAAGCAGCGAACCAGCCGTTACATCCAAACTGAAACATTGTGATCACAAATAGGTAAACAATCACAAATCTGGCTGTGTTTCAATCCAAACGCAACATTTGTTTACAAAACTGGTCGCAAATTGTGAGCGATGAGGGGAAATTTGTGACTGCCTCGGAGCTCTCACAACTCGATCGAAGGTTTACTATCGCCTCAAAAAACATGGCCGCTGTTGTCCATGTCCACAGGCCCCGACTTACGGCAGGGCTTACGGGGCAAATGCCCTGGACCCCCCTCCTGGAAGGGGCCCCCCTACAGGCGAATACAGAAATTCTGCAACCTAAAGACCTCTTATGCCACTGCAAGGGGGCCCCCCAGAATAGGCTTGCCCCGGGGCTGCAGGTAGTCTAAGTCGGGCCCTGCATGTCCAGTGTTATCGAAGAAAGTAATATAGTCACAGACAAGGATATATTTGTCTGTGGTAATAATCATTCATCAAATTATTATACATAATCCGAAACAAATAATTTATTATAATATTTCATTAATCTACAATATGAATTAAATACAATCCAAAATAGCGCAGCTCTTCTTTCCTCGGAAATGATACTTAAAGCTCTCATTGGAAGATAAATGTAAGTGTAAAATATGTCATGTTATGTTATGTTATGGTTTTGTATATTCATGTAAGTAAGATTAAATGTACAACATTGGAATATTATTGATTATGCAGAAAATTGTAATTGTAACATTTGTATATTTTATAAATGTTAGGCTTATTTAATGTAAATTGAACGTAATACATGTAATTGTTTATTTATAATACAGAATAATATGTTCTATTATTTAATGAGATGACTATACTATTCGTTATAACTTTACAATTTGGTATGATATCATTTGGATAAATGTTCTTCTCACTGTAAATAAAAACCCGATTTGTCAATTATTTATTCTATTATCTATTTATTCTGTGTAGGCGAAAAAAAAAAAAAAATAATAATAATATGACAGCAATATTTCGTAAAACTTTATAATTCGGTGTAGTAAACTATAAATATTCTTTTTATTGTAAATAACAGCTATTGCATTTGATTGTAAAAGCCTGATTGGTCAATAATTTATTTTATTTTAAAACTCTATAGCTGAAAATATACAACTTTATTGTTAGTGTTGAAAATGAGTTTTGGAGAACAAAAATATTTTACTGTCAAATAACTATCCGCGTTTGTAATGATCGATAGACGGCGCTTTGTGAACACTGCAGTTGTTAGTAAACATTAGCCACGTGTGTTCCAATAGTGTTCTTGTTATTTTACTTAATATTCGCACTATAATTTCTCCGCCATTACATTATGGAAAATTGATTACTTTTGGAAAAAATACTTCAGTTTATTCAAAGTTCGATCGGAAGTAGATTTTTAACTGAAGTTGAACAAATATTAATTTCAAATCATCTGATTAATTCTTTACTTCCATTAGCCGAAGCAACTGAAATTTTAAATTCGTCATTTGGAAATAAATGGAAGCTGAATTCTGGATTTCTTGATGCTTTGGATTTACACTGTGGCACACAAAAGTATGTGTTATCTTTTTTACCGTATTTATTCATTTTTATTCAATAAATATATGTGAAACTAAACATCGGCTAGCAATGGCGGCTATATGGAATTCGAATTAAACCATGTTTATTGTAATTTCACCGTAGCCCACCAGAGGGCGAGCATTTCATTACAATCGCGGATAACCAATTAGCCTTGAATTAAAGCATTGTAGCCTGAAGGAGAAACATTAATAACATTTTTAATAGCAAAATTTTAAATTTAAAGCTTACTAACAGCTAATATTGAATTTAAATATAATGAAATAGCTGCAGCTAAAATTATACATATAAATTATTGTTTGGTAAAATATTTTTATTTTTCAAAACCTAACTACAGCACTAATAGTAATAGAGAAAGAATCTGGCTTGTACTTTTTCAACTATAAATATATATCATAAATAAAAAAAATGACTAATCAGACAGTAAATTTAAATGTGGTAGCAGTTATTTACAATAAGAATAATTAAACAACTTGATAAAATATATATATGAAAATGATGATTTTTAAGATTTTTTGTACAGTTACCAACTAATGATAGAAATGTTCCTTCTGTTTAAAGAAGAAAAAAATAAAGTCATCTTTTAAATATAAAATATGTGTGCTATAAGTTTTAATTTGATGTTCCAAATTGGGAATGTTGGCTTGTAAAAAGGTTAAATAAGCCTAAAATTCATAAACTATATAAATGTTACAATTATAATTTTCTGCATAATCCATAATATTACAAAAAAGTGAACATACAAAACCATTGTATCTATATTTTTATACTTGACATATATCTTCAAATGAGAGCTTTTAGTATCTTTTCCAAAAAACAAAAAAACCGCACCACAAAACTGACGTTAAAAAGCAATTATATACAAAACTTTGAATAAACACCATAAAATGCTTTCATTCACAAAAATTGTTTTGGGTTGAAAGAAAACAGGATCTTTTGTCAAGTGAACAAAATAGGCATGAGTGCTCCAAACAAACACTCATGCCTACTTTATTCGCCTGACGAAGGGTCATGTTTTGTTAATATGATTATTATTTTTTTACCTTAAATTCTGTTTTCAGAAAATTCAGAACCATATTACTACTAGTTTTCACAATTTCTAACATTTTATTCAGCTTAAAAATACATTTAAATATTTTTTTGTTTTTAAACTCAAAAGTGAAACATTAATTATTTAAAAAGTAATACTAATTGAACGGTTATATATTTTCACAACATGAATACATAATTAAAAAATGCATTAAACAATGAGTAATAATAGAAACAAATTTCCCCATAGAATAACATTAGTTTGGCTACTGGTCAGCAACTGACTTTCTCATTACCAACTTCGCATTTCCTACATAATATCCATTAGCATGTAAGGATAAATTTTTTATACCAACTATATGAAAAACGACAGAACTGAAAATTTAACTCGGGTACTTAAACAGATATTATATGGGAAATGCTGAGCTGGTATCTGACAGGGTAGCTCAGAGATACACAATAAGCGGAGTGCTCAATTTCAGTTCCCAGCTGAAGTATCAGCAGTAAACAGTTGTTGTCTGATTACCGATTTATAGATGTTCCGAAAATGAATCAAAATAGTCGATCAATCATAACATTAAAAAAAAAAAATACTTTTTTTAAATGCATACTACCCTAATACAGCTGAACCTTGTTAACATGAATCTCGAGAGGAAAAAAAAAATTGTTCATGCTATCAGTAACCAATCTTCATTTTGGTGGGGATAGTGGAAACAGTTCATGTTAAAAATAATGTCATGTTAATAAGGTTTGACTGTATATACCTAATGCATCGAAAACATAATTAAAATAACATTTGAAATACGTTAAAATGTTACTTATATACAATCTCTTTTTACTTCCTTATACAATGTATATGAAAGTATTGTAATCCTGATTTGCGAAATGGATTTTATCTCAGAGGATCAGTATTTTTAAATGAATAACTTTTATCAATGAATTCTCAAAATTGCGTTTTACCGCTCATTAACATTACCCTTAAGAAAAGAAAAAAAAAATCATGATCGGGTAAAAACTCACACCGGGTCCCCACTGCCTTCGGCTGCGTAGACCCGTGCGCTGTGTGCACATATTCCTTCACCATCCTTATGATTTCTCAAAAGTCTATGTTATTACTCATAAACTTTCATTCTTAAGAAAAAGGAATTTAAAAAAAAATCATTTAGCATCGGGGAAAAACTCACACCGGGTCCCCACTGCCTTCGGCAGCACGCGCACGTGTTTAGATATACGTGCGCTGCGCGCATATATTCTTTCTCAAGTCAAACTTTTATTCTTAAGGAAAGAAAATGAAGAAAACCCTTTATCATCGGGTAAAAAGTCGGACCAGGTCCGCACTGCCTTCGGCAGCACAGATTAGGGGATACGCGCGCTGCGGAAATGGGTCCTAATTTTTGCCTGAATCGACCCCTAATCAACTATAATATTTACATAGGAAAAGTTGTAAAATCTCTCTTTTTTTTTTAATTAGGGGTTTAAGTTTATAAATTTTAATATTCATTAGTAATGAAGCTTATAACTAAACAAACAACTTTAAAAAACATTGCTCGCTTGTTCTACCTAATTAGGATTTCGTTTGTTTTATAATTAGTTTATTCAAACTTTGAATTGAATGGTATAGGGTTTGAACCCAGGTTGTGCTCAATGGCCTAGCCATGCACAATTCTCAATGCAGTCTTCTGAAACTTACACAACTTGAGCTAGAATCCCTTAAAAAAGGTCATCATTTAAGGTCCAATGGCAGAAACACGGTGACATAGTCGCGGCCACAGAAACACGACTTTCGATCAGTTTTTGTCTGCACTGGTAAAAAAATTTGTCCGCAACTTTCGGATAATAATTCACTTATAAAAATTTCTGTATCAAAACTAAAACTAATACTTTTATTATTTATATTGTGTTGTGTCAAACATTGCTATAAAATATTTAATTGAATGAGATGAATTGAATGAATACGCACACAATTATTTATACTACATTATTCTGTAGGAAAATTGTATTCGTGTATTGTTGCATGAGATCACCGCTGATGTTAACGTCCCCCCCCCCCTCGTCAGTTTTCAGGCTTTTTGAGCGTAAGCCATTTTTTTCCCTAATTACATGCACATTTTGTAGAGAGATTATGAAATTTTAAAAGCCTGTCACAGACAGCTACAAAACTTTCTGCCACTTAGATTAAAGGTACCTCACTCAGCCCCATAGCATTATTAACACGTTCATCGCCCAGCATGATTCAGCTGAGTTTCTCACTGAGCACAAATCCGACCCTTGGAGATGACATGTACCAGAGAGCCACAAATAAAAAAATCGAAATAAGAAACAGAAACTTTTTTTTATCACATGGTTATCCTCAGAAAACGCTATGCCCGACAATAATAGAAGTAAAACAAGGAAGTGCCCCACCCTTCATAGATTTGTAAGAATCGGAAAAGCGAGCCTATAAGAAGCATGTACGTGTGCGCTCTATGT
This sequence comes from Salticus scenicus, assembly GCA_963930645.1. NCBI lineage: Eukaryota > Metazoa > Arthropoda > Arachnida > Araneae > Salticidae > Salticus > Salticus scenicus. The sequence continues at coordinate 238,264,147 of OZ005660.1, forward strand.
TACCAGAAGAGGAAGCAAACTGCCAAATGCCAAGAAGCAAAGAAAAATGTAAAAGAAAACACTATATATGTGACCTATTTTTTCTATTGTCCAGAATCACCTTAAATGTGCTTAGAGTGTTTTAACAAACACCATGCGATATAGTATAATGTAATATGTTTTCCTAAATATAAATTAACTAGCAGGCTTTGCCCGCTTCGCTGAGCACTATACTTAAATGAGTTGTGAAAATTCCATTTTTTTATTAATAACCTAAGTAAAAAAGTAAGTTAACCTAAATAAGTTTCCTATGTATTCCGTAGAGGTTTTTCCCGCTCACAACGTGGGGATTCCGGGTCCACACTGCCTACGGCAGCAACTTACCTGCTTCTTACTTCCCGTTCCCCAGTGGCTAAGTTAGAAGTTTTGCGAAATCTCACCATACATAATGTGTACACCTATTCAACATCCAACACTAAAACTCATCATTCTAAGATAATGTAAAGCGAATTCAAACCGAATAACGTGCTTTTACGCGTGTTTATTACACACACACACGCCGACCCCAAGGGGGTAAGTGGACAAATTTCGTAAAATCTCGCTACAATAAGTGTCGAATACATATAAACAGTCTGCGCACCAAATTTCCTGATCATAGATCCCATAGATTTCCCAAAACAAATTTAGTGCTAAAAGGGGTTTCTTGAATTTGCAACTCCTCCCCCCCCCTCAAAAAAAAAAAAAAAAAGGAAAATGTGTTTTTGAAAATATTCTAAAGAAGACACATGCCTGTTACTTACACATGTCAATACTTTTGTAACATCTTTAGTAGAGCTCTACTAAAAAATCCGGAATTTCTGAAATTTCCAGCTCGAAAAACAATTTTTCCCCTTACTCCTTCAAGAATCAAGAATTTTAAAATCGTACATAATGTTTTATTTATACTCAAGTCTAGCCTCATCTTCTTCACCGTGAAGTAATTTGGGGCCGAGTTATGCTTACAAGCTTTTTTTTTTTTTTTGCTTCCTGTCCCCCTGGGGAAAGGGATATTTTGATAAATCTCATTTCTTTAGGTGTCGGATGCATATAAACAATCCAAGAACCAAACTTCGTGACCGCAGCTCTTCAGCTCTTATAAATTTCCCAGGACAAATTCAGCGCAAAAAAGGGTGTCTCGAACTTGCCCTTTGTAACACATCCCCCCCGTTTCCCCAAAGGAAAAAAAAAAAAAAAAGCAGATCACAAAAAATCAAAAATGTGTTTTAGGAAATATCCTAAGAAAGTCGCATAGCCTTTTTTCAACATATATTTGTTCCATTTTTGGTAGAGTTCTATGCAATTCAGGAATTTTCTAAGTTATCCACCAAAAATCGATTTTCCCCCTTCCTTCCCTTAAAAATTAAAAATTCCTAAATTGCAGATAATGTTTTATTTATACTCATGTCTAGTCTCCCCATGTGGAATTTCTTTATTGTGAAGTAATTAGGAGCCGAGTTATGCTCACAAACGTGTTTTTGTCTTTTACCCCCACATGGGGGTAAAAGACATACTTATCCATACTTTATAAAAAGTATGGATAAGTTTGTGCTAATTTAGATGAGATTTTTAGAAAATTCCCAACTGGAACATATAAATATTTTAATTAAAAAATATAATAACTTAAAAATATTTTCTTCTTGTATCTCAAACGAAATTTTTTCCATTATTTTGAACTTAGAGATACCATATTAAATTAAGATAAAATTTCTTACTGCATATTTTACAGATAAAGAAATATGAATACTACAAAAAATCTAATTATACATCTTTTCGTTTTTACACAACACATATCATGAATGCATTTTGTAACTATTCAAACAGAATTTCTAAAAAAATATTAAACAACACAGCAGTAAAAATGTAAAATTTAGTAAATCTCTTTGAATATACTTATACTTTAATAAAAATATATAGACTTTATTAATAGATAAAATATATATTTTTACCACTAGTGTTATTGTATCTTGTGTGTTGGGTGGGGTCCACAAATAACGAATACGTAATTAATACACACATTTAATCACGATAAACTACACAATAAGGAATTATTTACAGGAACACTCAAAGTTACCGTACGATAGTACGTCAGAAGAACAACAACAACTAACATAGAGTTTATACATAGAGTTTACATTGCACAACACAGAAACAGCGACCTCGAGCGGTCAGGCACGATCGGAACATGGAACAAAATCTAATACATGACACCCTTCCCCCATAGGAATAAACTATATAGTCAGTCAAATGTTTTGGCGAGGATCGGGAGCGTTCAGAACGCCTTAGAACAGGAAAGTTCGGCTCCTCGGACACAGGACACACAGGAGAAGGCTCGGTTGGTTAATCTTGTTGAACCGGAACATCTTCCAGATATGGCGAAGATGGAATCACAGGAGGCTGAGTTGATGTTTCCGCATCCTGTGACCGGCTGCGAACCTGATCAACATGACGTTTCTAGATTATTCCGTCTGCTAAATTTTGGGTCTTATAAGAGACTGGTCCTGTTGGCTCAATAACTCTAGCAGGAATCCACGCAGGACCTGAACTGTAATTACGAATGTACACTGGATCGTTCTCTTGAAACTGACGTAGGCGTTTATTTTTGTTTTCCTCAGCTAGCTTTTCTTTTTTGAATTTCATCTCTTTATTCAGATCAGGATGTAACCTATCCAAGAGTGACGTCAAACGTCTTTTCATCAATAGTTCAGCAGGTGATTTACCGGTAGTAGTGCATGGCAAAATATGCTGTGAAAATAGAAATCTAGCTAGCCGGGTTTTCCAATTGCCTTGAATTATGTGCTTTAAAGCCTGCTTGGTTGTAACCACCATTCTTTCCGCCTGGCCATTGGATGAAGGATGATAGGGAGCTACGAAAATTTGACGAATCTGGTTTTTTGCTAAAAAATGTTGAAATTCAGCAGATTTTAATGTAGGGCCATTATCAGAAGCTATTGAATCCGGAAGTCCATGAGTAGCAAAAATAGATCGAAGGTTATCAATGGCGGCTGTAGCTGACATGGAGGAAGCTAGTAAAACCTCCAGCCACTTGGAATGAGAATCTACCACAATGAAGAATATTTTCCCTTGAAATGGACCAGCGAAATCTATATGAAGGAGTGACCATGGCTTTTCTGTCCACTCCCAAGGATGTATGGGAGCCTTGTTTGGTGCTCTTTAATTCTCCTGGCACAGACTGCAAGTTTTGACTGTATTTTCGATGGCGCTGTCCATATTAGGCCACCACACATAGCTGCGTGGAAGACCTTTCATTCTCACTATGCCGGGATGTCCATTATGAAGGAGGATGAGTACCTCTTTTTGGAGGGTTGAAGGTATAATTACCCTGCTACCCCACAGGACACAATTTTTATGAACACTCAAAGCGTCCCTACGTCTGAAATAAGGTTTGAAATTTTCATCAGTCAGTTTTGAAGGCCATCCGTTTAAAACCATTAGTGAAATTCTAGATAGCACAGGATCTTTTCTTGTCACTTCCGATATCAAACTAGCACTCAATTGAGTAAGCGGAGCATTTTCCAACAACAGAATGTCTGCCGGTTCCAGCGAGTTGGCTTCCGGAGAATGCAAAGGTAAGTGACTCAGAGCATCAGCGTTACTAATGTCTTTACCCATCCTATACTCTAACTTATAATCGTAAGAGGATAACAATAAACTCCACCTAATAACACGGGGTGACATCATTTGGGGTAATGGTTTCTCAGGATTAAACAGTCCCAAAAGAGGTTTATGGTCAGTTATGATTTTGAATTCTCGCCCCTGGAGATATTGATTAAATTTCTTTACCGCTGAAATAATAGCCAGAGCTTCGCGGTCAGTCTGACTGTAATTTCTCTCAGGCTTCGTTAACGTTCTGGAATAATATGCTATCGGCGATTCAGTGCCATTAGGTAATACGTGACTCAAGACAGCTCCAACTCCATAGGAGGAGGCATCACATGTTAAAACTACGGGAAGCCTTTCATCGAAGTGTGCCAAAATTACGTCTTTCTTAAGCAATTCCTTAGCGGCCCTATACGCTCTCTCATGGTTGGCCGTCCAACGCCAAACTCTGTCGTTTCGAAGCAACTGGTGCAAAGGCTCCAAAACATCTGAGCGGTTTTTCAGAAAGCAACCATAGAAATTTAACATTCGAAAAAAAGCTTGAAGTTCAGTTTTATCCCTTGGGCTAGGGGCTTCATGAATGGCTTTAATTTTATCGAAACTAGGCTGAATGCCCTTTTTATTTACTCGGAAACCTAACAATTCAATTTCTGGCACCGCGAACTGACATTTTTCCCGTTTAAGCTGAATCCCGAATTTTATTAAGCGTTCTAGCACTTGTTTTAATTTTTCATTATGATCCTGAGTATTTTTCCCTTGAATGAAAATGTCATCTAAGTACGGCTGGACGCCCTCGATGCCTGCTAAGACCTCTTCCATCCGGTTTTGGAAAATAGCGACGGCTACTGAAACGCTAAATGGAAGTCTATTAACTTTGAAAAGTCCCTTAATTGTGTTTAAAGTAAGAATTTTAGAACTCGGCTCATCCACCGGAAGTTGCAGATAAGCCTCAGAAAGATCCAATTTAGAAAAAATGGTACCGCCAGTCATCGTAGTCAAAACTTCATTAACCGTAGGTAAGGGATATGTAAACGGTTTAACTGCTTGATTCACCGTACTACGGTAGTTGCCGCATAAACGAATTTTGCCATTTTTTTTTACTACTGGTACTACGAGTGTAGCCCAGTCAGATTAAGCAACTGTTTCTAGAATACCCTTCCTAACCATATTCTCTATTTCCTCCGTCACCTTACTGCGTAATGCGAGCGGAACATTTCTAGCCTTAAGAAATTTAGGAGTACTATTTTCATCTATTTTTATTGACACGGGCGGACCCGAAAATTTCCCTAGAGTCTCATTAAAAATATCCCGAAATTCTAATAAAATGGACTCGAGAGGTTGAACACAAATGGTATTGACAGAAGGGTTATCTGTGCTTAACTTAATACCCAACGCATCAAACCAACTTCTACCTACCAATGATTTACCCTTACCCCCAATAACTAATAAAGGCAAAATAACAACATAAGATTTATAAGAAACATTTACATGAAAATAACCATAAACATCTAATTTTTCAGAGTTCCATGTTTGGAGACACTGATCAGAGGTACGTTTTAAACTAGGGGGATTAATGGGCCACAATTTAACAAAAGTATCCGAACTCAATACAGAATGTAGGGACCCGGAATCTATTTCCATCTTATGTTTAATTCCATTTAAATTAATTAACACATCATGGGGTGGATAATTAAGCACTGTACTAACTGAATTTATAGTATTAATATAAGAATTATCTTCATAAATATCTGACTTACCTGTGTCAATATTTTGAAGTTTCGAATTATTTTTACCCCCAAATTTCTGGAATTTTTTAGAATTGCACATTTTTTGTATGTGCCCCACCTTCTTACAAAAACGACAGACAGCTTTAAGAAATTTACATTCACCAAAGGGGTGATAATTCCCACACCGCTGACATGGCTTCTTGCCCTGAGGCGTACCCTTTGCATTGTTATCCAGTACTCTCTCGGGAGCTTTTTTCTTTGTTTTCAGAAGGTGGACAGCATTGGACCCACGAATTTCTACAGTTTGTTTAGCTGCTGCTTCGACGGCTAAAGCTACATCCATAGCTGAAGTGAGAGTTAACTGCGTATCGGACAGAAGCTTCCTTTGTATGTCTTCATCTTGAATCCCACACACCAGGCGATCTCGTAGCATTGAATCTAACTGCGTACCGAAATTGCAGTTTTCCGACAGTTTCCTAAGCTCTGCCACAAATTCTGCAATAGATTCATTCGGGCGTTGATCTCGTTTATTAAATTTGAAACGAGATAGTATTTCCGACGGTTTTGGCGAAAAGTGGTCGTCTAGAATTTTTAACAGATTGGCAAAGTCAGTTTCATTCGGAGAAGCTGGCGTACATAAAGATCTTATTAAAGAACACAGTGTAGGACCCGCAACACTCAGAAATATTGCTCGCTTTTTAACATCATCAGTAATACCATTGGCAGCAAAATAAAAATCCAGACGTTCTTTGTATTCAATCCATACAGATTTTCCGATGATGAATTCCTCAACTTTACCTAGAGACATTTCGCACAAAGCTATCGTAACTGTAATGCGTAGAAGAAGAAAATTAATAAATACATCCAATTGTACTCGTCGACAGTATTGTATCTTGTGTGTTGGGGTCCAGAAATAATGAATACGTAATTAATACACACATTTAATCACGATAAACTACACAATAAGCATTATATACAGGAACACTTAAAATTACCGTACGCTAGTACGTCAGAAGAACAACAAAAACTAACATAGAGTTTATACATAGAGTTTGCATTGCACAACACAGAAACAGCGACCTCGTGCGGTCAGGCACGATCGGAACATGGAACAAAGTCTAATACATGACACCAGTTTTGGGGAATTTTCAAAATTTCCAATTTTGTCTTAAATTCCCAGGGAAAAAAAACGGTTTTTTTCCGGGAAAAAAACCGGTTGTTTTGAAAGCCTTGCATCTCTAATTCTAACCAACATGTTTTTTTAAGAGCCATTTTATACTAATTTTACTTTGAAAGAAAGGTTTTAAAAAATGACGATTCTTATAAACCGAAGCTAGCTAAACAGACAATTGGGAGGAAGGAGAATGGATGAAATTTTGTAAAGAAAAAAAAAAAAAAAACTTACTTTAGGTGCAGAAAACACGAACTCGGACATTATTTCTCCCCTAGGGCTTTTTTTTTTTTTTTTCTTATCACTATCATAGCCTGTTTTACAACTAGGAAGGAAGCATTTATTTGAAACATCTGAATTATGCAGTTTTAAGTACTTACAAAAAAATTAAATTGCTTAAAATAAAAAATTTTAAATGTACTCCAGCAAAATTCTATTGAAAACAACAGTATATCCGCGCCGAGGTAGGGAGGAATGACAAGTGGCGCCCTCAATATTTACCAAAAATTAAGATCACAGTTTCGTAGCTTTCTCCCATTGGACCTTCAACTCCTATTAATATTACTCCGTGCTACGAAAGTTCATAAGATTTAAGAACAGACTTAGGAACGAGATTTAAAAGACTTACTAGTAACCACGGAGTAAAAAGACAGGAGAAGAAGGTAACGCTGAAATTTTGTGATGTTGTTTTGTAATGTTTACAGATGGCGCCAGCGTGCAATCCTTCCTTCTCTCCAGCTTCCACAATGTTATTCAATGGGGAAATGTATCGTTTTAATTATTTTTTTAAAAATAATATCAAGCTGAAAAAATTTCGATTGAAAGGAAATTTCATTAAATAGAGTATTCTAACCAACATGTTTTTTTTTAAGAGCCATTTTATACTAATTTTACTTTGAAAGAAAGCTTTTAAAAAATGACGATTCTTATGAACCGAAGCTAGCTAAAACAGACAATTGGGAGGAAGGAGAATGGATGAAATTTTGTAAAGAAAAAAAATAAACTTACTTTAGGTGCAGAAAACACGAACTCGGACATTATTTCTCTCCTAGAGCTTTTTTTTTCTTTTCTTATCACTATCATAGCCTGTTTTAACTCTAGGAACGAAGCATTTATTTGAAACATCTGAATTATGCAGTTTTAAGAACTTACAAAGAAATTAAATTGCTTAAAATAAAAAAATTTAAATGTACTCCAGCAAAATTCTATTGAAAACAACAGTATATCCGCACCGAGGTAGGGAGGAATGACAAGTGGCGCCCTCAATATTTACCAAAAATTTAGATCACAGTTTCGTAGCTTTCTCCCATTGGACCTTCAACTCCTATTAATATTACTCCGTGCTAGTAACAATTATTTCCAAAAACTCATATGTGGTTCTACATTTTAAAAGATTTTTTCGTAAAGGTAATCTAAATATGCGTGAAGGCAAATGCATAGGGAAAAAGACATACGGATGAAAAGGATTTTCTGAAAAGAGAAAACTAAACAAACATCTACGCAACCCTACAAAATGGAAAAGCCATACGTGTGTCAAATATGTTCGAAAGGATTTTCCCAGAAAGGACATGTGACTAGACATCTACTCATCCATACAGAGGAAAAGCCATACGTGTGTGAGGTATGTTCTAAAGGATTTTCCAGAAAGATACATCTAAATACTCACCAACGCATCCATACAAAAGAAAAGCCATACGTGTGCGAAGGATGTTCTAAAAGCTTTTCTGTAAAGAGTAATCTGAACTGTCATCTACGTATCCATACAAAAGAAAAGCCGTACGTGTGTGAAGTATGTTCTAATACATTTTCTGAATGGATAAGTCTAAAAAATCATCGACTCATCCATACAGGTGAAAAACCATACGTGTGTGAGATATGTTCTAAAGGATTTCCCTATAAGTTTTATCTAAATATTCACCAACGCATCCATACAAAAGAAAAGCCATATGTGTGCGAAGTATGTTCTAAAGGATTTTCCCAAAAGGGAAATCTGAGCAGTCATCTACGCATCCATACAAAAGAGAAGCCGTACTTGTGTGAGATATGTTCTAAAGGTTTTGCTAGATTGAACATTCTGAAAAATCATCGACTCACCCACACAGGAGAAAAACCGTATGTGTGTGACGTATGTTCTAAAGGATTTTCCCAAAAGGGAGCTCTGAACATTCACCAACGCGTCCATACCAAAGAAAAGTCAAGTATGTTCTAAAGGATTTTTCAAACGCGACATCTAAGTATACATCTACGCACCCATACAGGAGAAAGCCATCGTGTGTAAAAAGTGCTCTAAAAGATTTTGTGTAAAAAAAAGTCTAGGGAAACATTCGCAACTGCTTTTTATGTCTGAAACAGGGTTACGAACTTGGGGACTTAGCCTGTAAATTTAGGGACTTTTAGGGGGGGGGGGGTAAATGTTTTTAGGGACTTTTTTGGGGACTTTTGGAGACTTTTCAAAATTTTGCTGATTTTATTTTTTTTTCTTTGTGTTACTTTCCCTGCATACCTGCATTACTTTCCCTAAATACCTACTTTTGATATTTAGTATTGAATTAATTCTAATATTAGATGGAGCGTGGACAGGGTAATCAGTTTTCGTCTGCTAGAAACAGAAACCTCATTACATCCTTTAAGGTAGATTTCTCGGACAAGTTTCATTTTAAGGATTTCTAGATTTTTTTCAGCCTTTTCTTTTTCCCCCCATAACGACATATTGTATTTTTTCTTTCTGACAGCATTGTTACCAGTTTGTATCTATCACCTTGAATGAATATATTAACAGTTTTGTTTTTATCTAAATATATAAAGCTGATTGTTTGTCATTGTATCTGTTCGATTATTTAGTCCGGATTATTAGATTTTGTCAGAAATTGGTGCACTTATTAATCAGGACAAAATCTAGCTAACATAGTATTTTTTAGTTAAATCGGATAATTGGTACAAAAGATAAAATAAAACTAAATAAATAATAAAAATAAAAACTTTAAAAATATTAAAAAGATAATAAGAAAAAAGATTTAAAAAAGAAATGAATTAATATAGATAGTGTTACGAATTGTAAGTAATTGTATTTATTTTTGTATAAATTCTTTCAACGAGGTAGGTTGAAAAAATGCTAATAAGTTTAAAAAAGAACTGAATTCAGAAATGTAAGAAATGAATTCATTTCTTTAAAAAAGAAGTGAATTAATATAGATAGTGTTACGGAAGTGTAAGTAATTGTATTTATTTTTATTGTCATGTATTAGACTTTGTTCCATGTTCCGATCGTGCCTGACCGCACGAGGTCGCTGTTTCTGTGTTGTGCAATGTGAACTCTATGTATAAACTCTATGTTAGTTGTTATTGTTCTTCTGACGTACTAGCGTACGGTAATTTTAAGTGTTCCTGTATATAATGCTTATTTGTGTAGTTTATAGTGATTAAATGTGTGTATTAATTACGTATTCGTTATTTGTGGACCCCAACACACAAGATACAATACTGGCGACGAGTACAATTGGACGTACTTATTAATTTTCTTCTTCTACGCATTACAGTTACGATTTCTTTGTTCGAAATGTCTCTAGGTAAAGTTGAGGAATTTATCATCGAAAATCTGTATGGATTGAATACAAAGAACGTCTGGATTTTTATTTTGCTGCCAATGGTATTACTGATGATGTTAAAAAGCGAGCAATATTTCTGAGTGTTGCGGGTCCTACACTGTATTCTTTAATAAGATCATTATGTACGCCAGCTTCTCCAAATGAAACTGACTTTGCCAATCTGTTAAAAATTCTAGACGACCACTTTTCGCCAAAACCGTCAGAAATACTATCTCGTTTCAAATTTAATAAACGAGATCAACGCCCGAATGAATCTATTGCAGAATTTGTGGCGGAGCTTAGGAAACTGTCGGAAAACTGCAATTTCGGTACGCAGTTAGATTCAATGCTACGAGATCGCCTGGTGTGTGGGATTCAAGATGAAGACATACAAAGGAAGCTTCTGTCCGATACGCAGTTAACTCTCACTTCAGGTATGGATGTAGCTTTAGCCGTCGAAGCAGCAGCTAAACAAACCGTAGAAATTCGTGGGTCCAATGCTGTCCACCTGAAAACAAAGAAAAAAGCTCCCGAGAGAGTACTGGATAACAATGCAAAGGGTACGCCTCAGGGCAAGAAGCCATGTCAGCGGTGTGGGAATTACCACCCCTTTGGTGAATGTAAATTTCTTAAAGCTGTCTGTCGTTTTTGTAAGAAGGTGGGGCACATACAAAAAATGTGCAATTCTAAAAAATTCCAGAAATTTGGGGGTAAAAATAATTCGAAACTTCAAAATATTGACACAGGTAAGTCAGATATTTATGAAGATAATTCTTATATTAATACTATAAATTCAGTTAGTACAGTGCTTAATTATCCACCCCATGTTGTGTAAATTAATTTAAATGGAATTAAACATAAGATGAAAATAGATTCCGGGTCCCTACATTCTGTAATTAGTTCAGATACTTTTGTTAAATTGTGGCCCATTAATCCCCCTAGTTTAAAACGTATCTCTGATCAGTGTCTCCAAACATGGAACTCTGAAAAATTAGATGTTCATGGTTATTTTGATGTAAATGTTTCTTATAAATCTTATGATGTTATTTTGCCTTTATTAGTTATTGGGGGTAAGGGTAAATCATTGGTAGGTAGAAGTTGGTTTGATGCGTTGGGTATTAAGTTAAGCACAGATAATTCTTCTGTCAATACCATTTGTGTTCAACCTCTGGAGTCCATTTTATTAGAATTTCGGGATATTTTTAATGAGAATCTAGGGAAATTTTCGGGTCCGCCCGTGCCAATAAAAATAGATGAAAATAGTACTCCTAAATTTCTTAAGGCTAGAAGTGTTCCGCTAGCATTACGCAGTAAGGTGACGGAGGAAATAGAGAATATGGTTAGGAAGGGTATTCTAGAACCTGTTGCTTATTCTGACTGGGCTACAACCGTAGTACCAGTAGTAAAAAAAAATGGCAAAATTCGTTTACGAAACCGTTACGAAATTCGTCTACGTCACCGAACTAGCGTAGTACGGTGAATCAAGCAGTTAAACCGTTTACATATCCCTTACCTACGGTTAATGAAGTTTTGACTACGATGACTGGCGGTACCATTTTTTCTAAATTGGATCTTTCTGAGGCTTATCTGCAACTTCCGGCGGATGAGCCGAGTTCTAAAATTCTTACTTTAAACACAATTAAGGGACTTTTCAAAGTTAATAAACTTACATTTGGCGTTTCAGTAGCCGTCGCTATTTTCCAAAAGCGAATGGAAGAGGTCTTAGCAGGCATAGAGGGCGTCCAGCCGTACTTAGATGACATTTTCATTCAAGGGAAAAATACTCAGGAACATAATGAAAAATTAAAACAAGTACTAGGACGCTTAAAAAATTTCGGAATTAAGCTTAAACGTGAGAAATGTCAGTTCGCAGTGCCAGAAATTGAATTGTTAGGTTTCCGAGTAAATAAAAAGGGCATTCAGCCTAGTTTCGATAAAATTAAAGCCATTCATGAAGCCCCTAGCCCAAGGGATAAAACTGAACTTCAAGCTTTTCTTGGAATGTTAAATTTCTATGGTTGTTTCCTGAAAAACCGCTCAGATGTTTTCGAGCCTTTGCACCAGTTGCTTCGAAACGACAGAGTTTTGCGTTGGACGGCCAACCATGATAGAGCGTATAGGGCCGCTAAGGAATTGCTTAAGAAAGACGTAATTTTGGCACACTTCGATGAAAGGCTTCCCGTAGTTTTAACATGTGATGCCTCCGCTTATGGAGTTGGAGCTGTCTTGAGTCACGTATTACCTAATGGCACTGAATCGCCGATAGCATATTATTCCAGAACGTTAACGAAGCCTGAGAGAAATTACAGTCAGACTGACCGCGAAGCTCTGGCTATTATTTCAGCGGTAAAGAAATTTAATCAATATCTCCAGGGGCGAGAATTCAAAATCATAACTGACCATAAACCTCTTTTGGGACTGTTTAATCCTGAGAAACCATTACCCCAAATGATGTCACCCCGTGTTATTAGGTGGAGTTTATTGTTATCCTCTTACGATTATAAGTTAGAGTATAGGAATAGTAAAGACATTAGTAACGCTGATGCTCTGAGTCGCTTACCTTTGCATTCTCCGGAAGCCAACTCGCTGGAACCGGCAGACATTCTGTTGTTGGAAAATGCTCCGCTTACTCAATTGAGTGCTAGTTTGATATCGGAAGTGACAAGAAAAGATCCTGTGCTATCTAGAATTACACTAATGGTTTTAAACGGATGGCCTTCAAAACTGACTGATGAAAATTTCAAACCTTATTTCAGACGTAGGGACGCTTTGAGTGTTCATAAAAATTGTGTCCTGTGGGGTAGCAGGGTAATTATACCTTCAACCCTCCAAAAAGAGGTACTCATCCTCCTTCATAATGGACATCCCGGCATAGTGAGAATGAAAGGTCTTGCACGCAATACAGTAAAAACTTGCAGTCTGTGCCAGGAGAATCAAAGAGCACCAAACAAGGCTCCCATACATCCTTGGGAGTGGACAGAAAAGCCATGGTCACGCCTTCATATAGATTTCGCTGGGCCATTTCAAGGGAAAATATTCTTCATTGTGGTGGATTCTCATTCCATGTGGTTGGAGGTTATACTAGCTTCCTCCATGTCATCTACAGCCGCCATTGATAACCTTCCATCTATTTTTGCTACTCATGGACTTCCGGATTCAATAGCTTCTGATAATGGCCGTACATTTAAATCTGCTGAATTTCAACAATTTTTAGCAAAAAACCAGATTCGTCAAATTTTCGTAGCTCCCTATCATCCTTCATCCAATGGCCAGGCGGAAAGAATGGTGGCTACAACCAAGCAGGCTTTAAAGCACATAATTCAAGGCAATTGGAAAACCCGGCTAGCTAGATTCCTATTTTCACAGCATATTTTGCCATGCACTACTACCGGTAAATCACCTGCTGAACTATTGATGAATAGACGGTTGACGTCACTCTTGGATAGGTTACATCCTGATCTGAATAAAGAGATGAAATTTAAAAAAGAAAAGCTAGCTGAGGAAAACAAAAATAACCGCCTACGTCAGTTTCAAGAGAACGATCCAGTGTACATTCGTAATTACAGTTCAGGTCCTGCGTGGATTCCTGTCATGTATTAGACTTTGTTCCATGTTCCGATCGTGCCTGACCACACGAGGTCGCTGTTTCTGTGTTGTGCAATGTGAACTCTATGTATAAACTCTATGTTAGTTGTTATTGTTCTTCTGACGTACTAGCGTACGGTAACGTAACTTTAAGTGTTCCTGTATATAATGCTTATTTGTGTAGTTTATCGTGATTAAATGTGTGTATTAATTACGTATTCGTTATTTGTGGACCCCAACACACAAGATACAATATTTATATAAATTCTTTCAACGAGGTACGTTGATAAAATGCTAATTTTGTGCATTTCTAGTTTGTTTTACCGCCTAATTTTTCCTTAAAAACGCATTAAAAAGCTTCAAGCGTTTTTTCGCCAAGGCCGTTCATTCTCAGATCTGTCTCAGTGAGTTTCATCAAATGCTGGCATTGCTTTGAGACTCTTTAAATGAGACTTGCTTTATGTGTTGTTACTATAAAGTTTGTACTGTTGTTTTGATGCTAACTGCTGTTATTTAAGCTGTGTTTGCTGGTGAATTGAAGCTGATACTTGATTGACAGACCTGTATATTTCTGAAACTTTCTGTGAAAAAATTACTGAATTTTTTGCAAGATTCGCCTGTCATTCTCGGACAACTTACGAACCTCCCAAGTACCAAACAATATATTTCTTTTTATGTCAAAAAAATAAAATAAATAATAATAAATAGATAGATGTGGAAACATTTTCTATCTTTTTTTTTTCCTTGCTTACATTTTTTCTTTTCTTTTTTTTTTTTTTTTTTTTTTTGATTTAGAATAAAATTGAGAAAATTCATACTAAAGTAATGGAATAGCTTTAACATATACGAATTGTAAATTTCTCATCGAAGTAGCTCCTTGTTTCTCGCCAAGATTTTTACAATTGCATATACGATGGCCATTTTAATTCATCGCCAAAATAATAAAAAAAATTTAAGAGACACCAATGAGCTCCTATGTTAAAGCTACACTAAAGAAATTTTAAGACATGAATACAATAACCGGTGCTAGGGAAGGAAACACAGTTAGTGCATACCTTTATATGGAAGAATAGTTTAAATTATGTCCTGTTGTACTAAATTAAATTCTGCCTTTTGCAGTATTTTCTATTACTTAAACAAAAATATGCTTAGGGTTTCAATTTATTTATTTTACAGTGCTTAAAATAAATAAATAAAATAAAACTGTTTTGCCATTTATGTCGATATGTTTTGAGAAGTATAGGCCTCTTTTTAATTTGTAACTGTAAAAAATTAAATCAGCATAATTAATTTGATCACCATGATTAAATGTATTCATATATATCATCTGTTCGGTATTCACATTGATTCTCTGCGTATATTTTAAGTTCTGAATTTGTGTGTCCCTTTTGCACCCCATATTCTCGTTTTCAGCTCGACTATATTATACGTATAATCGTATTTTTTTTTTTTTTTTTTTTTTTTTACATTTGTTAAGATTAAATGAATGCATCCAATATGTACCCACATAACACATACGTTCATTTTACATTCATGTTTCATCCATCACGTCTGAGTTACGTCTATAGACGAATTTTGAACATAGGCCTCAAGCTCAAATATGTTCAGAATATGTGAAATTCTAGACATAGACGTATCTACGAAAAACGTACAAAATACAGGCGTCAATTTATGCGCATAAACTGAATGAAAATTGAACTAATCCAGTTTACGTAAATACTTGAGCTAAACTGCACCTGAAGTTCGCCATTTTCTTTATGTAGATATGGTATGGTAATCAAATTTAAGAAAGTTTATCTTCTACAAAGTTTTTCGACTCAAATTTGAATTTTATTTATTTAATGTTCAGAGGGATGCTTTCTCAACGTATCTTCATGGTTCAGTGCATGAAGATTGAAGAGACCATGGTTTGTGTTTGTATTTTGTATCCACGGATTATTTGCATCGCCTTCGTCCGTATTTGTATTGAAAATTGCGTTTGAAAAGTAAACATGTGTTCTGCGTAAACTATGTTCTTTGAAAAACATTGTTTTAACATTTTAATTAATATAAACAACAAAACTTTAGGCTTTTAACATTTCATTATGAAACATTCATTCAATATATGCTGTGATCAGTAGCGCCAACTTATATGGGCCCGTGGGGCACGAGCCCACCCAATAATTTGCTCTCCCAGCCCACCTAATTTTCCTTATTCTAATTTGTTATTTATTTATATTTTTGAAACATAAAAAAAGCATTTTCTTTGAAAAAAGTTA
This sequence comes from Salticus scenicus, assembly GCA_963930645.1. Taxonomy (NCBI): domain Eukaryota; kingdom Metazoa; phylum Arthropoda; class Arachnida; order Araneae; family Salticidae; genus Salticus; species Salticus scenicus. The sequence continues at coordinate 238,280,108 of OZ005660.1, forward strand.
GGAATACAAGCCCCAGGTAGACTCAGTTAAATGTATATCAAATTAAAACTTCATATTTGACAATTGAATTCTGATCAGTGTAAATTCTTATAATACGTATTAGGTTTTAAAGGAAGAAATTTTTGGTGATAGCAACAGAGACGATACGTTTCCCGGAAAATATACTGCCCCCCCCCCCCTCCTTTACCCTGCAGTGAAACTTGACAAGACAGAGGTCCATTCTTAATTTCATCAGAACTTTAAATATTTTTGAATTAATGTATCCTTATCCGCCTTCATCTCTCTCCAATGGAAAATAAATCTGGAGTGACTTTACTCGACTTCCCGAGCATAATTAACGGTTGTGTAGATAAAGTAAAGTAAGAGGTGTCGTTAAATAAACAAAAGAGAAGATAATAATAGAGTGTTTCAGTATTTTTCTCTGTATAGCATATTGTTTATTTTAACGCTGTTGTACTTTTAAAAAAAATTGAGCCCATAGATTATAATGATAAAGAATATTTCGGTCTGTCCCTGTAAAAATCTATAAATCCTATATTCAACGAAATTTATACATTTCATATGTCAGTGACCTGTAACATGCATATTAATTTTCAGTTGAATTGGACAAAACACTATCGTCTAATATGCTGTCACACTTAGAAAAAATTTAAGCCCATTAAAAAAATTCTTAACACGTTGAGCGCCACGCAAATTCTTAAAATCCATTAAAATTCCATAATGATTCCTCCTGTAAAAAATAAAAAGTAAGCAAATTTTTAATAAATTTCCAATCATTAAATGTAATATTTTTAGTTTTATATCCTCCACCGATGGTTGACACGGCTTTATATCATAGTTGACACTGTCAGTCACGGATGGCTAACAGGGCGCGCAACGTTTTAACCATAATGATAAAGAATTTTTTGTTGTGTGCCTAAAAAATCTATAAGTGCTAGATCCACCAAAATCTATATTCAGTTCGTGTGAAAGTGACCTATAACATTTCTATAAATTTTTAGTTTATTTGAATAAGATGTTTAGGCATTATTGCATTTTAAATAATTTGACTATAATTATAAAGAATTTTTTGTTGTGTCCCTGTAAAAATACTATAAGGGCTAGATTCACCAAAATTAATAGAAATCATGCGGCAGTGACCTACAAACCTACAACATATATACCAACTTCGAGCTCATTGGAACAAAGCGTTTAGACGCTATCGTGTTCACTCACACACATACACACACACATATACGCAAATAAATATAGATCATTGTAAAAATAGCAAAAGTGAACTCAGGCGACCTCAAAACATATAGCTACACCAAAATCTGAAAGTCACTTTTTTGTCATAATTACAATACTCTCCTTGCATAGCATGTTCGGAAAGTAAAAATATTTATAGCATTGTTCCTTTTACCCAAAAATACTTCAGCCCACCCAATCTTTTTCAAAAGTTGGCGCCACTGGCTGTGATACGTCCATATGTTACTACGAAGTTTATTTATAACTATGCTTAGTATGGTATATGTTAAACTTAGTTTTGTGATACTTTAAAAATATAGTTGTTTTCAAATAACATATTATTTATAAGTATGTTTTAAAAAGTAAACAAATTTATGTGTTTAGAGAAACGTTATAATAACATTTTGATTAATATAAAAACAAAATTTTAGGCTTCTAAAAATTCATTATTTATAAATGTTTGATAGAGTATTTTGATGATAAATCAATTTATTTGTAATATAACATTGTGTATTCTAATTTTTTTTAGTATTGAGTTTTTAGTATTATGTATTTAACAATAAATAAATAAAGTAAATAAAAATGTATAGCCTAATATTTTGCATTTAATTATTTTATAGATTTTTTTTTTATGAGCTGAGATTCTGCTGAGATTGCGAGTTTTTTAAAAAAAGCATTAATTCTGAATGGTAAGCAAGCTTGAATTTCTTTTCTTAAATTCTCATAATTACCATAATGCGAGAAATATAAATGCTTTCTGGACATGTAAAAATTATTTAACATTTACTAGTACAGATTAGTTTTAAATTTATTAGTTTAAACCATAAACAGGTACAAATATTTATACAATCAATAATAATAGATAAAACATTAATAAGTTATACATGTAATAAATATAAATTATAATTATTTTACAATTCATATAACCCGTTAGTAGTCGCTATAGACAGCGCCACCTATTACAGATTGCACACTTTTTATTCAGCTGTCACCAATAATTTTAAAAAGTGATGTGATCGAGGTTCCTTCGATTTTATTCGCGTTTTATGTATATCAAACGCCGCTTCTAAAAAATTTTTGGTGGCTATTGAATAAAAAAATCTGGCAACACGAAAGAATGGGCGGCAAATCGAGCAACTAGCGACTACTAACGGGTTAACTTACTATCCACTTATATTACGTTTTAGATTATATATATATATATATATATATATATATATATATATTTAATTTTTTGCATTGTAATTTTAAAATGCAACTTATTGTTATTATAATACACTACAAAGCTTTTTTTTTTAACTTTAAGAATTTAAATAAGTTTGGCTTTTGATTTGTACGAAGGGCAAGCATAGCTTTGATTTAATCATCGACAAATTGATTGGAAAGAGACATTTTTCATTTTTAATTTTGTGTAAAAAATTATTATTATTTTTAGGGAGGGGTGCTATAATGAACAAATTATTTTTGTTTAAAAATGCATCAGATTTAAAATATGTCTTTTTTTGCATCATAACATTTACATGTTTTAGAGTGCAAACAGCTTCAAGGATTTAAAAATGACACATCCCTTAATTTTAGTACAGTAATAGCCATTTCTAGTACTTTCATATTAATCACATACTAACAGTTTATCCTTTAATATTTATAGCATGGCATTATATGAAATGAAATAATACAGTGTATACAAATGTTTATATAGTAAGTTTAATGTTTTATATAAGTTGAAAATAAATATTAGTTTATCATAATTGTGATTAATTGCTGGCATGCAGTTAATACAAAAGTATCTCATTTCTTTATATTATTAATTTATCATGTAGTTGTAGGTGAGTTCTACATATATATTATTTTCTCCTCACGTATAAAAATTCAACATAATAGCAAAGAAAAGAATTTTCTAAAAATAGAAATTGTTTTATTCAACCCTTGTTTTGTCGATGAATAAACACTGGAAAATCATTAGGTAATTTAAGCACCCCCCCCCTTTCTAACAAATGTATTTAAATGTTGTTAAAAATTCTTGTAAGCGGTTTAACTCTTTAAAAAGTTATCAGTTGATAAAATTATGTCATTTTCATGTAGTTTAACAGTTAACTAAAACATAGAGCTAAATTATAGTAAAACTATACATTCTCATCCAGCAAAAATTAAATAATACATAAAAAAAGTAATGAATACTGTCTCTGTATTTACAGAACAGATCACAAGTTTCCATCATTCTGAGGAGTTAATATTTTACATGTTTGCCACTGGTAACTTAATTGCTGAAACTGATTAGAATCAATCAGTAATTCACATCTAATATCAAACAATAAAATGACTGATTTAAAGATATGTGCGTTAATAGGTAAAGAAATGAAAAAGAGTTACATATATATTTTTATTTAAATTTTTGCACCAAGGAAAAAAAACAAAGCAAGGGAGGTTCGACTGTTACATTATCAAATTTTTAAGCAGTTGCCACTTGGAAACAAAATGCCAGGAGCAAGTTGCTCACTTAACTAATTCAAGGTGTTTGTAAGATAAATTTACTGTTCGACTTTGATTCGAATAAATTCATTATTTCAGAAGTTACTGTGTTAACAAAATTTCAACTATCCTTGTCGAGTCATGTTCTTATATAAGAACATGACTCAACAAGGATTTATTTAACAAAGCAGTATTAAGTGTACTTTTTTTTACATAGGAATTATTGCTAGCACTCGAATAATTTTGCTGCTGACTGTAAGTTCACTGTCCAATTTAAATTGATTCAGTGTTTTTCCAAATTTATCTAGATAGTGAGTTTTCAGGTGGTCGCCTGATTTGAAGTAGCACTGCAATAGTCGGCAGCAAAAACTTATTTAAGCACACATCCACACTTTATATATATATATATTAGTTTCATAGCTAATTTTTATCAACTTACTTTTTTATTTTAAATATTTGTACATGGAAAAGAAACCATTAAAGTAGAGACTCTGTAAAGAATTTGAATACAGTAGAGCACTGATTATCTGCGAGAGCCACGGTGAAGATTATCCATGAGTACGAGAGCCGCTAAAAAAATTTAATTAATAACCTTCAATAAAACAAATTTTAATTCAAGCCAACAACAGAGAAAATACAAAGAATTGTATTTTCTCTGTTGGAATTTCTTTGACAGTTTTAGGAGGAAATGAATCTTTACACTTTACAAATAGGAATTATGCTGTTCTACCGCATATTTGTTTACTGTTCAAATATTTTGTGAACAATATAATATAGGGCTTTTGCTGAAATATATTTTTTTCATGTTTGCACTCCATATTACTCTTCCCGGTTATCTGCGATGCCATTGCCACCCAATTCCGCGAATTATTGGTGCACTACTACACAATGTGGTTTCAAGCATATTTTACTATATTTTCATACTGCTAATACAATGAAAGTAAATGCATTATTTAGATGCACATAAAACATGTTTCTTACAAAATATAAAATATTGCTTATGATTGGCTTGTATAGCGCAAAAAACATTTTCAGGTACATTATGGGATGAAACTAGAAAGTTAGATAATGATTCCTCCCCCCCCTCCCAGTAAAATGTAATTGTTTGTTTATGCACGCAGATTGAATATATATACAGAAAACTTTTAAATGGAATATGAATTAATACTTTTAAACTCGCAAGCATTTCGCATTTTGCCATAAAAAAACTGGAACATATAAAATAAAAAAAATACAGTAGACTCTCGTATAACGCGGGGGATACATTCTGCGTAATGTAATAGGAAATCGCGTTTTAGGAGACATACATTGAGCAGACGATTTCATTCCGCAATGAGACCAAAACCGTTTTGGGTGTTAACCACGGATTAAAAGAGTAGGATGGATTACGAATGTTACGGAAAGGTAGTAATTTTCATCTGACAGATAGAGGGCGACCAGATCTTGAAAATACACCAATCAGCGCGTTTCTACATTTCTGGCTGTGCCTTCATAGGTCGGTCTCGGAAATCGGAAGATGACTGAAGCCGAAGGGGCGGGCTTTCCCTTTCTTCCGATAAGTTTCAAAGATACTACACCAGGCGGCGATCAAATCGTTTACCTACGCTCGGCTGAATTAATGGGGAAAAGTAAGCTCCGTTTCCCGTGCTCGCTGCCCTATCTCGTTTTCATTCCTATACTCTTCTTCCGTGGTGTTAACATAGTAACGGAGCAATCCTTATCTGCAGTGAAAAGTAAGTAACCCTGAACAGGTTGAAAGTAGAAAAGATGTCATGTGCTTCCTTTATCTTACGCGTTATACGAGACTCTTTATCACGTTGTATGAGTAATAGTCGCTGATTTTTCGCGAAGCAGGACACTTTGGTCCCGCCGTTTTGGTCCCGCCGTTTTGGTCCCGCCACTTTGGTCCCGCCATTTTGGTCCCTGGCCATTTTGGTCCCGAGACATTTTGGTCCCGCCAATTTTTTGCAATCTTTTAAATATACATCAGTTTTTTAATATGATAACATATTTATTGATACGGGAAAATTGAAGTGTTCTTAGAATATCTTTAATTAAGGAATATCTTACAAATATATAAATTTTTGACATTACGATTGCTGCCTAGCTATTGAGATTCGGAGAATTTTGTATTAATTTTTTTACGAACATTTAATATTGTTATTTTTATTTATTTATTTTTTTTTTTATGCAATTGCATTTATTTTTTTCTTTAATTGAGATTTTTTATTTTTTATTTGATTTCGATTTAACTTGCTTCAATTGTAATTTGATTTTTAATTTACTATCAGTGACAAAATTTTGTGATTTTAAAAGTAGTTAACAATAACAACAGTACATTCTTATTAAAAGAAGAATCCCCATTTGATTATATTTATTGATAAAGTTTGAATTATTTTAAAAATAATAAAATACAGCAAAATTTTGTTTAAAGAAAGGGAAAAAGAAAGAAAACCTTACGATATTAAATATAATTTGCTTTTAGTTGCAGAATGCTATTTCTTTCAAAGAACTAATTATTGGCTTTCTCCCATCATAGACTCTTCTTCATAAGCATAAGCTTGGGATCATTTATGAAGTTTTTGAATTTATATATGAATTTATTCATATATATATATACTATATACAGTCGGTAACAAAAGTGTCCGAACACTAACAAAAATTCCTATGTAAAAAAAAAAAAAAAAAAAAATACACTTCATACAATTTTTGTTAAATAAATCCTTGTCGAATCCAGTTCTTAGTCAATCTAAGAACATGATTCGATAAGGATTTATTTAACAGAACCGTATGAAATGTACTTTTTTTACATAGGAATTTTCGCTAGTGTTCTGACACTTTTGTTACCGACTGTATGTGTGCGTGAGAGAGATACGTTTCATTCGATTTGATTGTGATTTAATTTTTATCATAAATCTAAGAGGAATTTATTTCAAAATCTGTGTTATATTGATAATAATAATAATAAAATGGATGTTTCTTTGTCCATGATATTTAATTACGTTAACCGTGTATAAATTACTTTTCTTTCAATTACAATGGTTTTATTTTAAAAATGAAAAAAGTAAGTAGTCCAGTATTTAATTAACTGTGCGCATTGCAAGCATAGATGTTCAGAAAATGTTGATGTACAATTTTTTTTTATCTTTTTAGTTTAATATTATGTTTAAAAATAAATAAATATATATATCTGTCTGATATGTGTCTGTGACTAAAAACAATGCCCACATTGAAATCTCTGTAGCACCTTGGGATTCGTTTCACACCTGTTTCTCCCACAGTCAATGAAAAGGAATTTCGCTGTTTTGTTTCAGCGCATTTGAAAAAAAAAAGGGGGTGGGGGGGAGGGTCTTTTAATGGACATTTTCTTAAACAATACTGTAAGGGGTTATAATGGAATAAAAATGCTTTTCCAATTCTATGCGATATGTAACTATTTCCTGTGTTTGACAAAAATATCCGGATTGACAGAAAAGAAAATGACTTAAGTTTAGCAGATCTGTACAAATTATTCCCGAGATCATTATTTAGGTTCCTCGCATCTTCTTTTATTATTAAACTCTAACATTTAGGAGATGCTTCGATAAAGCATCGATTTCGTACAAATTTTGTATTCGAGCACTCTAAATATGTATGTGATAATTAAGAGCCGAATTACAGTGTTTTATATTAAAAAACTTGTATTTTATTTAAACTGAAATTTTGCAGACTTAGATAAATTAACAATGCTTAGATCTGCGCTGATAACTAATACCTTTATCATTCAAAATTCGATCCGAAATAATCAATTTTCTTTTCTATGTGTCCGATAGTTACATCATTTTCAACAAACGTTGTAAATATTCAACTCTCCAATTGAAAACATTCGTTCTCTTTTGCCCGAAGCTCCCTCATGTATTTGCTGTCTTATTTCCTCTATCGAACAAAGAAAAAAATCTAAATCTCAAAATTTTAGACTTTTTTCAGTTTTATTTGTTGCTACAACTTTCTGTTGCAAAATAATAATAATAATAATAATAATAATAATAATAATAATGATAATGATAATAATTTTGACTTTTCCTACCCCATGTATTCAAATCAAATGACAAAAATTCGAAATATGAAAAAGAATTTCGCTTTTTTTCTGTAATACTTTGATTATTCCTGATATCGGGACCAAAACGGCGGGACCAAAGCGGCGGGACCAAAACGGCAGGACCAAAACGGCGGGACCAAAATTTCCTCGGGACCAAAGTGGCGGGACCAAAACGGCGGGACCAAAGTGTCATGTACCCGATTTTTCGTTATACGAAATCGCGTTTTGTGGGAGCGCGTTGTTTGAGATTCTACTATATTTAAGTGCCTCAATATTAATGCCTTGTATTGTAAAAATTTGTTTAAAAATGTGTGTAAAGTATATAAACAAAGTTATAACTCAAGGGAGTACATTACAAATCATCAAGGGCACTCGAAGTCCATGTACCTATAGAATACTATGGGTAAAATTGTTTATAGAATTGCGCATTACCTAATTATTATTTCTAAATTTCCTTTTCACATTCTATAAATACACAACCATTAAATTAGTACTCTTTTTCCAAAAATTTAATTTTTATATTATAATTTTGAGTTTAAAAATGCAAATTTTGACTAAATGCACTATTTCTCATTGTTTTCGCCGTAAAGCAAAATTTTAAAATTAAAAAAAAACAAGTCCTTCCGGCTTATTCGGAAGGTTAGGTTGATTTCTTTTTCCTTTTCAAGCGGCTACAAATTATTAATGCACTTGGTAGAAATATTGATGTAGCTATGCACATATGGAGTTTTAAGCAAATCAGTTCGTAAATACATTTTTATGTTAATTTAAAATTTTCAAGTGGCCGGTGCTTGGAAACAAACTGGTGGATTAAGTTGACAAATATATGAAACGTATTTGTGAGATAAGTTTACTGTACACATATAGTTCGAATTAATTCAAAATCTCAAAAGTCATCGTGTTGAAAAATTAAGAGGCTGCATATTCGATCAAAATGGAAGAGAAAGTTGCTCATCTAAGATATCGTTGTAAATTATTTTTTTTCGAAGAAATTCTTTCAATGAGGCGTAAGTTGATAAAATGCTAGTTTTCTGCATTTCTAGTTTGTTTTAGCATTAAAATAGCCTAATTTTTCCTTAAAAATGCATTAAAACGATCCAGTAACGCCGGTAATGGATTTGGTGCCAAATTTGGCGACTTTTTTGGCGACTTTTGGCGAGAAAATACTTATTATCGAAAGATCAAAGATGGACGCAATAACCTGATTGGTTCACGAGTTACGCGAATTTTCTAGATTTTTGTTGTTTGAATGATAAATCCATTTTTAAACTTTGATTTGAATTGAATTACGGCCTTATTCACCATTAACTTCAACTCCCGGTTCAACACAAAAACTTGAAAAGCGTCTAAAGGCAGAGTATAGCTTTCAAAGAAAATTTGACATGCTGCTTCTGCCATCTAGTGTCAATGTTTTCATATAATTTCTGATTGGTTATTTTCAGCTAAAAAATCTTAAATTAGCAATGCCGCTAGATGGCAGATAGAATGCGTCAGACTTCGCTAAACAGTTGAACCCTGCCTTTATACGTTTTTCAAGTTTTCGTTTTCAACCGGGAGTTGAAGTTATTGGTGAATACAGCCGTAAGTATTTCTAAAGTTACCGTGATAACAAATTTGCTAGTGGCCGCCACTTGGAAACAATACAGTGGAATAAGTTGCCCAGCAAACACATGCAAGATATTTGAAGCATAGGTTCACTGTCCAACTGTGGTTTAAATCAGTGCCTTGTTTCAAAAGTTATTACTATAGTAAATTTTCAAGTGGCAGTCTAAGTGGATGCGACGTGGAAGCAAAATGGCAAAACAACTTGCCCATCGAAATCATCCAGTATAATTGTACGATAATTTCACTGTCCAGTTCTATTTTAAATTAAATCAGTATTTCAAAAATTATCGTCATAAGAAATTTTCAGGTGGCACCACTTGTAAAAAAATGTGGAGTGAGATGCCCAACGAACTTATCCGAGATATTTGAATGATGAATCCACTACCCAAATTTGAAATTTTCAAGTGGTCTCCGCTTGAAAACAAAATAGCGGAGCAACTTCGTTAACAAACTCATCTATGATATTTATAAGATAAGTTAAGACACTGTTCAAATTTGGTTCCATTTGGAGTATTATTTCGGAAGTTATCATGGTTTTAAATTTTCAAGTGGTGGCCTGATTTCAAGTGGTCCCGCTTAACCTAAGAAATCCCCCACTTTATTAAAAATGGCGGATAAATTTCATTAATAAAGTTATTTGAGACACTTGTATAATCTATGTAAACAACAAAATTAAAAAAACTTCGGAATACGCATTTACAATTTGAAGTTGAAGTTTTCAAGTGGTCTCTATTTGAAAACAAAATGGCGGAGCAATTTGGTTAACAAATTCATCTAAGTTATTTATAAGATAAGTTAAGACACTGTCCAAATTTTGCTCGATTTGGAGTATTATTTCAGAAGTTATTGTGATTTTAAATTTTCAAGTGGTAGCGTGATTTCAAGTGGCCCTGCTTAACTTAAGATATCTACCACTTTATTAAAAATGATGACGGATAAATTTCATTAATAAACATCATTGAGACTCTTATTTGGTCTATATTTACATCAAATTTGAAACAAATTGGGAATACGCTTTTTACAATTTTAATTTGAAAATTTCAAGTAGTCTCCACTTGAAAACAAAATGGCGGAGCAACTTGGTTAATAAACTCATCTAAGATATTTATCAGATAAGTTAAGACACTGTCTAAATTTGGTTCGATTTTTAGTATTATTTCGGAAGTTATAGTGATTTTAAATTTTCAAGTGGAAGCCTGATTTCAAGTGGTTCCGCTTAACTTAAGATATCGGCCACTTTATTATAAATAGCGGATAAACTTCATTAATAAACATTATTGAGACCCTTATGTGGCCTGTATTTACAAAAAAATTCAAGAAAATCTTGCTTTAAATATGCTTGGTCGGTTTGAAATGTCGGTTTGAAATTTTCAAGTGGCTGCCACTTGAAAACAAAATGTCGGAGCAACTTGGTTAACGAACTCATCCAAGATATTTATAAGATCATTTCACTGTCCAAATTTGGTTCCATTTCGAGTATTATTTCGGGAGTTATCGTGATGACAAAATTTTCATTATATATATATAGATAAACGAAGTGATTGCAATAGGTCGATTTCTAAAGAAATCAACCTAAAAACAATGAAAAATAAAAATAAAAAATCTAGAAACCTAATTTAACTAATAAAAAAATTTTTTTTTAAATAATTAAATTAAAGTAATTGAGATTGTTTAGTATTATGTTTCGGCTTTTAATAGAAAAATCTTTACTAATTTTTTTTAATATTATTAAATATTTTTATTTTCTATGAACTATAATAATAATAATAATAAAAGCTAGTTAAAAAAAAAAAAACATTCAATAAAATACTCTAATTAAAAAATAACAATTTATTTATTAAAAATATAATATTTTCCAATTATTTGAAATTACTTAATACTCTTTTTTTGTCTTTTAATTAAAAGCCTATTTCAGTAGCTGAGCGGTTCTGCTCTACAAGCTGATAGATTGGTGTTAGTGTTGATGTCTAGGAATAGGGCCGATTGTCTACCCTAGGGTCCTAGGCCCGAGGGGGAGTGCCTTCCGTGGCGGTCTTTCTAAAGGGTCCTAGCCCATATTTTCGCAAGTTTCTGAGAAAACCACGGAAAACTCCGACGACTAAGCCGACGAGCACGAACCTGCGATCGAACCCGGCATCTCAGGTCTACCAGCTTTGAGCACAGAACCGTGCAGCCGCTGGTGGGCCCTGATAGATTGGAATATGCGGGTTCGATACAAGGTCCCACTTGTTAACCTAGAAATTCGGAATTTCCCATGGTTTTCACTGAAAATCGTGTATATACAGGACAGGGCTTCTTAGAAAGAACACTCATGAAAGGCATTTCAGCCTGCTTAGGACCTGTATGTTGTCAACGGGTTTTAATGCTTAAACCACAACCACTAAAATATTTTTACTTCAAAAACTTCTTTTTTTTTTTTTACATATAAATGATTATATATAAAAAATGTTAACTAAAAAATCATTTAAGATTACACTCTAATTAAACATAATTAAATTAATTGAGATTGCTTAATACTGTTGTTTGCAAGGTTGTTGATTTTTTTTTTATTTTTTTCAAAAAAATCGATTTTTTTTAAATCAAGATTTATTTGATTTTAATGATTTTTATTATGTATTCATACATTATTGTATAACATTTTTCTTTTATTATGTGTATGTGTGTGTATATATATGCACAATATCCACACTATCAATCATTTTACTTAAATTATAAATAATATTCTATTTCTATAGAAAAAATCCATGTAGGCATTTATTACCAACATTTTTGTTCAACATAGTATCTTCATAATAAGAAGTAGTTTTATAATAGTCATAAATTAATACGGCCACTCAACGTCAGACTTTGACTTTGTAGCTACAATAATGTATTGAAATAAAGCAAAATTTTACTCACGGTATTGAACACATAAAATAATTTTGGAAAAGGATAATTTAATAGGAAATATGACATAACTGAAGCAATGTATTAAGAGAAAGAAAACTTTACTCATAGTTTCTAATAAAAAAAATAATGATAATAAAGAATTAGGGAAGATAAAAAAAAAAGATGATATTCTAAAAAAAAATTTACTTACGCTATCCAAAACATAGTATCATAGTATCTAACTAAGTGAATATTTGCTCAAAGAAGTAGTGTGACGCAAAGAAAACATTTACAAAAATTTTACTTGCAGTTTTGGATAGCGTGACGCAAAAGATAAATCAATTTATTGAAATAAATAATTTTACTTTATAATGCAAACTCGGTGAAAGTATAATTATTTGACATTATATTTGAAAATTAAAAGCACTGTTTAAATGTGTAAATATACTTTATTAGACAAAACAAAAGTAATTTTAATGGAATCTAAAAACATATCTTTTAAAATAACACCGAGGCGCCACTGGAATTTTTATATAATTCCTTTTAAAACTGTTATTTTGAATTTTAAATACGAATGAAAAAGCATCTAGTGAGTGTATTTTATATATCTGTCTGATCTTGAAGTTAAAAATATTACGTTTGCATTATAAATATAAATAAAAGATAAAAGTAAATGATCAAATATGAAAATCTATGTATACTTTAACTAATTGCAAAGCGTCACTTAAAATTTGATATCATTATTTTTAAGACTCATATTTCAAATTCTTATAGCCATAAAGTAGCGGCGTCACAAACTTTTAAGCCGTTAAGGGTTTTTTGAACTGATATCATTACTTTTTAGTGGTTTTTGATCAAGAAATTAAAATAAGTCCTTCTGGCTCCTAGGAAGGGTAAACTAATTTATCTTTTCTTATGAAGTTGCCACCATTCTTTTTCCAAAATGGCAGCTACGATTTATTAATGGACTTTGTGGATTTATTAATGAAGGTTTGTATATATGGAGTTTTAAGCAAATCGGTTCATAAAACCTTTCTAATGTAAATTTGAAATTTTCAGTGTGCTAGCACAGGCAAAGAATATCTACTACGAAAAGAAGGAAAGCTCCAGTAGAAATAATGTAAACGCGAACTGGGAGCGTCTGAGCAAGCGCGCCGTGTAGGTACTGTTGTATAGCAAACTTTACAGGGAAGTGACGTGACGGCATTCTCGTAGAATTTTCAGTTTTGATCCAGTTTCGTTGGGTTTTATGAAACATTCCAAATTAGAAAATTACTTTAGGAATGTTTTCTTTTGGAATAAAATGATTTTAAAATATGGTTTTACCATAAGAAAATTAATATATATATATATATATATATTTATTAATGTTTTTAATGGGTGATTTTTTTTATTAAACTTTTCATTTTTATTGAATGAAAATGGATATCAAAATATTAAATTTTACCAACTTTAATCGTTTTGTAAAAATTATAATTTGAGAGAAATGTATGGGTGTGTGTGTACATTGTATAAAAATAGATGGGGGAAAAAACTTAATTTCCGTAAAACACAAAAATGTATACATGTGTTTGTGTATATGTATTAAAAAAAAAAAAAAAAAAAAAAAAAAAAAAAACCTTAAAATACCAAAAGTTATTAGGAGAGCAGTAATGAATGTTTTTTATTGTTCATTGCAAAATAAATAAATAGTAATTATCATAATAAAAATACTTTTTTTTAAGCTATTTTGATTGTTAATGAAAGGAATCATTGTCAAAAATATTAAACTCTACCCACTTTAATCATTTTGTAGAAACAATAGCTTGAGAGAAATATATATATATATATATATATATATATATATATATATATATATATATATATATATATATATATATATATATACAGTATGAGTATATATATGAAAAACCTTTTCAAATAATTCACAGAAAAAAATAAAAAATAAATAAATATTTAAAAATAAGTGCTTGAAAAAATGGTATAATATCTAAATGTAAACAATATCAACAATTTTTAAAATAAGTTTTTTTTTTTTTTTTTTTTTTTTTTATATAAGTTAAAAAAATTAATGTTATGTCTCATTAATTACTAATCCTGTTTCAAAAACCATAATTTTATTTCTATTTCAGTTATTATTGGAAATGAAATACTGCATTTTTTGTTAAATCTTTCCAATTTTAAGTTTATAAAATGTAATTAACCAATTTAGTTATACTATTGTCTCTTACATTCAGTAAAATGTTTTTTAAACTAAAACTATAATCTGCTTTCTAAGAAAAAATATGTATTTAAAATCTCGTTTATATTACGTTAGAATTATGAAATAAAAAATTTAATAAAAGCTATATAGACTTTCTCTCTAATTTAAATATTTTGCTTTTTTTTTTTTTTTTTTTTTAATCATCTCTGATTTATAACTAGAATTGTATAATCTAATGTAAAAGTACAGATATAAGGTAAAGATGGAATAAAGTAAATTCAGTGTAATAAGAATTGATGGCATATGAAAAAAAATTTTACTGTCTTATATATTTCTTTTTTAATGGGATACCATACTTTTGTACCTAAATTTATATATACTTCTAATTTAATTATTTATTTTTAATCCATTTTATAATTATTGAAGTGTGCTTAATGTTATTCCCAATCTTTGATTGTATCAACAGTTCTTAAAAATTTATTAACTCCACTTATACAGTCTTTACTACATCACAAATGTATTCATAAATTTTTCACTATTACAATGCATTTATTTTTAGTTGATTTGTGTTTAATATTAGTCACCAAATGAAAGAACTTTAATATGTAGACATGAAGTAAGGGTGTTGATACCTGCCATCTTAAATAAAAAATAAAGATAATTTTTTATCATGTTTTCTGTCTACTTATACGGTATAAAACTATTTATCTGTAAACCAGTTAACGATAATTGCATTTTCCAACAAATAGCTCCCCCCCCCCTACCTAAAATACTAAAATACTAAGATATAAGATAAGATATTTTTTCTTTTACTAATGTCATTTCTTTAATACAGCCACTGTAGTTAAAGAAAAAAGAAAATCACAAATTATGGTTTTATAAAATTTAGGCATTATTGTTAATCAAAATATCAATTATTCCTCATAATTTTTTTTATGTTTTCCATATAAGAGCTATAAGTAATAGCCACATTAATTCCTATACTGATTATATCTTGTGTGTGTGTGTGTGGGGGGGGGGTGGAGTTAAAATAATTAATACAAAACCTAAGTTATTTTTTAAATATGCTAATAGATATGTGAATAATAAAAATAAAATAATAATTCAGAACATGTGGACATACTTTTATAATGAATTACCTAATTTAAAGGTGCAGAATACATACCTTTTAGATCTTGAGAAACCATCATCACTATCAATTTTTAAATATTCTTTAGTCTCTGAAGCCAGTAAATAGTCATCTTGGAAGGCGTAAAAGCAATAATATTTAATGAATTCCAAAATTATATCAACTAGCGTAAATGACTATCTTGATTGTTGAAAAATATCTTCTTCCGATTTAGAATATCAATCCAATTAATCAATTTGGCTTGAGGAGCAATAATCGAAAACCAACAATACACGATAAAATAATGCAGCTTAAAAAAATGTATTTTACAGAAAAAGTGAGTAATAAAATATTAAATCCCCATGAATATTTAATACACGTGAAATACATACTACGCACGCTAGTATTTTTGAATAAATTACGAAGCAAATACTTGTACAAGAAAAAGATTTGAAATCCGAATTCGAAAATTGCAGCGAAAACACGTTACCCACACACCAAGGGATTGATTACCACTTGCCTCTCGCCTCGTTGTTTACGATTAGAGAGCGCATGCGCGCGGAATTAAGCATCTCGGCCAAAGAATATCTATTACGCGGTTCTTACGAGCCGTTCAGCCTGTATGTTTGCTTCTCCTTTATGCTTTATTCGCGTCGTCAGATGGCAATAGTTACGCTTTGATAAAGCTTTCCTTCTTCTCGTAGTAGATCAAAGCTTTACAGATTAAGCTCGTTCACATAATGTTAACAAATGTCGCAAAGTAAACTCGACGTTAGCGCTTCACCTCGTGCAGTGGCTGCGGTACCCAAATAAAAGCTGTGAAAAATCCGCCCCTATTGTGCTTTCTTTAAAAATGTTATCTCTTATGGTTTTAATATAAACAAGAATTAATTCTAGCCCTAAATGAACATTATAAATGTGATTATTTACTTGAAGTTATTAGCGTACATTTGACTTTAAATACAAAATATGTTAGATGTTAGTTAGTAAACAATCACATTATTATTAGTTAACACATCTAACATATTTTGTATTTAAAGTCAAATGTACGCTAATAACTTCAAGTAAATAATCACATCGATAGTGTTCACTTAGAGCTAGAATTAATTAGTGTAAAATATAATTTTTTAAATCGATCTTCTAATGTTGTAAATTGTATTGTAAATACGAAAAAATTCATGTATTAGTAATTTAAGAAGAAATGTTAGCGTGTGCAATTTTCAAAATTAAAATTTTGGTAAAACAAATTTACATTTTAGAAAAGAAATCGCTTATAAAAGATGACTTTATCATTATCTCTTTTACCAAAAAAAGTAATATGTCATGTTCCATAAAATCAATCGGACGCAGACGAAACCATTCGCAAAAATTTTATCTTCTAAACAAAATATATTTGTAATCGCTTTATAACCAAATCTATAGCTAAAATAACATTTAGGAATGATAAAATAACATTTAGGAATGAACAAATATAATCAAAACTAACTTCTTCTAACCTCATAACAAATAAAACAACCGAATTCAAAATTCCATAGATATCTCTTGATCCGTAATGAATGAAAATTCAAGAGATTAAGATTTCAATAATTTTATAAATTGTAAGAAGTATTAAAAAAATAATTTTTAAGAATTGATTAAAAATATATTACTTATCTTAAAATACGGGAAAACATGCGAAATATGAATATTCTAAAAATACATGAATTTTTTCGTTTAGATGTGCATTCGTTCAAACACAGTTCCATTTAAATTTTAAATATGGAGCATCACGCGAGTAAACAAATTCTATTCGAGCATGCGCAGTTTCAGCCTGAGTAGTTCAGTCACCTCCAACACGAGATGGCTTTGTCATCGATCTATAACGTAACCATGACGCAACCATGACATAGAACGCTACCCATTGCTCCATTGTAATGAATACGCTTACTCTGTAAAGCTTTGGTAGTAGATATTCTTTGAACACAGGGAAACAAGAGGGTAGATTAAGTTGGCAAATGAACATATCAAGTACATTTCTAAGATAAATCTACACTACAAATTTAGTGTGAATTAATTCAGTATTTCAAACGTTATCAAACTGACAAATTTTCAAGTAGCCTGCCACTTGGAAACAAAATGGAGAAGCTTCGCACTAGAAAAATTTATTGACTGGGATTCTCAAACTTTAAAAAAAAAAAAAATAAATAAATAATAAAAATGTAAGAAAGAAAGAAAGAAAAATAAGTGGATAATTTCAAATTTAAGTTAGAATTACGTAATTTACAGTTTACAAGTTTCTTTTTAGAGAATTACAAATTAAACAATTACAAAAAAAAAAAAAAAAAGTAAATATTAAAAATGGAAATTTGTATATTTTGTTTCCCCTTTTGAGGCTAAGTATGCTCCAATATTCACAGTTTAAATTTTCATCAAAATTGCAGGTAAAAATTACTTTATATATATTTTCATATAAAACGTTTGGAGGGAAAAATAGCCAAAATATAAATTAAGCTTTACATTTCTATAATTTTAAAAATAAGATAAAATCACCTGGAAAATTTTTTTATGGAAAATATAAGTTAAGCTTTCAAAAAAAAAAAAAAAAAAAAAAAAAAAAAAATGAAATTTCTGCGTAAAAAATCTATTCCATAAATATATTTACAACTACAATATACAAAAAACCCTCCTTTAATTTTAAATAATTATTTCTACATGTTTCGAAGCAATTAAAAGTTTTTTCTTTCTTTCTTTCTTTCTTTTTTTTTTTTTTTTTAAGAAAAATAAATAAATGTAGTGGCGCCATGTAGTAGTTTAAAGTCATATACATATATATTTAACTTATTATTATTATTATTTTTTTTTTTTCCCTTAAAAAAAAAAAAAAAAAACTTGTTTAGAAACAGGTAGAAATAGTTATTTAAAATTAAAGGAGGATTTTTTGTTTATTGTAATTGTAAATATATTTATGAAATAGAATTTTTCATGCAGAAATTAATTAATTAAAAAAATATAAGAAATAATAATATTTTTTAAATACATTAGGGTTTCTAAGTAAAGATGTTATTTATTTATTTTGACGTGTTTTTTAATAATTGCTATTTGACATATTTTTCATGAATTTTAATAAAATTCATGAAATACTGTTATTTCTAATAAACACTGTTTCATCCCCTAGTCATTATTGCTTTAAATAAAAAATAATAATAAAAAATTGATTATGTTAATATTTAAAATATGTATCATTTTAAAGTCTGAAAAATAAATAAATGAATAAACTCTAACTGTATTTTCAAAAGAGATTTTTAATTTTCAAAAAGAAAATACATATATATATGTATTTACAGAAGTGTATATTTTAAATAAAAAACGATAGATGGCGCCAAAACTCTATTTGCTGTTTTTTTCCATTCCCGACGCGGAATGATACATGAATATGAATCGCAAATCATTGAGCTATTATAAAATCGATGTTCATGAATGATTAAAAATTTTTTTGCTTTAAAAAATTGTAAATTCATCTTTATTATGATAAAATGGAATATCTAAAATTACAAAATACTTCCTTATTTAAAATATTAACTAAATATTTTTTTGACTAAATATGAAATTTTGAAATCAAAAATATTTTTTTCATAACAGAAGAGAAAATATATTTAAGTGAATTTGACTTTGTATATATACAATAAATATTTTAAACATGTAAAAAAGTACTTTTGCGTTAAAAAAAAATCTAAATAATTCATTGGCTGCATTGAAGTCGGACAATCAACCAGCCCACATACCTCACAAGAAAGAACCGCATAACAGCGTTTTCACCCGGAGAAACACATGTAAGGCGGAGTAATATAGTTCCATATTTAAAGCGATTTATATAAAAAACAAGAGTTTTCCTGAAAAAAACGAAAACGTTACTAGATTCAGAAAGATCCTATTAACAAAATATATTAATTATATGAAAATCCTTCGAGCCGTTTTAGAGATATTTTTTCAGAATTTGAGTCCATTACAACCTCACACCTTACATTTTTCCTTTTTGGCTTTAAATCGAGATTCAGATCTGAAAACATATTACATGTAAAAATGTAAAATTTTCAGGATAGATTAAGACCGAAGATAAAAGATTATTTTTAAAAGATCAGAACAAAATATGGCATATTTGCTGAGATATTAAGTGTCGGCTTTTACAAATCTCTTTGATGTCAAACTAGCCGTATATATGAGTTCGCAGCGTCCCGTTTGTCCCTCCGCTTGCATCACTCAAAAAACTGTCGTTTTTCATGATTAATTAAATGTAATTAAAAATTTTTGAAGCAAATTTTCATGTTCCTAAATGTTTTTCCTATTAATACAAATAAAAATTTTCATTGATTTTCGTCAATTCTTTTCTAAATAAGTACTTTTCTTAAAACAGTTTCGTATTTGGCGATAACCTCAATAATTACACAGCCAACCTCTTTCGGAAAAAATCGCACTTTTAACGTGCGGCGTTCGTTCCCCCCCCCCCTTCTTTTTAGAACAATTTTGAAAATAAATTATGCCCTCTATAGTTCAATTGCGTCGCGAATTTGAATGACTAACAAGAGCAAATTCGTAAACATAAACCCCCCTCCCCCCACCCCCCCAATGCGCGCGCGCAATCGCAAAGATTCCCATCCCGCTGTCTATTTGTTAACCTTCAAATTAAATAGAATGATCTACTTCGTACGGATCGAGCTTAGGATTGAAGCGCTAGTCAAAGTACTTACCCAGAATTGACCCCCTGATGAATTTTCTGTGAAAATCATTTTTAACTTAAGTTTCAGTGACATATTCGGAAAAGTTGTACTAATAGTTAAAAGGTATATTTGAAAATACATTGGATAAGAGATTAAAGTTTAAGTACACTTTTATACTCATTTCTGGGAAAAATAATTTTGAGATACATTCAAAGAATTTTTTTTCAAGGCAAAATATGGATACACTTTCGAAAGAGGAAAATCCAAAGACACATTTACGCAGTAATACCAGAGAAAAGCCGCATGTGTGTGAAATATGTTTTAAAAGTTTTTCTAAAAAGGGTAACTTAAATATTCATCTACGCACCCATACTAGAGAAAAGCCATATGTGTGTGAAATATGTTCCAAAGGTTTTTCTCACACAACAACACTAAATAGCCATCTACGCACTCATACTGGAGAAAAACCACATGTGTGCGAAATATGCTCTAAATGTTTTTCTGAAAAGCGTGATTTAAATTATCATCTACGCACTCATACCGGAGAAAAGCCGCATGTGTGCGAAATGTGTTCTATAGGATTTTATCGAAAACATCACCTAAATGATCATCATCTACGCGCCCATACCGGAGAAAAGTTGTATGTGTGTGAAATATGTCCTAAAAGGTTTTCTCACACAGCAGCACTAAATAAGCATCTACGCACTCATACTGCAGAAAAGCCACATGTGTGCGAAATATGTTTTAAAAGTTTTTCTACAAAGGGTAACTTAAATATTCATCTCAGCACCCATACTGGAGAAAAGCCACATGTGTGTGAAATATGTTCTAAAGGATTTTCTGTAAAGGGGTCTTTAAATCATCATCTACGCACTCATACCGGAGAGAAGCCGCATGTGTGTGAAATATGTTCTAAAGGATTTTCTCGAAAACATCACCTAAATGCACATGTGCACAGTCATACCGAAGAAAAGCCACATGTGTGTGAAATATGTTCTAAAGGATTTGCTCGAAAAGTAGACCTTAATGTACACCTGCGCATTCATACCGGAGAAAAGCCACATGTTTGCGAAATATGTTCCAAAGGATTTTCTCGAAAGAATACCCTAAATAGACATTTACTCACTCATACCGGAGAGAAGCCACGTGTGTGAAATATGTTCTAAGAGTTATTCTGAAAAGGATACTGTAAAAGATAATCTATGCACCCATACCGGAGAAAAGCCGCATGTGTGTAAAATGGATCCCGGACGAAAGGGCACCGGAAAAAAAGGCACTTTATCAATTCGCAAACCGCAAAATAATAAATATCAAATAATATTTAAAAATTAGTTTTCAAATTATACATTTAGAAATTTCAATTTATTTGGTACAACATTCATTTGGTATATATCTCGGGGAAGATTGGGGGTTAGGGAGCAGGAGCAGATCGAAAGAAAACGATTGTTTTTACTTCAACTCTTACAGATTTTAATGAAACTTTGTATAATCACGTACAATTTGTGAAAAAATTACAGTAAGTGTCAGGCAAACTTGAGCGCGCGGAGGGGGGGGGGTTAAAGAGGTTCGTGCAGAGGAAAATAAAATTATCTTTTATATCGCCGTTTTACCGACTTTCATGATATATTCCATAACTATCACTTACTTTTTATGAAGATCACAGTGAGAGTACTATATACCTGGGTGGGCATGGGGGGCAGATAGAAATAAAATATATTATTCAAATTACTCTATTATTGATTTCAGGCCACAGATTATTATACAGATAGGACACTCCCGTATATTCTTCGGTAACCAAAATTTGAATGCAACGAACATATTGTTAACGGCTGTAAGTTCCTTGAGCTCTCCAGCTTACGCAATCGTTCGTCTTATTTTTATTGTATCTGTGTTCATATTGTTGTATATATTGCTGTTCATATATGTTTTTATTGTAATATTAGTGCAACGTTAAACCCAACATCAAACCAACTAACCATTGTTTGGCAACTTTGTTATTGTTTACGAATTTGATTGTTGAAAGCAATTTATTTTAAGAAGCAAGTACTAACTATTAAGCAAATAAATTTCGAAAATATACACAAACCAAAAATATATTTTTTATTTTAAAGCATTTTGTATTATTTAAACCAAGCAATGTTAAATATTTAAGATTTCATACCATACTGCTATTTCAGCATTACAGTTTGTTATATTAATTTGTATACTTGAACACGACTGTGTTTGGCAAAATTTATTTTCCAACATAATAAAAATTAGTTTTTTTTCTTAGAAAATAGCTGTGAATGCTATGATTTTGTGAATTTAAAAGTACTAGAAAAAGTGAAGGAAAGAAAACAGCACATACGTTTTCGTTTGGCAACTTTATTATTGTTTACAAACTTGATTGTCAAAAGCAATTTATTTTAAGAAGCAAGTGCTAAAAATAACCTTTGAAAATATACATAAAATAAAAACATTTTTTTCATTTTAAAGCATTTTGTATTATTTAAACCAAGCAACGTTAAATATTTAATGATTTCATACTGTTATTTCAGAATTACACTTTGTAATTTTAATTTGTACTTGAATATGTTTGACAAAGCATATTTTTAAACATTATAAAAATTAATTTTTATTTCTTAGAAGAATAGCTGTGAATGTTTTGAGGATAATTTTGTGAATTCAAAACAATAGAAAGTGAAGAAAAAGAAAACTTCCTGTAATAACCTATTACTAACTACTCGCGAAATAGAAAAACAATTTTCGAACAAAGATGCTAGTCATGTAGACATAACACATGTAGTTCCTTTCTGTTGACACTAGTGGTGCTACTATATTTCCGGTTCGCGTTTTAGCTTCACTGTCCTATCTGTATATTAATCTGTGGTGTCAGACATACTTAGTCGGGGGGGGGGAGGGTTAAACAAGGGGAGAAGAGGAAAAAAAAAGTGATTCTTTATATCACCATTTTAGCCATTTTAATGATATATTCTATAACTACCACTTAATTTTCATGAAGATTACAATGAGTTTATTATATACCTGGGGGGGGGGCACGGGAACCAATGGGAATAAAATATATTCTTTTTTAAACTAAACTATTATCGATTTAAACAAAAACGTTGTATAATAGAGTACAATTTGTGTAAAAAATCACAGTAAGGTCAGACATACTTGAGGGGGGGGGGGGGAGGTAAAGAGAGGGGAACAGAGGAAAATAAAATTTATTTTTATATCACCATTTTACCGATTTTAATGACATTCTATAACCAGAGCCTCCTTAAGTAGATGCCTTCCACGCGCGGCGAATCTCAATGTTAAATTAGGCAACATTTAAAAAACAAAACTAACGCTAGGTGACAGCACCTACGCAGAGCAACAATTTTCTTCTGTTTCATAGACAAGTTACATTTTTCATCTAAAAATCTAGCTATTAATTTCAATTTAAAGTCCAAAATTGTGATGTGAAAATGCTTTATCGTAAATATTTTCAATAAAATATTCAAATATTTGTATTTTAAAAAGTATAGGGTATAATTTTCTTCGAAAGTGGACAAGACCTATTTTAGCTTTTCAACTAATTGAATTACAACGTATCAAATAAATAACACATTTTTTTTTTTTTTAATATACTATTAATTAAAAAACGAAATTTAAAATTAAATAAGGAAAAACATGGCATATCTATCACGCGATTAAATTATTTTTTATATATTTATTCAATAAAAATTTCAAATTTTTTTTAAATTTAGATACCAGATGAAAGTTTTGTTTATATAAATTAAAATCTCTGAACTTTAAATGAGTTTCAGTTCAGAATGAATAATTTATAATGATAAATTATTAAAATCATGTCTTCTTATTATTATTTTTTATTTATTTATTTATTTATTTTTTTTTTTTTTTGGTCATGTCCTTTACGTTACATTTTTACCTTATTAGGTGTGAATTATTTTTTTTAAATCGAAAATTTTATATTATTTATAAGAAAAATAGACCAGCACGTTAACGAGATAAGTTAACATTCAACAATAAAAATTGGAGAAGAAAACAATCTGTTGTCTAGTCCGTCACAAAAAATAAATAAATAACCATTAAGATTTAAATTTTTAAAATTAAGGATTTCTTGAGTATAAGTTTTCTCTCGCACAAAGTTTTTTTTTTTTTTTTTTTTTTTTTTTAATTCAAGATTTTATTAGCTCCACCAGTTCCGAGAGGGTATGCTTAGGAAACTGATAGACATTTTCGAAATAAAATTGTGTTATATTTACATGTTTTGAGGTCTCCTGAAACGAAATATAATGTTTTTAGCGGTTGGTCTGTGCGCGTCGATTTGCCTATCTTGGATATACTTGGAAAATGCTGAAAGTGTATTTCATTTTGTGTCACGTTTTGAGGTTCCCTGAATACAAAAAACTTTTTTTTTTTTTTTTTTTTTTTTTTTAGTTTTTAGCGATTGATTTATATGCATATTTATTATCAGAATAACTTAAAAACAAACAAATGAAGGAAATTCACAATTGTATTTTAAAACTCGTATTAGGTTTCAATTTGAAAAATTTGATAAAGATTGGCAAATTTAAGGACAAATTAATAACATCCTTGAAATATTTTTACTTCCATTACCCTACTACCGTAGGTAATGAAAGTATTGTGTTCGGTCCAAAAATTCGACATCGAGTTTTCCCCTGATTTATATTTAGCCAGTATATGTGTTTGTGTGTATATATATGTGAGTGTATGGATGTGGGGATATTTTTCATTTTTCTGATAATTTTTCAAATCAGTACTCATGATATTTAATTTTTACATGAATTTTTAATTCCATATTCCATTTCTGTGGTAAAAGGTTAATAAAAGTAATGTTTTGAATCTTAAAACTTAATATTTTTAAAAAGAACAAAAGTAGAAATAAAAATTTTCTATTTTTTCTTTTCAAGATTCCCAACACTTTTGTTTCGATTTAACTGAAATAATCAAATTTTTATACGCATTTACACAAGTCTTTAAAAAACAGTGGTATTAAAAAAATATAAATCAATCTTGTTCCTATATTGGAGTATTTTATAGTTTTATTCATAAGTTACTAATGTAATTTATGAATAAAACTATAAAATACTACAATATAGAGTTACTTC
The DNA here is from genome assembly GCA_963930645.1 of Salticus scenicus. Lineage (NCBI taxonomy): Eukaryota > Metazoa > Arthropoda > Arachnida > Araneae > Salticidae > Salticus > Salticus scenicus. Next base: position 238,305,480 of record OZ005660.1, read on the forward strand.
AAAGTAACTAAGAACAAGTTATTTTTCTGTATTCCTACATCAATAAATAAAAATTTCATTTCATTTTGTAATAAGCATAACTATTTTTATTTGTTAAATCTAACTTACTAACACAGAGGTGTCAACCCTTCGAATTTTTATATCATAATTTCTTTTAAATTTATCTTCGTCTTAATCACACAATTTACGATAATAAAGAAAAATAATATTTTTTGTGAAAAATATTATTGATATTCAAAAATCCGGAGGGTTGGTAATTTTGCATTAATTATTTATGCAGTTTACATACCTTGTCTGGAAATATTTGGAAGCAATTTTTTACGCTGAATTGCATTGCTTGGTATTTCGTGGAAACATATATTTTCACGGCTACAGTCTGATTTACAAAATGGAACGACGCAATACACCATATTATAAAAAAAAACTCTCACATTTGTTAAATTAATAAAACATAAACCAGAACTCAATTGAAGCTCAATTGCATCGCGCTCGCGGGAAATAAACATAACTTTACGTATGGTATCAAGCGCCATCTACTGGCTATGTTCTTCTTGTACTGTTGCCAAGTTTTCGAGCGACTCGCTAGGCATCTACTTAAGGAGGCTCTGCTATAACTATCACTTACGTTTTATTAAGATTAAAATGAGGGTACTATACATTTGCAGGGGGACAAGAAGGACGCAGATAGGAGTAAAATATGTTATTGTTTAACTACCGCATTGTCGATTTAAAAAAACTTTGAATCTACGCAATTTTCTGCTTATGAAAAATTACAGTGAGTTTAATCTGGACGATTTGCTAAGGGTAGGGGGGGGAGAGTGAATATCACCATGCTACCTACTTATATGAAACTTTGTATCACTATCACTTTAATTTTATTAAAATTATAGTGAAAGATAACTAAAGTTGATAAGGGGGAGGAGGTAGGGGGGACAGATGGAAAATTAAATAACTTTTTTAAACAACGCTTATTATCGTTTGTTTTATTGTTTTATTTACATTTTATGTAAGTATCAATTACTATTACTGAAAAGTTATACTGAGGTATGCAAAAATTCAATATATGATTTAAATCACTAAACAAAATATTCAAAAATGAATTTTTTTCTTTTAATCTCTCTCTTTTGTCCTTCCCCTCATGTAGATATAAAACGTTTACACTCTCGTTGATGTTTACCTTCCGTTTTACAAGGAGAAATTTAAAAAAATGCCCTTTCTTCCGCTATCCAAAAATTCAATACATTGTTAATATCAGACATCAATTAAAAGTTAATATCAAACATTGGTAAAAGATTATTCTAAAACAGAATTAATTTGGTGATATAAAAACAAATATTTTTTCACTCTGCCCCCCTTCCCCCCCGTAGCAATTCGTCCAGATATGTCTAAATTCACTGTAATTTTTCATAAGCAGAAAGTTGTATACAAAGTTTTTATTTTTACTCGATTATACGGTAGTTTAAAAAATAGTAAATTTACTTTTATCTGCGCCCTCTTCCCCCCCCCCCACCAGATGTGTAATACACTCATTGTGATCTTCATAAATGTAAGTGATATTTATGGAACATATCATTAAAACGATAAAATGGTGATATAAATATCATTTTACTTTCCTCTGTCCCCCTCTTTAACCCCCTCCCCCGAGTATGTCTGACACTTAGTGTGATTTTTTCAAAAATTGTATGTTATTATACAAAGTTTTTGTTTAAATCTATAATAGGGTAGTTTAAAGGAGAACATATTTTATTTCCATCTAACTCTCTTGCCCTCCCACCCCACCAAGTATATAATACAGTCATTGTAATCTTCATAAAAATTAAGTATTAGTTATAGAATATATAATTAAATTCGCTAAAATGGTGATATAAAATTCATTTTGTTTTTCTCTGCCACCCCCTCGAAGTATGTTTGACACTTATTGTAATTTTTTCATAAATTATACGTGATTACGCAAAAATTTTCTAATCAATAATAGGGTAGTTTAAAAAAGAATGTATTTTATTTTCATCTGCTCCTCTTGCTCCCTCCCCCCCCCCACAGGTATATAATACACTCACTGTTATCTTCATAAAAATTAAGTGATAATTATAAAATGTATCATTAATTCGGTAAAATGGGGATAAAAAAATCATTTGTTTTCCTCTGCCTCACCCCCTCTTTAACCCCTCCCCACCCCCAAAGTATGTCTGACACATACTGTATTTTTTTCACAAATTATATGTGATTATACGGTTTTTTAAATCCATAAAAGGGTAGTTTAAAAAAGAATGAAATATATTATCATATCCCCCCCTTGCCCCCTCCCCCACTATATAATGCACTCATTGTGATCTTCATGAAAAGTAAGTAATAATTATAGAAAATAGATTAAATCGGTAAAACGGTGATATAAAAGATAATTTTATTTTCCACGAGCCCTTTCTTTAATACCCCCCCCCCAAGTTTGCCCGACACTTATTTTCATTTTTTTCACAATCTGTACGTGATTATGCAAAGTTTCATTAAAATCGATAAGAGTTTTTATAAAAACAATTTTCTTCTTTCGATCTGCTCCTGCACCCTTCCCCCTTTTCGCCGAATTATATACTAAATGAATGTTGTACCAAATCAATTGAAATTTCTAAAAATTTGGTTTGAAAGTCATTTTTTAAATTCGTTATTTGATATATATTATTTTGCGAATTGGAAAAGTGCCTTTTTTCCGGGATCCGTGTAAATTATGTTCTAAAGATTTTTCTCGAAAACGATACTTGAATACACATGTACGCACTTACACCGGAGAGAAGACACGTGTGTGAAATGTGTTTTATATGATTTATTTAAAAAGGCGACCTAAATAGAGACCTACGCACTCATGTTGAAGAAAAGCAGCATCTGTATTAAATATCTTTTAAAAGTTTTCTTGAAAGAAGTTGCCTAAATATTTATCTATATCAGTAGTGGCACCAGAAAATCCACGACGGGGGGGGGGACATCAACTCCCCGACAAGGGATCACTATATATAGAGAGAGTTTATTATATGAATATTTATCGAAAATCTTGTTAATAATATTACTGTTAATATTTGTACCATTCTATTTGTTAACACTACTTGTGGTTTTGGAGATCATCGTGCCATTTTCTTTGCATAGAAAAAAATATGTACAGGGTGCCCGAAGAAATATTCTTATTTTCGTATCCGTTGACCCCAGGTATATATACAGTGGAATTTCCGTAAGGGGGGGCCACCCATTTTGCCATAGAAAATTGGCTGTCCAGAGAGGTGGCCTTTCAATAAAAGTTGTCTTCCTATTCGCGGAGTAAATTACAGAACATCAGCGCCACTTATCAGATCATATAACCTAAATAGAATCAGTATATTGTTTTAAAAGGACCCTCTCAAATACCAAGTTTTATGTAATTATATACTATAGAATCTGATATATACCCTTCCCGTTCAAGGGAAAAACTGAAGCACATATGCGTCACTTATCCGGCTATATGCGCTGAAAATGATTCCACTTAATGTTTCACAATGGCCCTGTCCTATACAAAGTTACTAGTGATGTAAGTAGAGTTTCCCTAAGGGGAGCCGCCCATCGTGCCATAGAAAATTGGCTTCCCAGAGAGGTGGCCTTTCAATAGAAGTTGTCTTCATATTCGTGGAGTAAATTACAGAACATCAGCGCCACCTATCAGCTCATATGAACCTAAATTAAATAGGTATATTGTTTTAAAATGGCCCTCTCATGTACCAAGTTTTACGTAATTATATACGCTAGAATCTGATATACAGCCTTGGCATTCAAGGAAAAATTGAAGCACAGGAGCGTCACTTATCTGGATATATACGCTGAAACTAATTCCACATAATGGCCCTGTCCTATACAAAATTATATATATACAGTTCAATTTTCCTAAGGGGGGGGGGGCGCCCTTCATGCCATAGGAAATTGCTCTCCAAAGAGGTGGCCTTTCAATAGAAGTTGTCTTCCTATTTACGGAGTAAAATACAGAACATCAGCGCCACCTATCAGCTCATATGCACCTAAATTGAATCAGAATATTGTTTTAAAATGGCCCTCTCATACACCAAGTTTTATGTAATTATATACGACTAGCAGGCTACGCCCGCATCGCTGGTCCCTATTTTTAAATGAATCGCTATAATTAATAAATTCTCAAAATTGCATTAATTTTTATCGTGTGAAAAAAAAAAAAAAAAAAAAAAAAAAAAACAGAAAAACAAATCTTATCAGGAAAAATGTCGCATCGGGTTCCCACAGCCTTCGGAAGTGCAGGCGATTGTGCACTGCGAGCGCGCATTTATGTTCGACACATTCTTAATGAATCACTATATTATCGAAAGGGAAAAATATAAAAAAAAATTCTTCCCTCATCGGTGGGATAATCACTCCGGACCCCCACTGCCATCGGCAGCGTATACCTGCGCGTACCGTGCGATTTTTCCTGCGCCTGCCGCTCCAACCACTCTTAATAATTTTATACTTTTCAAAATATCCTCAATCGATTTATCGTGCCTTCAAATAATACTAATTTTCAACGCTCTAACTCTTATTTCCACTGTTTTCCCCCATCGCCTCCCCCTCCCGTCTATCCTAAAAATTTTACAAACTCGAAAATATTCGCAATCGATTTGTATTGTAGGTATCAAAAACATCTATGCACCAGTTTTGAACGATCTAACTCTATTTTTATTTTTTTTTGCCCCTCCACCCTCCCTTCCCGCCCCTCCCAATAAGTTTACAAATTCGAAAATATCCGCAATTGTCTTGTAGGCATCGAAAACCTCTATGTACCAATTTTGAACGATCTAACTCTATTTTAAATTTTCCCCTCCGCCCCCCCTCCTTCCAGGACCTCCTAATAACTTTACACTTTCGAAAAATCCCCAGTGGACTTGCAGTCCTCTAAAACCTATCTGTACCAATTTTGAACGGCCTAACTGTATTTCTATTTGTTTTTGCTCAATAGCCCCCCTTCCCGCCCCTCCTAATAATTTTACAAATTCGAAAATATCCGCAATCCATTTCTAGGTATCGAAAACCTCGATGTACCAAATTTAAACGATCTAACTCTATTCTTATTTTTTCCACTTCCCGCCCCTCCTAATAACTTTACACTTTCGAAAATATCCCCATCCCAGACAACGCAATTAAGTATATATTACATCTATATGACGTAAATTACATCCATAAACTATATCTAGAATTCATCCAGTATAGTAGCTTTTACATAGAATCAACGTAGATATAACCATCAGATGTCTCTCCAAGTACATCAGATATACATTTATATTACATTTAGAATGACCAAAAATTGACTTTACTAGACATGCATGTTCATCTATATCATGTAGTTTACATAATATCTATATATTATTAACGTAGATGTATGTAATATAGATGTACATCACATCAATGTATTGTATATGTAAATAAACATTAAATCTATGTAATGTATATGTAAATAAACATCAAATCTATGTACATATTATGTATGCATACATGCATCATACCTACGTAATATATATACAGGGCTGCCACAGAGGACTTTTTTTTTTTTTTTTTTTCATACCACTATTTCCAAAACATAAAATGTATAATAAATTTATGCAGGCAAAGTGCAAATTCACCTGCATAAATATATCATGCATTTTATTTTTTGGAAACAGATGTACGAAAAGAATATTAAAAGAAAAAGTCACCTTTGCCAGGATCTGTATGTATGTCTTTTATACGCACATTCAGGCCTTAGCCCTTTTTGGCTACCAGAAAATTCTAATAAAAATTTTCTATAAATTTCTACAACAAAAATTAAATTAAGACAAAATTTCTATTAAAATTTTACAATAGACAAAAAGTGCTAAGTTGGCAACTATGCATTCAGCAGTCACAGCGTTCCTGTATTTTTATGTGCGTTTTGTTATTTTATCATCGCCAATATTAAAAAGAAATTTTTCTTGGAAGATTTAATGCTATAGTATAAAAATTACTCTTCTGAAATAGTGGTGATAAAATGTACGAAAAATTATTATCCCTGCACATGCCAAAGAATACAACGTAAAAATTATTCATAATCTAATACAGTAGAACCCCGATCCATCGTTTTTCATGGGGTGCGTGAAGAAAAACGATGAATGCGAGTTAAAGTCAAAACACAAATAAAACAATGTTTATTAAATAATACACTCAATATATATAGTTTACTACTTTTTAAAACTAATTTGTTACTCTTCAAACTGTCAGAAAAAAATAAATCAAAGTTGTAGAACATTAAGTGATGTTAATTTTTAAAAATCAGTAATTTTATGTTGGATTTTTTGTTCATTTTATAAATGAAAGAGGATTTTCCAGATTTGCAACATTCTCTTGTCATTTTCTGCAATTTCATGTGCATATAAAAAAAAGTTTGTGCATTTTTAAATGCTGTAATTACGGCAGACACACTTAGCACTGGTGTAGGCTCAGCCTCAGGAATGTGAAAAAACGTAGTAGCTGGCCATACTGGATGCATCCATACTCCTCTTTACACAAAGTAGAATAACTTATTCTCCGAGCAACAACACACGATCTGTATTCATAATTGATTGATAACACATATATGTCAGATTTGTAAGCTTGACTTGTAGTCCGCTTGTAAATCTTCGTCAGATAAAGACAGATAGCATATGACAGAATTGCAATACGAAGAAATGGAAAGACACCTAGGGCCAGCGCGGGAATAGAACCCGCTCTTCTACGCTCGAAGACGATTAGCAGTGTTGTGACATAACCACTCGGCCACGGAGGGCCCTCTGCTTTCTGTAATCAATAGACACATGTTACAATATCTGCACAATCCCTGTTCTTCACCTAAAGCAGCATAAGTTTAAGTAGTTGAGGTTGGTTGGGTTTTGCATCGCACTAGTCCTACAATATGGGCAAATGGCGACGGTCTGGAACTTACCTTTGAGGATGGTCAGGAGATATACTATCAGAATTTTGATCTTCCGTGGAGGAGGAAAAGAGTTGTTTTAAAATGAAAGTAATTCCAGTTTAAATGCCATATGGATTCGCTTGATTTTCAATTTCATTTTGGTCAGAAGAAAAATTTTACAACGATGAATGCGGGAAAACGACTCTTTGAAGAACGATATATGCGGGTTCCGTTAACATTATTTAAATACAGTTTGTGCAGGGATCATAGAAATAAAACGATCAATGTGGGAAAACGATGGATACAGGAACGATAGATTGGGGTTTCACTGTATATATATTTTTGATTATGTTTCCTTATTCAGAAAATTAATCTTTAAAGGATGAGGATCAATAGGGGATTTTTCGTTCTTGAAATTAAAAAAAATATCAGATTGATCACAAGTGTGAAATTTTTGCATTTAATTATAAATAAATAATTACACTTTACTAATTTTATTTTAATTTCTTTTCCTTAAAAAAAATATTTAAATAAATAAAATATTTAAAACGATTTAAAAAAGGTAAAAACATTTTAAAACTTTTAAAAACACTAAAAACCCATTAAAAATTACCTTCAACTACCGCTTTCAGCTGCTCCACGCAGCATTCTTCAGATATTTCCGCTTCTGTGAACCATCGTTGCTCAGCGGTTATGTATTCTCTCTTCTCCTCTTCTCTCCAGGATATCGCGCCACCTTGTGTCGATCTCCATTTGGTCGGTATTGCATGAGTCCCTATTCGCTAAAATTTCGACGCCTTCGCGTTTCGCGGCATAAAAATAATTATTATAGTTAGCTAAATTACTTTAATTTTTAAAATCTATTTCTAAGTTTTTTTCGTGATTTATTTTGGTTAAGGCTGTTGTTATATAATTATGTTTTATATCATATTCGTGCTCTTTTATTCGCGTTTTTATTTTTCGTTTCGTCATTCCGATGTAACATCCGGTTTTTTGATCTTCTTTAGTAAAGTCTATTTTGTAGATACCTGCCTGCAGTTTCGGAAAAATGTATTTTATCTTTATCGTTTCTGATTCTTTGGAAAATATTTCTGTTTGGTTTTATTGGCACGTTTATATTTAGTTTAGCGGCTTCGGTTTTAATTTTATTAGCTGTACCTTTATTATATGGAATTGGGGTGATATACTTTTGTTTTGGTTTCTGTGCATTATTTATGTTATCAAGTTTTTTTAGTCTATTTTTATAAAGTTTGTTTACTAGATTCTTTTTATAATCTGCATTTTGAGATATTTCGCTGATTTTTTGGAGTTCTTGTTTTAGTAAATTTTCGTTAGAACATACATTTATTGCACGATTTATATAGTATTGTATTGCAGCTATTTTATATCTATAGGGAATTTTACATTTAGCATTTATGATATCGTTACTATTATTTTGTTTCCGGTATACTGTAGTTTCGAAGTTTAAGTTTGGTGTTTTTATTATAGTAACGTCTAAAAAGTTAAGGAGGTTTTTATTTTCTATTTCAAGTGTGAATTTAATGTTTGGGTCAATATTATTTAATTTTTCAAGTGTACTTTCTGGAGGGGAAGAGTTATTGTTTATTATTCAAAAACATCGCCTACATACCTGAACCAATATTTTATTTCTTAAATATACTAACGAATTTCAAAGAAATAAAATATTTGTTAAGATATGTAGACGATGTGTTTGCAATGGGGACTTAGCCCCCTAAATTTAGGGACTTTTGGGGGGCTTTATTGGGGACTTTTAAATTTATGCTTGAGTCTTTTGAAGACTTTTCAAAAAATACTGATTTTATTTTTGTCCTGTGCGTTACTTTCCCTAAATACCTACTTTTGATATTTAGAGTATTGAATTAATTCTAATATTAGATGGAGCGTGGACAGGGTGATCAGTTTTCGTCTGCTAGAAACAGAAACCTTAGCACCTCCTTTAAGTGAGATTTCTCGGGCAAGTTTCATTTTAAGGATTTCTAGATTTTTTTTTCAGCTTCTTTTCCCCCCACAGCGACATATTGTACTATTTCTTTCAGACAGCATTGTGACCTGTTTTCATCTATCACCTTGAATGAATCTACTAACAGTTTTGTTTTTATCTAAATATATAAAACTGATTGATTGTCATTGTACAGTCGGCTGCAAAATTATTCGAGCACTAGCCAATAATTCCTATATTTAAAAAGTACACTTAAGACTGTTTTGCTAAGTAAATCCTTGTCGAATCATGTTCTTAGACTGATTAAGAACATGACTCGACAAGGATTTATTTAACAAAGCTGTATTAAGTGTACTTTTTTTTTGGCAAGGATTATTGCTAGTGCTCGAATAATTTTGCTACCGACTGTATCTGTTCGGTTATTTAGTCCGGATTATTAGATTTTGTCAGAAATTGGTGCACTTTTATAAATCAGGACAAAATCTAGTTAACATAGTATTTTCTAGTTGAATCGGATAATTGGTACAAAATATAAACTATAAATATAAATAAAACAAGAAAGAAAATTAAAAAGATTAAAAAAAAAAAAAAAAGATTGAAAAACAGAAATTAATATAGATAGTGTTACGGAATTGTAAGTAATTGAATTTATTTTTGTATAAATTCTTTCAAAGAGGTCGTTTTCTAGTTTGTTTTAGCGTTGAAATAGCCTAATTTTTCCTTTAAAACGCATTAAAAAGCTTCAATAACGCGCGTTTTGGATTTGGCGACTTTTTCCCTGCTTGGTAATTTTTTTGGCGACATTGGCGAGAAAATCCTTATGGATATAACAAATATGGAAGCTGTAAGTTAATTGGCTGAACACTTTCTCGAATTTTCCACACTTTCCTTCATTTTTCTACGCGAGTATATAAGGAGCGTTTTTTCACCAAGGCAGTTCAGTCTCACATCTGTCTCAGTGACTTCCGTCATATGCTTACATTGCTTTAAGCCTCTTTGAATGAGACTTGCTTCATGTGTTATTGCTATAAAGTTTATATACTGTGGTTTTGCTGTTAACGGCTGTTATTCAAGCTGTGTTTGCTGGTGAATTTAAGCTGATACTCGATTTATAGACCGGTATTTTTCTGGAACTTTCTGTGAATAAATTACTGAATTTTTTGCAAGATTCGCCTCTCATTCTCGGACAACTTACGAATCCCCCAAGTACGAAACAATATATTTCTTTTTATGTCAAAAAAATAGAATAAATAATAAGAATAAATAGATAAATGTGGAAACATTTTCTTTCTTTCTTTTTTTTTTTTTTTTTTTTTTTTTTTAATTTATTTAGAATAAAATTGAGAAAAATCATGCTGAAGTAATGGAATAGCTTTAACATAGACGAATTTTAAATTTCTCATCAAAGTAGCTCCCACGTTTCTCACCAAGATTTTTACAAATGCAATTACGATGGCCATTTTAGTTCATCGCCAAAATAATAACAGAAATTTAAGGGAACAGATTACAGAAAACCAATGGGCTCCTATGCTAAAGCTACACCAAAGAAATTTCAAGACATGAATACAATAACCGGTGCTAGGGAAGGAAACACAGTTACTGCATACCTTTATATGGAAGAATAGTTTAAAATAACTAAATTAAATTCTGCCTTGTGCAGAATTTTATATCTATTACTTAAACAAAAATATACTTGGTGTTTTAATTTATTTATTGATTTATTTTACAGTGCTTAAAAAATAAATTAATTAATAAATAAATAAAATAAAACTTCTTTGCGATTTATGTCGATGTGATTTGAGAAGGATAGGCCTCTTTTTAATTTGTAACTATAAAAAATTAAATCACCTTGATTAAATGTATTCATATGTATCATCTGTTCGGTATTCACATTGATTCTCTGCGTATATTTTAAGTTCTGAATTTGTGTGTTTTATGTCCCTTTTGCACCCCATATTTTCGTTTTCAGCTCTACAATATTATACGTATAATCAGATTTTTTTTTTTTTTTTTTTTTTTTTACATTTGTTAAGATTATATGAATGCATCCAATATTTATGCTTCAGTTACTTGCATTTAAGTATTTAAGATAAAATACGTTTACTGTTTCAAATGCGTAACTTGACTTCTTACATTAAGGGAGGGTAAAAACATTTTTAAACTTTACGAAATTAAGCGAGATCGATAATGTTTGAAATTACATGTCTAATGATTTCTAATGTACAGTCGGTAACAGAAGTCTCCGAACACTAGCAAAAATTCCTATGTAAAAAAAGTACACTTCATACGGCTTTGTAAAATAAATCCTTGTCGAATCCTGTTCTTAGTCAGTGTAAGAACAGGATTCGATAAGGATTTATTTAACAAAACCGTATGAAGTGTACTTTTTTTACATAGGAATTTTTGCTAGTGTTCGGACACTTTTGTTGCCGACTGTAATGTGTGCAATTTTTTTCATTTGGTCGTAATGATTATAATCTAATTCACTTAAAATTTAAAATTCGAACTACTCTTCTAATATCTAACTAAAATGACTTAAAATTTTTACTATCTAACTAAACTGATTATGCTGATAAACTATTTCTGCACTTTTATTATCACATATTTTCTTTAGAATTAAGCAGAATTATTTGTATGGCTTTAAATTTTCCATATACAGAAAAGATTTTTCACGCCTCTACAAGCGTATTTCGCATGTTTAAAACAAAAGTTCGCCATAAAATATTAATACAAATTCACATATTTTATATCACCATGTTCCCCAATCAAAAGTTGGGATGCCGGGGGGGGGGGGGACTTGCATTTTTAGATTGTTGGAAGCAGATTCATAAAAAATAAAAGACAATTTTTTTGAACTAAGACTTTCGGAACTTTTTAAGGGAATTTTAGGGGATTTTCAATTTGAATTTCGGGGCTTAAGTATTTTGGGGTTGGCAACCCTTTCTGAAATCTGAGCACTCAATCCGAGATTGCAATTTGAAAGCTGGTTGCTTGTGTTGTGGTAAAAAACACCATATTTTTCTATGTAGAAAAATGCAGCAAATAACTGTGTCTATAGACAAAGATTCGTTCGAATTTGAAAAGAAAACAGATTAGTTATTAAGTGGATCGGGCTCTTTCTTATTTATCAGTTACTCCAGATCATTGGATGTACACTATGGACCGCCGACGCTGTGTCATCAAAATAGCCCCACTTAGGTCGCTTTTAGAAGATGGCCATTGTCTGCCTGTCCACTTCAGTCTTGAAAAAGCGCTTTTTCGCAGAATTAAATATAATATTTAGCGGTTTTAAAAGCACTGATACATATATATATATATATATATATATATATATATATATTTTTTTTTTTTCTTTTTCGCCTTGTCCCCCCAAAACACTAGACTATAATATGTTATTAAATAATCAAACATTCTGTAAGACTATTTTGTATAAGGTTTTTGAAATATGAAAAATTGTAAAAATTTTTATCCTGATTCTGTATAGTTTTAATAAAGCTAATAGAAATAAATTACTTTTATAGATAGATAATAGATGAATTATATATCATACTATCTAAATGAATTTTTATTATTTTATTTTATTTTTTACATTCTCACACACTACTATAGAAAATAAAATACTGTAAATTTTCTTACTTTTTAACCATTCATAGCAAGCAACTGGATTCAAGAAACTGTAGAAATATTCATCAACGTTTATAATTTTGGAAAATGTGATAGATAAATAAAGCAAATTTCCCTGTGAATAAGTTAAAATAATAATAATAATAAATAAACGAATCCAATGTATATATATATATATGATAAACCTTTTCAGATATTTCATAGGGAAAAAAAAATGAAACAATGAAAAAATGGATTTTTTTTTTTCAAAATCCAAGAATGAAAACGTTTATTATATGCAAATATATCTATAAATATAAACAATTCCTCGCCCCCTCCCCCGAAAAAAAAAAAAAAGACGAAATAGCATAATGAAAACATATGATATTTAAAAAATAAATATGTATATATGAATTTTCGAATTTTAAAACAATAAATGTATTTCAAAATTCACAATTTATTCCAGCATTTCCAATTTTAAAAACAATTTTACAAAGTATATAAAAAAGAAAATTTTAAAATTCATTATGATTTTTTACAAAGTCGGCCCTCTTATGCCTTTCGAAACTCCACTGGTGGTCGAGCGATTTCGCGCTCAAAGCTGATAGACGGGAAGTACCGGGTTTGATCCCAGATTGCTGTTTCGGTTTGACCTACCGTTCGGAGTGTTCTGTTGTTTTCTCCGAAAATCGCGTAAGTACGGTATGGGGCGCCTTACAAAGGGTGTACCACCCAGGCCTAGGGCCCTTGTGCTATCAATTGACATTAACACTAACACCTTTTCTGAGATATCTTAACAGTTTCCTTTGAATAAAAAATAAACATACTTGATAAACAGAAATGGGGCCCACCAGAGGCCGAGTGGTTCTGCCCCCGAAACTGGTAGACGTGAGGTGCCGTGTTCGATCCCAGGTCGCGCTCGTCGACGTAGCCATTCGGAGTTTTCCGTTGTTTTCTCCGAAACTTATATGAATACTGGCTAGAACCCCTTAGAAAGACCCCCCCACGGAGGGCACACCCCCTCAGGCCTAGGACCTACAGCAGTCAATCGGTCTTATTCCCAAATCCAATCCAATCCGTAAACAGAAATACAGCACTTTAAATCATTTTTATCATTATTTTTAATTTTAAAATTTAAGAGATTTTCAATCTTTATTATTTGCTACTCATTTAAAGCAAATAATTTAATTCAAAAAATTAAAATAACTTATATATATATTTAAACATGCGCGATGTAAAATTCAATGTAATGTAAAGCAGAGTCAATCATAATTATTTGATCATTCCCTTTCAAAAAGCTTCATGAAAGAAGCATTTTTTAATTAATTATTTTAATTATTTATTTTTTGGAATCGAAGCTCATATTACTGTATGGGGAATTTTTTTTAATTCTGAATATTTTCTTCTAAAGGATCTGAAACATGCTTTTAGATCGTTCATTTGTTTTTATATCTTAAAATCAATGTTCATGTTGGAGATTAAAGCCAGTTGACTGTATTAGGGTCCAAGGCCTGCGTGTGCCTTCGTTGGCGGTCTTTCTAAAAGATCTTAGCCCACAATTACGCAAGTTTCAGGGGAAAAAAAAAAAACGGATCGACTAGAGCGATAAGCGTGATCTGGGATTAAATCTGACGCTTCACGTCCAACAGCATAAATAAGTCAATTTTTGAAGAACTAGAACACATTTAATTGTTGAGAAATTTCTGAATGTGCAAATGGAATTATGAAAAATATACTGGATAATGTAATTCTATGAACATACATTTTTGTAACAAACAGTATGATACCACTGTTTCTTGCATGTAAAATAATACTCTGCTCCTTAACAACATTATAGCTACCTGGTACGCATAATTTCTGAAATATACTCACAGCTTTTTAATACACGTTCCTCTAGTAAGATTTTTAATTAAAAACTATTATATTGAAGCTTAGAGAACGTTTTTCTCCTTCTAGAATGCATCCCCCCCCCCTATTTGTGTAACAAGAATTGAATAATAATAATAATAATAAAGTCATAACAACATAATTATAAAAGTAATGTTTGATTGTAGGGTTTAAGGCCGATTAAGGTCCTAGGCCAATAGGTCGAATGCCCTCCGTGGGGGTCTTTCTAAAGAGTCCCAGATTGTACTTACGCGAGTTTCGAAAAAAACCACAGAAAACACCTAACGGCTTGGTCGATGAGCGTGACCTATGATCGAACCTGACATTTCTGAAAGGTAATAAACATTACTGTAAAAAATTTGATTCAATTATAAATTGTTTAGGAAATGTCTTTCTTCCTTCCTTTCTTTTATTTCTTTATTTATTTTTGAAATATAAGGTTTGCCACTACGTATTATACAATGTGTCCCAAGGAGAATGATATATGCTTTAATTCTTAATTTTTATAGATAAATGGGCAATGTGACTTAAGTAATAAGATGTTATACAAATTTTCATTTTGTTAGTTTTAAAAAAGTTACACTTTAACTTTTATGCTACTCTTATCAGTTAGCAAATTTTTACTTTAACTGCAACCCCCCCCCCCCCCAAAAAAAAAAAAAAAAAAAAAAAAAAAAAACTGCATATGTTAAATTTATTTCATAATTTAATGTTTGTACTTAATGATGCTACGCCAAAATGGAAATGGAAATTTGTGACATGTTATAAAATGACAAAATGTATGATAATATTCACATTAAAAATATTTTTACGTGTTCACAGTAGACAGAGAGAGAGAGAATACAATTAAAGTAAATAAAGAACATCTACATTTGTGGCCACTGACTGTTAATAATAATTTATAAGTGAAATGATTAAATTCATTCCAAGCATACTAGTTCTTCGCATTTCTCATATATGGCATTATCAAATTTTTTGTTTATGGAAAGATGATATAAGTAAACTTTTCTGCTATATATGTTGGTTTTAAAGATACAGTAATATGATTTTTTCTAATAGTCTCAATGGAAGGTAGAAAGTTTCTAACTGACAAAATTTGCATATGGCAATGTATGAAAATTTTAAATGGGTAACTTTTTTAAAATTACCTTTTTTTTGGAGGGGGGGGGGTGAAGAGGGCTTCCTCCCCTCCATCCCATATTTTCAGTTTACGTTGTATACTTATCTCCAAAGGGTAAAAAAATGATTTGTGTTGTTAAAGTTTATTCCACAGATAACAATATTAGCATAGGTTGCTGAAGAAAGAATGCATGTAATATTTATTAGAATTGTTCCTAAGAAATAAAATATGATGGCAATAAAAATAGCATGTTGACAAAAATGTGAAAAAAAAATGTGTAACTTCAGTTTATAGATTGTGAAAGTTAAAGCTAATTATATTTTTTAAATATTTATCCTAATCTCAGTGGAATAAGAATTATATAATACAGTCAAACCTCGTTAACGTGACCACTGTTAACATGAATTCCTTTTTGCCCATCAGCGGTCGAGCGGTTCTGCGCTAAAAGCTGGTAAAGACGTGAGGTGCCAGTTTCGATCCCAGGTCGCGCTCGTCAGAGTTTTCCGTGTTTTTCTCCGAAACTTGCGTAAATACGGGCTAAACTCCGCAACAAAAAGATAAGTACAAAGTTTTTTTTTTTTTTTTTTTTTTTTTTAATTTTTCACAAATTAACATTTTCAAAATTGTGCTGATCATTTATTATTGTCATAAAATAACACTAATTTAAGATGAATTTTTTTTATAAGACTAATTTAGAAAAATTTTATGACTAAAATTTTTCTAATTTAAGACTATACTTCGCGACAAAAAAAAAAAAAAAAAAAAAAGATAGGTACAAAGGTTTTTTTATTTTATTTATTTTTAAATATGATTATTTTGAATATCAATATTTTTAATATGATACAAATATGTAGTATGTTTTTGATAATAATAAATGATCAGCACAATTTAGATAATGTTATTTTATGAAAAAAAAAAAAAAAAAAAACTTTGCATCTATCTTTTTGTCGCGGAGTGTAGGACCCCTTAGAAAGCCCCCAGGAAGGGTATTCCTCCTCAGGCATTGGACCTACAGCAGTCAATCGGCCTTATTCCCAAATCCAATCCAATCCATGAATTACTTTTAACATGAAATGTTTCCACAATCCCCGTCACAATGAAGATTACTTTAGTTATATAAAGATTAGTTACCGATAGCATGGATATTGCATTGGTTAGTTTGATCCTGAAATAATTTAACTGTCTTATTGTTTTTTAAGCTAAACGCTAGATGGCGCTTTCTCACTTCTGTCGTAATGTATCCTTTCTTTAATCCTTTCTTTGAAAGTTTTAATTTTTCTTGATTTACGTATAATTTAAATTAACAATTAACTAGCTTAAGCTTTATTTAACTTTAAAACACTTTCACTAACTCCATAAATATTTCTCTGTGTATTTTATCGTTCATGAAAATGCTAAGTCGTTCATTCTTATCAATTAATCGATGTTTGCAAAGCTTTTATTTTTAATTTCTTTTTTTTTTTTTTTTGTGGCATCATCCTATTCTTCTGTTTGAGTTAAAAGTTTTACATGTGGCTGCTATGCTTTTTTCTATTTTTTTCTCTGGTTTCCATGAAGAATTATTATAATATTTTAATTAATTTCTCATTAAATATGGTTTTGCTGCTTCGATCGGGGCTGAAACAATAAAAATTGCTATAATTAACTATATTGTTTTACGAAATCGATGCAGCTTTCAGTGCTTTATGAAGTACAGTTACCCTGAAGAGTTTATACTTCAAATTTTCAGCATTTTTCTCCACATATTATTTCTGTGGTCCTTTATTTACTTTCTCCGTCATTAAGTTTAAGGGTCATTTTTTTTTTTTTTTTTTTTTCATTATTATTATTCATGTCGGCGTAAGTAATTTAGATTGTTTTTCTCTCTTATTGGTTCTTAATCTGTATTGCAACATTTTTGTGTCAGTCTTACCTATATGTTACAATCAGTTCTATTTTTGTTGTGTTGGTATTGTTTTGTATCTATTAATTGCTAAATATTAAGGTTAAATTTTAATACGATAACTATCATTTATATATATATATATATATATTTATTTTGAAGTAAATGCATACGATGATTTCCGTTTATTCTGTTTCAAAAGAAAAGACAAGGAATCATGTAAACAATCTTTCATCATATAAGAAAATTAACATAAAAAAGGAATGAAAAAAAATGTACATAGAGTTTTATTTAATTAAAATAAAAGTTACATCAACAAAATAATGAATTATAAACGCTATTTACAAAATTTTATAAACACTATAACTGCAAAATTTACAAAGGTTATTAAATTTAATTATAAAGCTCAAAAATTATCTTTCTTAAAATACAAAAATATTCCTATAAAATCACATTAATATACATATTTGAGAGTAATTAAAAAAAAAAAAAAAAAAAAAAAAAAAAAAAAAAAAATTTTTTCTAACACTTTGATATCCAGAGGTACAAGGTACAACCTGGTGCGTAACAGTGTGACATAATGAAAAAAATCTAATATTAAAAGTAAAACTAAATTTCGTCTGCACACAATGATATGCTCAGGCGTCAGTGGATAGTCAGAGAACACATACGACCCCTATAGCGGCGAATGAATAATAGCGACCATCTAAGGACCATTTTCGAGGGAAAACCGCCGTTGGAGAAACGGGTCCTTGTCTCTTAAACGCTCCAAATTCAACGCTTGTGTCTTCAACGCTAAGGTCCATGCTCCAGATGTAATGCTGCAAACATGTTCCCACCGCACTGCGCCGAAACGGAGATTACAAAACGGTCGTTAAAAATAAAACTCCGATTAAGAATTCTTCCGTACCACCAAGCTAAGTTCCGGTTAGTGTTTCCGCGATTGACTAACGGAGAGATTTTTGGAAGGGATTTTAAAGAGGTATTGTAATTGGTTCTTTTTGAATGCTTAGTAATACTGTCATAGGTTGATTCAGTTGTGGTCAAAACTCAGGGAATAGTTAGTCGTTATATGTATACAGGCTGTCGGAATAAGCGCAAAGGAGTAAACAATTTTTCACTTGCGAAATAAAATATGATTTTAGAATTGGTGCAAAAGAACTGGAGTATCATTTGGGAAAAAAAGGATGCTGTCAGTGGAAAGGTGAAAGAAAGCACTTGGAAAAAATAACAAATGCATTCAAATTTTATACATAGGATAAGTCAACAATTCATATTAAAACAGTTTGAGAGAATAGTAAGAACATAATAAAACATTTAAGTGATATTAGAATTCTTATATATATATTATAAAATAAAATCAACTCTGTGAATTTGAAAAAATAAATTAAAAAAAAAACCTACAGCCACATTAAAAAAATATGTATTATTATTTTTTATAACTTAAATTATAATTATGCATCAAGAAACAAAATGAAAAAAAAAAAATCCATCTGAATTTTACTTATGTAATAATGTCATTGTTGTTTCATGTCAGTTGAATATCATGCTAACGGAAGTTGTCTATCTTAACTTCATTTCTTCTAGCTGTCATATCAAGAAAACTGCTTTGCAGTATCTATGGTCATGTATGAAATTGTCATATACACTGCAAAGAAGTTAACCCATTTTTTTTTTCTTTTCTTTGTTTTCCTTTTTATTAGCCAGCGTATTTCCTTACTCTGCAAAAGGGTGTTTACTTCCTTTCCAGACAATAAATGCCAAAGCTTTGTTTAAATTTAATAAGAAAGAAGATAACTTACTTTTCATCAAATATTCTTTTCTGATAAATTCTACATAATCGAATATAATATAATCAATATATTATTTCTACCGACTCTTATAGATATTTTCACACCCACAAAAGGTCACTTGATGTAGGATAAAGTACAAAACAACAAATTTATATGAAACTTGAGAAATATATTATTAATATTCTACTTAAATTTAAGGTATGCTGATAAATAAAGTGCAGATAAACCAGCAGTTCTCCAATCACTTAAACCAGGGTAGGAATGACTAGATGAAGGTTACTTGTGTTCAGTGCATAGAAAATCGAGTTTATGTTAGTGTTTAATCTGACAGATTATTTTAACTGAATTAAAGTTGAAATTGTTGAAAATGTTATTCTCCCAACAATGCTTAGCAATGGTCGATTTTTTAGTTTCTTGTGTCTGAATATAACCCATGTGTCTTGAATTTACGTTTTGTTTGACCAATATTGGAACTCTTTAATCAGCTTCCCTACCTGCAGTGGCGGCTCGTAACAATTTTTTCAGGTGGACTCGATCCATCATATGGTGTGTGGAATTTAACATTAATAATATTCATTATTCAAGCATTTTTTTTTTTTTTTCAATAGCTAATCTTCAGTTTAACATTATGGAAAACACTGCATAAAAATATGTAAAAAATTATGTTTTTATCACTACAATCGAATAATTCTGCAATAGTCTTATCGATGAAATATCAAAATTCAAATATCTTGAAGTTGGTATGCGGAAAGTTCTGAGTTCGATTACCAGTAGTTTGGAATTTTCTGTTTTTTTCCCCGAAACTCGCTTTAAGATGAGCTAGGAACCTCTTAGAATGATTTCTCATGGAGGGTACACCATTTAAGCCTAGGGCCCTCCTTTAGTTAACTGGCCTTAAACCCAACACGAGACATCATCAAAATTTAATTTTCTCTCATTTTTTTTTTTTTTTTTAACTGTGTGCATTATATCTTTACGTCTTTTAATAAAATAAGATTTCAAATGTTATATCTATATTTCTTATCTTAAAACAGATGTGCGGTCGGGGGACCCCCGTCAGGAACGAAGTTCCTTACGCCTTTTCTCCAATTCCGAATTTGATTTGATGTAGAGATCTAGATTGTTATTATTTATTTACCTCGTTGTTGGCACCAATAGCATGCTTGACATGAAAGCTAATTAAGCTTAAAACTAAAAACAACAGAGAAGCTTTAGTATGACACCTTTGGTGAAATTTGACACTGAAGTAACTCTGACATTTCTCGCCGAGGTCTTTACTAGCGCAATTATGATATCCGCATTTAAAATTTTCAAAAACAATTTATTGCAATAATTAATGTAGCAAAAACATTAATGACATAAATTATTTAAAAACAGCGTGTATTTTCGTTATAGCACTATTTTATATATCAAGTTTCGTACAGTTTTATGCTATAAGAGTTGACATATAGCCTTCCCGTTATCTAGGAAATTTCCAGTATAGCAGCTCCATCTGTTGGCCTATAAGTATACAACTTGAATCAGCATAATGTCTCAGAATGGCCTTCTTACATATCAAGTTTTGTCTGATTATACGCCATAGAACCTGAGATACAGCGTTTCTTTAAATTGCAGAAATGGCTGTGCGGCAGCGCCGCCTGTTGAGCGGTTGACACCAAACGTTCGCAGA
The DNA here is from genome assembly GCA_963930645.1 of Salticus scenicus. Lineage (NCBI taxonomy): Eukaryota > Metazoa > Arthropoda > Arachnida > Araneae > Salticidae > Salticus > Salticus scenicus. The sequence goes on from OZ005660.1 coordinate 238,326,313, forward strand.
AAAGTTTGTCTCATAATGACCCTAAGTATCAAGTTTTGTTTGTTAATACGCAATAGAACCTTAGATATGGCTAACGCATTTTCGTTACAGGACGATTTCTGCCAGTTAGGTCCTAGAGGTCTGCACGGGCCTTGCCGGGCCGGGTTCGGGTCGAAATTTTCAATTTGCTCTCGGGCCGGGCCGGGCTTAAATTTTTCTTTGCAGGCTCGGACCGGGCTCAGGCGTAATTGTTTTGTACTCAGGCCGGGTCGGCCTGTATGAAACTTTTTCCGGGCCGTGTTGGCCCGAATCTTTATCTCATAATGACCTTCTTACATATCATAGATACACGTGAGTACTATAATATCAATGCAGAATAGTTTCAAAGTGTAAATATACTTTATAGGACAAAACAAAAATAATTGAAGTGGAATTTAAAAACAAATCTTGTAAAGTAACACCGAGGCGTCACTGTAATTTTGATATCATTCCATTTAAAACCCTTATTTTGAATTTGAGATGCGGATAAAAAAGCATCAGTGAGTAAATTTTATAAATCTATCTATGTTGAAAATATTGTTGTGAACATTTGTAGTAATCAAACTTTTATAATTAAAGTCTTACAAAGAGATGTCACGACATGGAAAATTCAAATCGGGACGAAATTGCGCAGTATTGTAGTATACTATGAGGGTAACAACATGTTAATGCAATAGGACCCACTATCCACAAAATTTCGAGAAAAAAGCGTTTAAAATTTCAGTAATCTTTAAATACAAGTTATTTCGCAAGCGAGTAAGCGCCTCAGTGGTGTGATCTTAAAGTGCAAGTTTTCCAACCAGACGACTTGGGTTCGAGGCTACCTACGGGACTACTTTTTTTTTTCTTCTTTAACTTTTTATTTATTTTACAATTCAATTCAAAATTTGAAATTTTTAATAAAAAATTACTTAATTTTCTTGAGTATAAAATAACTTTTTCTATTTTTAATATATATAACTTAAAAATACAATAAATTTCTATAACTTAAAAAATAAAGTTTAGTTTTACAAAACCCTAAATAAGAAACAAAAAGAAAAACAGACAAATATTTAAATAATTAAAAAATAAGCAAGCCGTAAACAAAGTGTAAAATAATTAGCAGGTGCACTTAAATCTTGGTTTGAGCTTCCTGAATGTGTATAAATTACGTAAACGCTTCTAGCTTGTTAATAAAAAAGGGCAGGACATAAAAAAATAAAGAAGAAAAAAACGATAGTACCGTGGGTAGCTTCGAACCCAGATCGTCTGAACGGAAGACTTGCGCTTTACCATTACGCCACTGGGGCGCTGACTGGCTTGTGAAACGACTTGTATTTAAGGATTACTGAAACTTCGAACACTTTTTTTTCCAAATTTTGTGAATAGTGGGTCCTACTGCTTTAATATATTGTTACCTTCATAGTATATTACAATCCTGCGCAATTTCGTCACGATATGAATTTTCCATGTTGTGACCTCTCCTTGTTAGTAGGAATTTATATATCTATCTGTAGCAAGCTAAAATTTGTCTATGATCCTGGACTGACGCCAGGGTTGGCACAATTTAAACCAGTGATTCTCAAGCGTTTTAGAGCTGACGCCCTCTTAAGAAGTGAAAATATAACACATGCGAAATTTTAAATATTTAGTTTGAATACTAAAACATGCTTAGCCCTCAGCAGCACCCTCAGCAGCCTCCAGCACTCCCTGGGGGTGGTACCGCCTCCCGTTGAAAACCTATGGTTTAAACAACTGGTACTTCTTGATTTTTTATCCTTTCCAAAAAATTCAGAATTTTTATTCTAATACTCCTTTTTTAATTGAAATTTATAAATTATTTTTATGTAAATGAGTTTTACTTTTAATTCAGTTTATTTCAATTGTAATTTTTCTTCAGAGAAGGTTTTAGTTATATGTTTTATTGTGTAATTGGCTGGTTTTATTAAATTTATTATAAATGGGGGGGATATCTAGAAATTATAGATTATATTAAATTAAATAAATTTATATAATATGATAATATAATAAATTTATTTAATAAATTTAGCAAATTTATATTAATTATCTTATAAAATCATAAATGAAAGGATCTAAGGCTAAATGTAGTGAAAAGTAAAATGAATAATGAAAAGCACATTTATTTTGTACAAGATATAAAGTAAAAAGTATATGAATTATTTTATTAAAATGTTACAGCACTAGAATTAAGGAAATGACAATAAAAATTTTAATATCCAAGTATTGAAAATTTTTGATTAATTCTAATCGCAAAAGATTCTAAATACGATGAAGAGTGTTTTCTTAAAATAGAAAATTTAGTTTCAATAAAAGCTATAAAACTTCTAATTTTATTTATATTAAACGCAAATTCTACTCAATATGCAATTTTCAAAGGGATTGCAATATTCCATTACATAATCCAAAAATAGAATTTTTTCTTAAATCTCTTCCTATGACTCTTTTTATATTGTATTGGAATTTTTTTTAATTTTTCCCTAATTCATTAAATTAAAAATTTAATTGTCATTAAGTTAAAGCTACAATTTATAAAAGACTCCACTTTAAGACACGTATAAAAATTTTATTAAAACATTAAAAGGTACACATTGCGTCAAGGCCTTTTCCCTGAGCTTCAGGGCATCATCAGGACATAGCCATTTTCTAACAAACAAGTACAGCAACAATATATATATACAAAAGACTAATTTCCGGTTACAGTTATTAACATAGATGTAACAGTCCAATTAAAATGAAGACACTATGATGTTGAAGATTCGAGTACTATTTGGTTCACCACGGAGACACATTTCTGTAGAGTAGTTGAGGTCCTTAATTCGTCTGTGTTGAGGTACATGATGAGGAACTTGTATGAATTTAAATCCTTATACGAGAAGTTGGTTGATTGGGTTTCACGTCACACCAGTGCTGCGTTGGTGGGAAAATTAGCGACACAAGACGAAAAAACTTGTTTCAGAATTGCCACTTTAAAAACAAACTTGCAAAAAAAAAAAAAAAAAAAAAAAAAAAAAAACTGTCGGAATTATGAAGAATTTTTTTTTCTTTTTCTTTCTTTCATCTTAAACGATCCTTAGCACTAAGGTACTGTTGAAATCAGATTAAATATCTGATTGTATCAGAAAATACCAAATTTTAGGCAGAAAAGCAGCATCTTTAAAATTGATTGCATTATATTTAATTATATTTACAGCTTCTGAAACTGTTAATTCTGAGTCAGTTGCTGGAGAAGAGATGATTTCCGCTTGGTCAAAAAGAGGTGAAGCTGAGGTTTCGTAAATGAAATTGACTGAAGCTGAACTTTTTTCTTCTTTAACATTACGGATATGTTCTTGAATTCTTACGTTTAAAGTTCTTTTTTTTTTTCCAATGTAAAAGAAAATATCTTGATTGAGTTTTATAGGAATTTTATATACACCTCCAGTGGGTCTAGTTAAATCTGTATCATTTAAGCTTTGATTTTTAATTGTTACAGGAGAACTAAAAAGGATTAGAATATTAAACTTACGGAAAATATAATGTTTAAAATTAATAAATTCGTAACAAAAAGGTAAACTATTACTATATTTAATTTTAGGGGTTGAGGAAGAAGAATTTATTGTAAAAGGATTAAATTTATTTTTAATTTTATTAATAATTTTGGTAATAGTAGTTTTTTTATAGCCAGCAGCCATACCTATTTGTATAATTTTGTTAAGTTGTCTAGTTTCGCTAAAATGGAAAGTGGTATATTTAAGAGCCCTAGTAATGTAAGAGTTAAAAAACGAAAATTTATAATTAGTAGGATGGGCAGGGATTGGGAGGGGTACAAACGAATTTTTATAATAAACATCAAACCATATAACTGTGTTATCTCTACTACGATGGATAGCGAGATCTAAAAAAGGTAGAGTTTGATTAGTTTCACATTCATAACTAAAATTGATTGACGGAAATTGTTTATTACAGGAATCAATAAAGTCAAGTAGTGAGGTTTTGGAATAGGGCCAAGCCAAAAAAATGTCATCCACATATCGTAGATAAACAGTTGGTTTAAGAACCGAGGCGGCAAAAACGCGTTCTTCAAGTTCTATTAGTAAAATATCGTCAAGTATAGGGCTAAGAGGAAAACCCATCGGAGCTCCGAATGTCTGCTTGTATATAATACCTTCAAAAATAAAATAATTATTGTTTTTGATTAGATGAAAGGCTTCGTAAATAAAGAAAGTGGGAATATTACTGAATTTTTTAAGATAATGGATATAACAGTACCTAAAGGAATATTAGGGAAGAGGGAAACAACATCTAGACTGTAAAATTTATCAGAGGGGTTGAAAGTAGTGTTAAGGATTTTATTTTTCACTTCTAAACCAGATTTTACAATATATGGGTTGCTAAGAATTAGAGGTTTAAGTAAATTAGCAAGAAATTTTTCTAAAAAATAAGAGGGACTATTACATTTTGAAACAATAGGCCGAAAGGGGTGATTAGCTTTATGAGTTTTAATTTTGAAAAATAATTTTGGAGTAGCGGGATATAACGGAATTTTTATACAAACTGAGGAAATTAAATTGCTAAAAGAATTAATAAGTTTTTGAATTTTACGAGTAAAGTTTTCAGTAGGATTAGAGTTAACAACAATACAAGCTAATTCACTGATAGCCGCACGGGCTTTAGAGTTAAAATCATTTGTATTAAGAGCAACAATTTGTTTAGATTTATCAGCAAGCAGGGGGCGAAAGTTTTTATTAGTTTTAATCTGCGTAAGTGTTGAAAAATTACGATTCTTTGACCCACTATTGAGGTTAACATGTTGATTTAGAGCAAAAGCAGCGTAAGCACGAACTTGTTCTTGATTTTGAACGGGAACCTGTTTAATAATATTTTCAAGTATTGGTATAACATAATCAGCCTTAAGCTGAGGTTTAAAAGCAAAGTTCGGTCCAGTTCGGTAATTTTTCAACACTTAAGCAGATTAAAACTAATAAAAACTTTCGCCTCCTGCTTGCTGATAAATGTAAACAAATTGTTGCTCTTAATACAAATGATTTTAACTCTAAAGCCCGTGCGGCTATCAATGACTTAGCTTGTATTGTTGTTAACTCTAATCCTACTGAAAACTTTACTCGTAAAATTCAAAAACTTATTAATTCTTTTAGCAATTTAATTTCCCCAGTTTGTATAAAAATTCCGTTATATCCCGCTACTCCAAAATTATTTTTCAAAATTAAAACTCATAAAGCTAATCATCCCTTTCGGCCTATTGTTTCAAAATGTAATAGTCCCTCTTATTTTTTAGAAAAATTTCTTGCTAAATTACTTGAACCTCTAATTCTTAGCAACCCATATATTGTAAAATCTGGTTTAAAAGTGAAAAATAAAATCCTTAACACTACTTTCAACCCCTCTGATTATACTGACCAAACGTCCCCATTTTCTGGGGACAAAATGGGGACGCCTTTGTTTTTTAAGGCATTTTTCTAAGTTTTAAAGAATTGTAGAAACTAAATTATTAATCAATAACACTTTATTTTTAGTCCTTGTTTATCAGGAATGAAAAAATACATCCATAATTGGATAATTGTAGCAATTTTTAATGCTTCTCTCTTATAAAGGTACTTTGATCTGGTCAGCCTACCTCTGATAAATTTTACAGTCTAGATGTTGTTTCCCTCTTCCCTAATATTCCTTTAGATACTGTGTTATCCATTATCTTAAAAAAATGCAGTAATATTCCTACTTTATCCCCTTCGCTTAACTTTATTTACGAAGCCTTTCATCTAATCAAAAACAATAATTATTTTATTTTTGATGGTATTATATACAAGCAGACATTCGGAGCTCCGACGGGTTCCCCTCTTAGCCCTATACTTGCCGATATTTTACTAATAGAACAGTGGCGACGCGTGAGTGACGTTTCGGTCATCTTCATGTGTGTGGTTAGAAACAGTCCGTTATCATGGAAAGTTCATTCATCTGATTGACTGTTGGAATGCCGTCATACCAAAGTTGCTGTATAAAAAAGACGAATCAACCAATAAGATAAATACGTATTTTATTACAATGTACTGTTTCCAGCCACTCGCGTAACGATGACCAGAAACGTCATTCACGCCTCGCCACTGTAATAGAACTTGAAGAACGTGTTTTTGCCGCGTCTGTTCTTAAACCAACTGTTTATCTATGATATGTGGATGACATTTTTTTTGGCTTGGCCCTATTCCAAAGCCTCACTACTTGACTTTATTGATTCCTGTAATAAACAATTTCCGTCAATCAATTTTACTTATGAATGTGAAACTAATCGAACTCTACCTTTTTTAGATCTCGCTATCCATCGTAGTAAAGATAACACAGTTATATGGTTTGATGTTTATTATAAAAATTCGTTTGTACCCCTCCCAATCCCTGACACTTCTGCCCATCCTACTAGTTATAAATTTTCGTTTTTTAACTCTTACATTACTAGGGCTGTTAAATATACCACTTTCCATTTTAGCGAAACTAGACAACTTAACAAAATTATACAAATAGGTATGGCTGCTGGCTATAAAAAAACTACTATTACCAAAATTATTAATAAAATTAAAAATAAATTTAATTCTTCTACAATAAATTCTTCTTCCTCAACCCCTAAAATTAAATATAGTAATAGTTTACCTTTTTGTTACGAATTTATTAATTTTAAACATTTTATTTTCCGTAAGTTTAATATTCTAATCCTTTTTTGTTCTCCTGTAACAATTAAAAATCTAAGCTTAAATGATTGAGATTTAACTAGACCCACTGGAGGTGAATATAAAATTCCTATAAAACTCAATCAAGATATTTTCTTTTACATTGGAAAAACAAAAAGAACTTTAAACGTAAGAATTCAAGAACATATCCGTAATGTTAAAGAAGAAAAAAGTTCAGCTTTAGTCAATTTCATTTACGAAACCTCAACTTCACCTCTTCTTGACCAAGCGGAAATCATCTCTTCTCCAGCAACTGACTCAGAATTAACAGTTTCAGAAGCTGTAAATATAATTAAATATAATGCAATCAATTTTAAAGATGCTGCTTTTCTGCCTAAAATTTGGTATTTTCTAATACAATCAGATATTTAATCTGATTTCAACAGTACTTTAGTGCTAAGGATCGTTTAAGATGAAAGAAAGAAAAAGAAAAAAAAAAAAAAATTCTTCATAATTCCGACAGTTTTTTTTTTTTTTTTTTTTTTTGCAAGTTTGTTTTTAAAGTGGCAATTCTGAAACAAGTTTTTTCGTCTTGTGTCGCTAATTTTCCCATCAACGCAGCACTGGTGTGACGTGAAACCCAATCAACCAACTTCTCGTATAAGGATTTAAACTAATACAAGTTCCTCATCATGTACCTCAACACAGACGAATGAAGGACCTCAACTACTCTACAGAAATGTGTCTCCGTGGTGAACCAAATAGTACTCGAATCTTCAACATCATAGTGTCTTCATTTTAATTGGACTGTTACATCTATGTTAATAACTGTAACCGGAAATTAGTCTTTTGTATATATATATTGTTGCTGTACTTGTTTGTTAGAAAATGGCTATGTCCTGATGATGCCCTGAAGCTCAGGGTGAAAGGCCTTGACGCAATGTGTACCTTTTAATGTTTTAATTAAATTTTTATACGTGTCTTAAAGTGGATTCTTTTATAAATTGTAGCTTTATACAAAATACACGTGGGATAACATGTCTCTACATGAGATTTTATTGTATATTGTCATTAAGTTAATTTGTTATCATTAAATTGTTGGAAAGGCATGTTAGGTTTAACATTCACTATTTAAAAAAAATAATAATAATTGTCAACTCACAGTAATCCTGTTATTAGCATTTACATCATTTTAATGAAAACTGAATACTACAATTGTGGAATATATTTAGAAGTTCTGAATATAAAATAATTAAGCTATAATAAAATGCACTTTTATATAACAGTTCTTTACTTCAAGGATGAGATCGACAAAAGTGTAATAAATAAATAAATAAAAATAAAAATTTATGAAAATATAAACATCAAAGCAAAATATAAGAATTCAGGCAGCAAAAGCCTGTGCTGAGGGCTGGAAAGTTTTCAATGTCAAAAATGCATTTTTTTTTTTAGTAAATTATTTACACAACATATTTATGCATATCTTTCATTAGTCACAATACGGTTATTAGTAATTTATAGTAATGTCAAATATGTTTTGAGCAAATTGTTCGAGAAGGAGAAAATTAATATAATACAAGAAATTTATAGTTGTTAATCAGAATTTTGAATGTTCCTTCAAGAACAACTTTCTATGATTACAGTTATAAAGCATTTGCATCATCAACATATATATAAAGAGGAATATATTGAGAAATTAATGCACTGCTATCCCAGTGAGCTTGTATCTGTTTTTTAAAATATTCATTTGATAAATAATGATACAGCAATCTTTTTCTAACTCAGGTAGTAATTTTGATTTAGGTAACCTCATGAACTCTACAGTCGGCTGCAAAATTATTCGAGCACTAGCAATAATCCTTGCCAAAAAAAAGTACACTTAATACAGCTTTGTTAAATAAATCCTTGTCGAGTCATGTTCTTAATCAGTCTAAGAACATGATTCGACAAGGATTTACTTAGCAAAACAGTCTTAAGTGTACTTTTTAAATATAGGAATTATTGGCTAGTGCTCGAATAATTTTGCAGCCGGCTGTAGTTCTGAGAAAGTCTCTGAAAGTTCATGGTCATAATCTTTATCTAACACTCAGTTTATACATATAATAATAATAATAAAAGCCTTTAATAAGCCCACAAAATTGGCATTATTGAAAATCTTAGAGAAAAAACTCATATAAAATTCCAACTTTATTTTGAAAAAACTTTTTAAAACTAATTTCTAAAGTGAATATACAATCGGCAACAAAAGTATCCAAGCACTAGCCAATAATTCTGCTAGTGCTTGGATACTTTTGCTGCCGACTGATCCCAGTGGCAGAAAGTTCTGTAGCTGTCTGCGACAGGCTTTTAAAATTTCATAATCTGCCTGCAAAATTTGCGTGTAATCATGGGTTAAAATGGCTTACACTACCAGAGAGCGTCTAAGACGTCATACATCGGTAGTGTATGACCGCAGGCGAAAAATGCAATGCATTAAAATTTAAAAAATAAAATATACAGGATATGCAACCTAAAATGTAATTTCTTTCTATTTTAATCAGATAAAATGGCACTCTATTTGTGAATTTTACAAACAATTTGTGCAAAAATTTAAGTAAATTTCTGAAAATTAAAAATACTTTCTGGACAATTAACCAAAATGTACAAAGTAATTTTTAAATACATTTTAAAGATAAGAACAGAACAATTGTAAAATAACATGGTAACTACAGATGTGGGTTGGTTAAATATAAAGATTTTCAAATCACTCTATAATAAAATAAAATTTAACTGATAGACCGCAAGCAGAATTAGTTGCTTTAAATTTTGAGGAAAACTTATTATGAAGCAGTAAAGTTACCAGTTTAATAGTTCAATCAAAATTAATTGCTTAATATGCTATTATTTTGCTGGTAATCAATAAAATTTACATGATATTTTTCTTTTTAAAGCTATTCCTAAAATTTCATTTTTTTTCTTCTGATTGTCAACATACACAATTATTTTGTTTACCAATCCATAAAATTTGCTCTTTTTTCAAAATATTTTTTGAAATGAGCGATAATTTTGTGGCATATTAAAATATGGCATCATATCGTCACTTATTGAGAAACTTTATGCTTCATGATAATTAATTACAGAAATAAGAGTTTATTTTATCGCTCTAATCAATATATATATATATATATATATATATATATATATATATTCCCCTAATCTATTTCTTAAATCCATGATAATTTTGTGGCTTATTATTGAAATGCAGAACCAATCGCCACAGACTGACAAATTTTTAGTTTAATAACACAAATAATTGCAAAAATTCGTGATTATTTCTTTGCCAATCAAAAAAATTTGCTTTATTCAAAGAGGTTTACCAAAATATGCAATAATTTTGTAACCTGTTACTGAAATGTACAAGCATTTTGCCGCTAACACTCCAAATATATGTTTGATGAAGGAAAATTTTGGAAATAGGCTTATTTTGCTGCAAATCGATGAAACTCAACCATTTATTCAAGGTTATTTACATTGAAATATGTTATTTTGCGCCCTTATATTGAAATGTAAAATTATTTTACAGCTAATTATAAATATTTCAAAAATATTTTCCGTAATACAAATTATTTGTCCGCAAAACAAAATAATTCAATTTTCTGGCGTTATTTAAAGGCTATTTACCAAATTACACACTAATTTTGCAGCTCATCACTGAAATATGAAACTATTTCGTTGTTCATATAGCCAGGTAAAATTGAAAACTGTCTGCACACATAAGTATTTGACCAAATACTTCCTGCAAAAATTCTGCGGGGTTATACACAGGGTTAAGGAAATTTTAAAAATTTTGGTTAATATCCGCGTTCAACCGAGGCTTTCAAAAAGCACAGCCAGGCTGAATGCACTCTCTCTCGCTTGCTTAACGGGCTATTCAATTCAATAGATTTCAGGGAAACACTTTCATCAGTAGAAGAAATGGAGATGGCGCTACATACCCTCTTCAAATTTGCACCTACTCCGTGTTTGTACCATACAATACAAAAGCTAGTTAAGCGTATTTATTAAATAAAATACAATAACCTCTTTTCAGAAAATTTTGGAGTGGAAGGCTGATTTTTTATATCAGCCTTCCACTCCAAAATTTTCTGAAATGAATTTTCATGGTTGATGAATAAATTTATAAATTAAAATACAATAACCTCTATTAAAAAATATCTAGTATTATAATAGGATTATATAGATTTTTTTAAATAAAAAATCAGTTTAAAATTGGCATTGGGTAGTAAGAAATTAGCGCAAAATATTTTTATTTACAAAAAAAAAAAAAAAATAATAATAATAATAATAATAAATAAATAAATAAAAATAATAAAAATAATCCTACGGTAACAACGGATTGTTAGAAAATAAAACATTTTAAATAATATTGAACGTGCAGAGTTTTATTTTAATTTGGTGACGAAATATGAATTAATATTTAGAGCCAGTGTTGTACTCATAAACATACACTAAACATCATTCTTCAATTAATACATATAATAATTAATATCTTTCTTTCAGAAAATAATATAAAATATTCGCAAATGAATATTATAATAGGATTATATAGATATCGCTATTCAGATTGAATGAAATTAGAGATGCAAAATTCTTGGTAATAATCTTTTGTAGAATTTTCTCATTAAGAAGAATATTAAAGAATGTCTTAGACATTATTTATATTAATCATGTCACTTTAAACATACATTAACACCTCAAAATAAATAATTAATATCTTTCTTTCAGAAAATAATATAAAATATTCGCAAATGAATATTATAATAGGATTATATAGATATCTATTCAGATTGAATGAAATTCGAGATGCAAAATTCTTGGTAATAATCTTTTGTAGAATTAAGAAGAATATTAAAGAAGAATATTATTATTTCATTAAGAAGAATATTAAAGAATGTCTTAGACATAATTTATATTAATCATATCACTTTAAACATACATTAACACCTCAAAATAAAGAAATAAAAAATAAATATATTATTATAATAAATTGGATCAAATTATATTTAACTTTGTATTTCATTAGATTTTTCTGCTAGATATAGAAGTTGTCCCCAAAAGGATCACGAATACATTCTTTGAAACAAACATTTTTTTCAAGAACTTCTGCTATCAGCTAGATTTTTTTTATTTTAAATAAAGAGGAAAATAAAAATTGAAATATCAGGAAAAGAATATATGACATTAAAATAAATTTATAATGTAGCATGGAGTGAAAAAATTATTCGCAATTGTGTAGTGTGGAATACTGTATCGCCTAAAGGCTACAATTTAGTGAGAGAAAATGGATTATGTTCCTTACCACCAAAATCGACACTGTCTAGATATATTGGTCCTGTTACAGGTACAGGTAAAATTGGAGTTACACCTTTAATAAAAAGCAGACTCGAGGAAGATTGCTCAAAACTTAATGAATATGAAAAATATACTTCTATTATTATTATTATTGATGAAAAGTCAATACAACAACAATATATATGATAAAGTAGACTCATTTTTCAGGAAAAAAAACAAGCAATTCAAAAAGTGAAAAGGATATTGCTGTAGATAAATTATTGGAAAATCGTTTACAGTGTTTCATGTTACATGGATTATCACTGAATTATCGTATTCCATGTGCATACTTTTTTGTAAAACAGTTAACGGTTGAACAGCTCTATACTTTGTTACTTGATGTTTTAAAAGATGTCGAAGAATGTAGTTTTATTATGGTGCAAATTGTAACAGATAACCACAAAACCAGGCCCCAATCATGACAAATTGGGGCCCTAAGCTATATTTGTATTTAGCAACATTATGGCTTCTGGGGGGGGGGGGCTTACTTTCCGGGGCCCCTGGGCAAAGTCTCGTTTTGCCCATGCTATAATAAGGGCTTGCACAAAACAAATGCTGCAATGTATAGGAAACTAGGCAAAGGAAAACTGGCGCATAGTATTGTACACCCATTTAATGACGCAAGAAAATTATTTCTAAACTTTGATGCAAATCATATAATAAAGAATATTCGATCTCTATTTCTAGAAAATGATATGTCTGATAGGGAAGAACTAAGCAGCGTAAAATATGTAAAAATGCTGTATAATCTTCAGAAAATGAAAATATGAAACCAATTTGAATTTTAACTCATAAGCATATTGAGCCCACAAATTTCAAGAAAACGAAAACGAATGTTAGACGTGCTGTTCTATTTCTTTCCCCTCTTGTTACAGCTGCTATAAATTTCTTGAAAAATTCAAATTTACATAGATCAGATTTTGTCAATTAAGGGGCAACAACAGAATTTCTTTCTTCTGTTTATAAGTGGTTTTCTGCACATGACACAACCAGTCAAAATTCAATTCAGTAAGATTTTTTTTTTAATGTGATGATGACCGGCTAAATTGGCTAAATATGAATTTTTTCCATATCTTGAAAGCGTCAGACAATCACCTGCCAATAACATCGTCCCATTAAAATTTCTGAGTAAGGAAACACACGAGGCTATAGTTATAACAATGAAAGCCACAGTTGATTATGTTATTATCAAATGATCATCATTATGTGCTTACCAGAGCATTCAATACAACAGTGTTTCTGCTATGGTAGCATTTTTCGCGAAATGATAAAAGACTTATATCCAAAATGCGCAAATGAAATAACATGTTTTCGCTGTTTTGCTAAAGCATCTTACTAAACACAAATTGAAGAAAAAAAAAAAAAAAAAAAAAAAAAAAAAAAAAACACTTCAGCGAAAATATTATAACGAATCTTTCATGGAAAAAAAATCGAAACATTCAAGAAAAATGCATTCGTTCATGCATATCAGGAATCGCATACACGAAATCAACTTGTAAATAAACAGGACGCATTTGTAAACAAGCGGAGGGATTCAGTGTAAAGGTAAATAACTAGCATCTAGAGAACGCCGGATCTAGATGATGTACTGTACGCATGCGCCTCAAAGACCATGGACTATGGTATAAATTCGTGTGTATGAGTGATTTAAACTTTTTCGCTTTTAATTTATTATGAATAACGATGAAATAGAATATCTATAGTTAAAAATTACTTCTTTTTATTTTAAATATTATGTAAATACTTTTTTGACGAAATGGGAAATTTTAAAAATAAAAATATTTTCTTCATAGCAAAAATTTATTGAGTGCATTCACGTTCGTCAGCCAACCAACGACAGCAACTGAAGCTTTGAAACCAAGAAGTAATAACCGCATCACGCCCTTTTTAGCCGAAGAAAAGCATGCAATTGGCGGAGTAATATAGTTCTATTTTCAAAATAACTTTTATAAAAAACAAGAGTTTTCCTGAAAAAAATGAAAACGTTACTAGATTCAGAAAGATCCTATTAACAACATATATTAATTATATGGAAATCCTTCGAGTCGTTTTAGAGATATTTTTCAGAATTTGAGTCCATTACACCAACCGTTTTCCCTTTTTGGCTTTAAACTGAGATTCAGTTCTCAAAACATACTGCATATAGAAATGTAAAATTTTCAGGATAGATTAAGACCGAAGATAAAAGACTATTTTTAAAAGATCAGAACAAAATATGGCATATTTGCTGAGATATTAAGTGTCGGCTTCTACATATCTCTTTGATGTCAAACTAGCCGTATTTATGATTTCGCAGCGTTCAGTTTGGGCTTCCGCTTGCGTCACTCGAAAAACTGCCGTTTTTCATGATATAATTATATATATTAGATTATAGATATATAAACAAAGACATTAGATACAGAATTTACAGATTCAAATTTTCAAAAGCTGCTTTTGGATGTTAGAAAATGAAAGATTGCAAGGAAGTATTTTTAAATATCTTGCTTTAAACAACTTCAAAAATAATTTTCAAAATTACTTACTGACACTTTGTTTGTATTGGAAAAATCAGACTAACCCATCTTACTCTCTTTCCCATTTTGTGTAGGACTTATAAAACATACATAATTAAAAGACAAGTAGTTTATAAATAAAGCACTGTTAAGGGGGTGCATCACGGATCGTCAAGGTCATCCAAAGCCTGTGTTATTCTATGGCGAAATTTGTTTATAGAATTACACATTACCTAATGAATTTTTTTTAATTCTGTTTTCACAATCAGAAAATTCACAACCATACACTGAAGACCCGTGAAACAAAAACTGTTATATTTAATTTTTAACCCTTTATTTTTAAGCTGTAAAATGCGAAAAATACACTTGTGTTGCTTTACTAGCCTCTAACTTATCAACAAATTGCAATATCTGAAATCTGTATAGCGTGTCCCTTTCTCAAGAAAACCAAGCTTTTTATTAATGTTTTTATAAATTGTTTTATTTAAATCTCTATTAATGAGAATATAAGAAACTTTAATTTTTAAATTGAAAAACCTCAATTTTAGCAGATTTCTCCGCCTCCCATCGGAAACGCCCCGCGAAACTTACGGGAAGTCATTAAGGTTGATTGATGATATCGTTCATGTCGAAAGGGGAAGGGGGATAATGGTGTCGTTAAAACATACTTTCTGGGTCCACACAGAATTTTTCTTTTTCAGAGTCCAAATGCATTAAAGAAAAAAAAAAAAAAAGAGAGAGAGAGAACTCTTTGCTTAAAAATCTAATATTTTTTTTTATATATATTACCAAAAAAAAAAAAAAAAAAAATGTTTGTGTCTCCGATAATAGTTTTAGAATTATTTAATATTTAATTAAAAATATAAAAATAAAAAAATAAATAATAATAATAAATAAATAAATGAACTTATGAGTTTATTAATTAATTTAATTAATTTATTTTGTCCTTGGCATAAATTCATTTACACGTGAAAAATAAAAATAAAATAATGATAATAGTAATGATAATACATACAAACATATATATATATATATGTACCGGTACGATTTGATTGTGAAATTTTTCTCAATTTGGTGATAGCTTTTCCTAAGCAGAGCAATCGTTAGATTTATTATTATTATTATTATTATTATTACTAGGGTGCTCTGCCCCTTACTCGCTTCACTTATTTACCCCTGCGGCACTCTGTACGTTTATTCGCCGCTTTACCTTTCACTGAATAGGGATATTACTAGTGCATAACATAAACCAAAAGTAGAAAAATGAAATTCAAGAAATCTTCATATTTATTGTCTAATTGAAATATATAAGTACTGTTTAAAACTTTTTATTACGAAATATTATTCTAAAAATCAGTAAGTATATATTTATATATAGATATATATATTTAGAATAGAAAAATAAAATAAATAATCGTAATATCTAGACCATTTTGCGTTACACCTTTAGTATACGACCCCTTTGGCAACTTTTAAATTTTTGTTTCGATTTAGCGATGATTTTTTTCGTGTAATTGTTCTTCTTATAACTCTCTCTCTCTCTCTCTCTCTCTCTCTCTCTCTCTCTCTCTCTTATTTAAAAAAAAAAAAAAAAAAAAAAAAAATCTAGGATACCTACTTTTTCTAATACTTTTTACTAATAATCTTTTAGTTAATTTGGGACGGTATATAATGCTTTCTATATATTTTTAATGTACAGTTAGATAATTTTACCATTTCGAAAACATCTGGTGAAAAAAAAAAGTCTATTACCTACTATTACATTTATTATATGCACTTTTTTGACATAATGTAAGGTCAAAAAACGTAAAATTAGCCTAACAAATTAGACACTTAACAATTTTCCAGCGAAAGAAAACTGATACATGTGTAAAGTTATACAAACAGAGTTTACATACCAAGTTAAAAAAAAAAAAGGTAGAGCCGCTTTTAAAAAATACTGATTTCCGAGATCTAAAACTGACCTACCTAATGAGGATGATTGTCAATTTTCCTGTAATAGCCACGTAATATATGCTAAAGGATATCTAAAATGAGATTTATGTAGCAATTTTTAAGAAAATCGTAAGAACCATTTTTGAGACATCGACATCCACCAAAGTTTTTCAAACTCAATTATTGACAACAGTTACATACGAAAGGGTATCTAAAAGAGATTTATTATGGCGAGTTTGTACAAAAATTACTACAGCCGTTTTTAAAGAAATGCACTTGTGAGACCTCAAATTCATTTTCATGAACTAACCAACTATTACATACAAAAGGAAATCTTATATGGTGTTTATATAGCAGCTTTGAAGAAAATCGTTAGAGTCGTTTTTGAGATACGGACTTAGGGTCCTACTTCCGGCTTCATATATCTCCCTTCCGGCTTTCCAAATTTTAACCAAAAGTTAAAATTCATCGGCACATCAGACCTAACTCAATTCTGAAGTTTCATTGTTCTACCTTTATTGGTTTCACAGATATGACAGTCAAAAGACTCACCCCATACATGCACACACACACTGACCAATTGCCATAAACTGCTTTTTTGGACTCAAGAGACCTTAAAACATGTAAATCAAGTGAAAACTCGACATGAAATTTTTGAACCGAATACAATACTTTCATTACCTACGGTAGTCGGATAATGAAAGTAAAAAGTTTATTATTATTATTATTACTTTAATTTGGGAAAATCTCCTTCAATTTTCCGTGCCTAAAGCTTGAAGTTTTAATTTTCTATCTACTTCTTAAAATAACAAAGGATAAAACCTACTCGATTTTTACTTCCATTACCCGACTACCGTAGGTAATGGAAGTTTTGTAATGTTGTTTTTGTCAATAAAAGTTTATTTGTGTATAGCTTTGAATTCTTTTTCCTATTTATTTGTACAGCAGTTTTATTTTGTTTGATATCTTAATAAAAACAAATGTACAGAGAGTAATTAACAAATGCTTTTGCCAATATTCATACTTGTAGTTTAAAATGTGCGCATATATATACATACACACACATATATATATATATATATATTATATATATATATATATATAATACTTACCAAATTGGCTTTTGTGTGTTGTGGCAATTTTTTCATCTGTTTATTTTTCGTCTAATTAGAGACTATCTATCATACTAATGAATGTATCTGTGCGAAGGGCAATATATATATGAAGGATAAAATTTATAAACAAAATTCTTTCCTTTTTAATATTATAGTTGAATATAAAACTTTATTCTATGTTTTCCTTTTTCAAAGAAAATTCCAAATTTCAATCACGATACAAAATATTTAGATTATGAATATAAATATTTTGAAATCAATATACTATTTTATTTCTTAAATTTCAATTTTTTTGCTGATATTTTTTTCAATTAAAGTATTTTTAGGTTTTAGAGTTTGAAAAAGTCTGTTCTATTGCCATGCACATACAAAGTATTTTAGTATCATAGGGGTTGTGATTTAAGTCTTGTTAATATTAAACCGTAACTTAGCTTTGTTTCTTATTATGTTCAAAAATAAGAATATTAAAAAATTAACATGTCATTATTATTTATTATTATTATTATTATTTGTAATTGAAGTATTCGTAACTTTCAATGCTTCTCCTCTTTTTTACTTTCTCTTACCCATAAGGTAGAGAAAGTATTGTTTTTAGGTCAAATTTTCGAACGCGAGATTTTGTTATATTTACACGTTTTGAGGTCCCCTGACTACGAAAATCGCGTTTTTAGCAAATGGTCTGAGTCTGTGTGTGTGTCTGTCTGTTATCAGCATATCTCAAAAACAAATTATGGCAGAAAGTTCAAACTTGGTATTCTAAATGTGTATCATATAGGGATGCTACAGTAAGCTTTTCGTTAAGATCAAGCAAATGGTTCGTGTACAGGGACAATCAAGAGAATTCTAATACATTACGTCTATGGGGGAAATTGCAGGTAAGTAGAGTTTAACGTCTATAGACTGCACTAAACCAAATGAAACGAAAATAGATATATTTTTTGTAATAGAGATAGTCAACTGGGAAAAAAAAAATTTGTGTATGTAGGAGCCTCGCCTCCCCCACTGGGGGGGGGAGTCCCCCGTCGAGGGGAGTAAATTTTCATGATGGGTATCTTTCAAAAGAGCTCGCCAATACCTTTAAAACGAATGGTTGAACCATCGATCTGCGATAATTCAAAACAAAGTTATCGATTTTTTTTTTTTTTTACTTTTAACGAAAAAAAAAAAGCTTATACTTCTACTGATTTGTGTACAGGGACCCCTAAAATATTTCAAAGCATTGCGTTCTATGACAGGCATTTCTATAAACCCTATTTTCCTACCCTTACTGTACAAAAATCTTAATGAAATTGAAATATGTTAAACAAGTTCACTATCGGATGTTTCCTGTATAAAATGGAGTAAATACCACCACTGAGGGGGGGGGGGGAAGTCCACCCTCGAGGGGAGTAAATTTTCATGATGGGTATCTTTCAAAAGAGCTCGCCAATACCTTTAAAACGAATAGTTGAACCATCGATTTGCGATAATTTAAAACAAAGTTATCGATTTTTTTCACTTTTAACGAAAAAAAAAAAAAAAAATTAAAAACTTAGAAAATAAATCTTTTTTTTATTTTTTTTATTGAGAATAAAATGGACTTTTTTTTGGATATTTAGTGTCATACTACTTCTCTAATATGGAAATCGTCTGCATTATTATAAAAGATAATTTTTTTAAATAATAATTTTAATAAATTATTTTTATAAAATAGAATTATTTTTTAATAACCGAATTATATTCTATATAAATGTACGTGCGTTAATGAAACGGGGGGTTGAGGGGGGCGGTAGCCCCCCTCACACAGAATTAATTATCATACAAAACTCTTCCGAAGCCTAATTTAAATTGTTTAACATAGGTTTACATAATATCGTTATCTTACCTCTTAATCTCCAACCTATATTTATAGTATTAATGTTCAGGGTAAGAGAAAGAGAAAGTCGTGTGAGTGACACACCAGATTATTTTTTCTTTTTTTTTTCAACATTCCGTTATTTTTATTTATTTATTTATTTATTTTTTATTTATTTATTTTATTTTATTTATTTTTTTTTTTTTTAGAATGCTTTGAAACTGATATATGTTATTCAAGGTAGCTATGGCACGTTTTCTATTAAAAATGATATAAATAACGCAAATCTCCGGCAAAATAATAATAATAACAATACAAAAGCATAAAATTCTAACGGAATAATTATTTTATTTCTATTTTGTGTCCATTTCAAATTATGGATATTAATTTTTATTAAATTTTTTATTATAGTATAGTGTTGTAATTATGACGTCCCAACCTAAAACAGAGAATCTGAAACCTGTATTGCATTTGCTGTAAAATTAAAGCTATTATAATTAAAGCTATTATAATTCGTATTCATTATTATTATTATTAATTTAGAAAAAGTCTAGGTGGAATGGATTCTGTGAGAATCTTTTTAAGGGGTCCTAATCCATATTAACGTGTGTTTTGGAGAAAACGATGGAAAACTCCTAGTGCTAGGCTGACGAGTGCTGCCTTGAATCGAACCAAACACTTCTCATGGCTTAGAGAGTAAAATCTTTTGGTTAGTGGTAGGGTTGCTATTCAAGAAAATGTGTTAATTAAATTAGTAATTCAATGAAAATCGAATAAGCGAATTTTTTCTTTGTATATTTATACTGTGCTTCGAATGGGATATTCGCAGTATGCTGTTATGTCGTATGTATAAATCGTTGTCACAAAAGTTGCGCCAAATGGGTGCAAGTTTATGCGGATCACGGAAAAAGGGGCACCTGGGGAAAAAAAGAGCACTTTTTCGATTCGCAAATTAAGAAAAGTGCCCTTTTTTCCGGATCGCGGAAAAAAAGATACCGGAAGAAAGGGCACTTTTCTTAATTGTTTCTTGTAAAATACTTCTAAATACGAACAATAGCAAAAAATTTTTGTTTTTACGAGGGGAAGGGGGGGGGGGAAGAGAGACAGATTAAACAAAAAAAAATTTGTTTCAGAACCCATGCATCATTCATAATTTATAAAACATTTTCCCCATTACTATGACATTTATATATATTGTAAAAAAAAAAAAAAAAAAAGAGTCAGAGGTTGATTTTTATATAAAAGGAAGTTACTAAAATAAATTAAAAATATGCATAGATAAAGAAAGATTTTCCAGCACTTTTGTGCTAAAAGAATTAGCTATCGTGGGTGAAATTGATAAAATATTTTTGATTTGATTTGACAAATTTGATTTTGTTTGTTATATCAGTGTCAAACAGCAGACAAACCAACCCATCATAGAGACATAGACGGTAGAAAGAGTCTGATTTGAAGTTTTTTCTTTAATATCATAAAGATTTTCTTTTTATTATTTAACTAATTTTATGACTTTAAAAAATTGTAAATTGTAATGTCTGGACATAACTTTAAAATAATAATAATTTGTTAAAAATAATTAAATAAAGGAATGAAAAATAAAACTATGGGTTAGGAAATATATAATAGTGCCGTTGGAGCGATGAAATTGTGAAGTTTGGAAGAGCAGAATTTAGAATTGCAGAAAACAGGGGAGCTTTAGAATCACCTTGGAGGGGATCTCTGCATTGGATTGATCTTACTTAAAGTTGCAAGTAGAAAATTATTGAAATTATTAATTTTGTTATCCTAAATGTTTTATAATTTATTGCTTTTCCTTTCTGCAGAGATGTAAATTATTTTGGGAAATAATAAGGGCGGTGGGGGATGAGGTTCTAAACTAAAAGCCTTGTAAATATTCCAACTTCACGGGTGTTATTTATCATAGATCCACAGTTAAAATATCAGGAAATGAACGTATTATTTTACTTTTTACTTTTTAAAGTTTTCTTAATTAAAGTATTTGCAGTTCTGCGTGTGTCGGATTATATTCCATCAAAATTCGAAAATTACATTAAAATTAGACCCAAAAATAAATAAATAAATAAATAAAAATTTTCCTTGAACTGTAATTCTACTTAATTAAATCTTAAAACTGTTTAGACTCAAGACTAAAATTTTAAGGGAGGAACAGGAAAATGTCATATTGTAATAAAATAATGAAAGAAAATTATATTGAATATTTACTGAAAATTTTTAAAAAGGTTTTCATTATATATATATATATATATATATATATATATATATATTGCATATTAAGTTTTAAGATCAATAGCATACGATAATAAAAATAATGTACTTAAAAAAAATCTAAAATTGCGGAACATTTTTAGAACATATGGAACAGTTTTATTTCACATGTATTTCTTTGTAAGAGGGATACTCCCCTCCTCCATCAAACCCACTTATTTATAATGCGTAATTGTAAAAATAAACAAATGAATAATAATCAAGGCTGTTACTAATTTGACTTCAAACTTGACAACCTTGCTCAAAATTTTAAGTGGCAACCTAATACGAACTTCAAAATACCACTTTTAAATTTCCTGCAGTTATCTGTTTTTATGTTATTCTGATAACAGATATATATACAGATCAACCGCTAAATAATGGACTTTTATAACCAGGGAACCTCAAAATGTGATATTATGAAGAAAAAAAAAAAAAAAAAAAAAAAAACTAGAGTTGAGAATAAAACTACTAAAAGTAATTCGTTTACATACAGTATGGATATGAAAAATTAATTTTGCTTCGTGAGCAAGTGTTCGTCGGCATAATAAAATATAGCAAAGCACTTCCATCAATTACATTCAATACAAAAGAGCGTTTAGCTTAATTTTGGGTAGCTCTGCATATTGTCGATAAACAATGTTGTGTATTTAAATTTATTCTTACCTGAAAAACTTCTAACACAAAATTAGTTATAATTCAAGGAATTTCCAAGTATAGCCTTAATATATCCAAATACTTTGGAGCTCTGTAAACGAATGATGAATGATTTCTATACCACAATCTATACAAAACATGCTTTTATGCATTTAAAAAAAATTGTTACTCACTTTTGTTTAATCAGCCTATTGATGTTAAATTGTACTTATCAGAACATAATTTATTTGAACTTTGAACCCCATAAACATCATGTATTTGAATTTTCTTGGATATTCCTGTACGTGAACCATTTGCTTTGTCTCAAGGAAAAAATTTAGTGTAGCATATTTATATGAAACCCATTTAAAATACCAAGTTTGGACTTTCTGCTATTATTTGTTCTTGATATATGCTGATAACAGACAGGTACACACACAAACCAACCGCTAAAAACATTTTCCAATTCAGAGGATTTCAAAACGTATAATTATATAATAAAGAAAAAAAAAAACTCAATTTCGAAAATTTGACCCAAAAACAATACTTTCTTTACCCTGTGTATACGTGAAAGAAAGTAAATAGTTAGAATTAAAAAAAAACTTTTGAGTAAACATATTTCCTATTAAAACTTAAGAAAAAAAAAAAAAATCAACCACTATTTTTTAAAACACACTATCGTGGGATTGAATCTTTCGACAAGAGAGAGAGCTATTTTATGTACTGTCTGAAACTATATATGTAGTATAAATAATTCAATAAACATTTTTTTTAATAATATTCATATATATTATGCATGTATTTATAATTAAAAAAAAATATTTTCTTCTGTTCCGAAACATTTTGTGTAAAGAATTTTCATTTATTCATTTAATAAGATTAAATTTCTTGACATTAGAATTTAAATCTTAAATCTATTTATTTTAGTGATTTACGTTTCACAAAATATTTCACTGAGCTATGCGATAGTTTGTATATTTTTTTAGCGGCGTTCTTGTAGATAATTGAATACAGGTGGGAAACTGTCTCTTATCACCTGTGTCACCCCACAGCTAGAAAAGGAAGTGTCAAAATAATTAAGGTAGTCCAGAAGATAATTTTTCAACTAATAGGGGAATTCTACTATTCACTGATTGGAGCTGTAGGCTGTCAGTTTTTAAAGTTAGGCCAACCCCAATTTTTTCTTAGAACCTGGGCGGCCATGTTGAATAGAAATCTTCATTTCCGGATGCACGCCCTTAACTTTTTTTTATGAAAATAAGAAAAGTACCATATATATAAGTTTAACTATATCAATATAATTTTATTTTATATATTTTTCAATACTTATACATCACATCACACAAGAGACACATTTTACAGAAAAATGAAATTACAGGTTAGACTATATTTGAGGGTGTCCCTTGATTCTCGCCAAGTTGTGAGCGCTGTAAATATATGAATGTTAGTCTATTTATATGTATAGGTAGATTATATGTATATATTGTTAAGTAACAAAAATGCGCCAAACAGTTATCACCAAGGGGGCACCCTCAAATATATTTTCAAAGAAATTACAATCATTCCCTCAAATGTAATCATTCACTTCATTCGTATTTAAAAATTGATAATTTTTTTTCTAAAATATTATATAAGAGCTTGTTGGTAAAACTTGAACATGATTTATGAAAATATAACGAACAAAATGTACAGATTAAGAAGGTAAAAATTATAAACATTGCACACGGCACACCTATATATCTAGCCAATCGTTAAAATAATCGAATTGCCAGTAACCGGAAATCACAAATTTGCGATCGTGGCGTCGTCATTTATGACTGCCATAAATGTTACAATAGTATCATAATTTGTGAGCCAAAAGCAAATTGCAGGATTTGTGATCTACGATTACGATCGCTGCGATTGTTACAATAGTATTCCTCCCTGGAGCAATTAAACAAAAAAAAAAAAAAAAAAAAAAAAAAAAAAATGATGTTAAAAAAAAGTAAAAACAAGTAAATACGCTTGTCAAGTTACAGTTCTGAAATTTTCAAATGTAACATAATAACTTACTTGTAAAAGTTGAGGACAATTACATGCACATACAAACTTTTCTGAGAAGCACCAAAAATTAGCTCGTGACCAAACGTTTAGGAATCGCTGTTCTAAAACATTCGTTACACACATATATTTTGTATAGGGTGTAAGTGCGTAGATAACTTTTTAGGATATACCCAACCCATGTCTTGTACATCCTCAATTGATATACCCCATGACTTTTCTCCCTTTTCACCTGTATGAAAGCGAAGGTGAATTTTTAAACTTTTTATTTGAGGAAATGAATCTAAACATATTTCACACACGTATAGTTTGCCTCAGGCACGAATGTGAAGATTTATTAGAAGACTTAATTCAGAAATTGTTTTAGAAAATCCTTCACACACTATGTCTTTTCTCCTGTATGAATGCGAAAATGTCTTCTTAGATTCCCCTTATCAGAAAATGCTTTAGAACATTTTTCACAGACATATGGCTTTTCTCCTGTATGAACGCGAAGATGTCTTCTAAGCGAAGTTTTGTCGGAAAACCTTTTAGAACATTCTTCACACACATATGGTTTTTCTCTTGTATGAACGCGAAGATGACTCTTTAGACGACCTATTTGAGAAAATCCTTTAGAACATTTTTCACACATATATGGTTTTTCTCCTGTATGTACACGAACATGTATTTTTAGATCAATCTTTCGTGAAAATCCCTTAGAACATTCTTCACACGCATGCGGTTTTTTTCCTGTATGAACGGCAAGATGTCCCATTAAATGGATCTTCTGAGAAAATTCTTTGGAACATTCTTCACACACATATGGTTTTTCTCCTGTATGAACGCGAAGATGTGTCATAAGATTAACCTTAGCAGAAAATGCTTTAGAACACTCTTTACACACGTATGGTTTTTCTCCTGTATGAATGCGAAGATGTGTCATTAAACTATCCTTAGCAGTAAATGCTTTAGAACATTCTTCACAGACATACGGCTTTTCTCCTGTATGAACGCGAAGATGCGTTTTAAGCAAAGTTTTCTGAGAAAACCTTTTAGAACATCTTTCACACACATATGGTTTTTCTCCTGTATGAACGCGAAGATGTGTTTTAAGATCAGTTTTGTAGGAAAATCTTTTAGAACATTCTTCACACACATATAGTTTTTCGCCTGTATGCACGCGAAGATGTGCCATTAAATTGCCCTTATAAGAGAATCCTTTAGAACATTCTTCACAGACATACGGCTTTTCTCCTGTATGAACGCGAACATGTGCCATTAATGAGCTCTTAGCAGAAAATCCTTTAGAACATTCTTCACACACATATTGTTTATCTTTTGTATGAACGCGAAGATGTGCCACTGAATGGCTCTGGAGAAATTTCTTTACAGACATTCGGCTTTTTTTCGGTATAAATGCAAAAATGTTTTCTTAAATTGCTCCTGAAAGAAAATCCTTTAGAAGATTCTTTGCACACATAGGTTTTTCTCCTGTATGACTGCGAAAATGTCTTTTCAATTTATCCTTTTTAGAAAGTGTTTTTTAATATTCTTTACAGGCGTAAGGTTTTTTTATTCCTGTGCGCAGATGTCTGATAAGATTATTTTACAAGCCTCTAGGGGGAGAGAGTGCAACTTTCCAGCAAGATCGGAAGACGAGCGACTCGACTAGTTAGAGTCTCCGTGGTTAGAGCTAACCACGGATTAAAAGAGAAGGATGTATTACTAATGCTACGGAAAGGTAGTAATTTTCATCTTACAGATAGAGGGCGAACAAATCTCGAAAATACAACAATCAGCGCGTTTTTACATTTCTGGCTGTTCGTTCGTTGGATGACTGAAGCCGAAGGGGCGGGCTTTCTCTTTCTTCCGATAAGTTTCAATGATACTACACCAGGCGGCGATCGGATCGTTTTCGTCTAGTCGGCTGAATTAATGCGGAATGGGAAGCTTCAGATTTCGCGCTCGCTGGCCTATTTATCTAGTGTTTCATTCTTATCTCCTAATCCGTGGAGCTAACTCTAGACCACAAGACTCCCTATATAATATCAGACTTGCCATTCCCGCGGTCTTCTATGGGAGAAAATGTCCGCCTTTGAAAGTGTATTACTCACTAGATGGCGCTTAGAGTGTGTGATGGAATTTCTTAAATGCCCATTGGATAACATGGTATTGTAGACAAAATTGTAAGAGCTGTTTTTTAAATACTACATAGGTATTCCGTAAAAAAAATGTTTATCTCCCACAATAATCAACTAATCTTTCGAAATTCTAGAAAAAATGAAAGATTTAACCATAAAATAAAATATAAATTGCGTTTAAAAAGAGACTTAGAAAATTCCTACAGTGTTGTCTACTATTAGAATTTGTCCCTAGGCATAGGGACTTTTAGCAATATTTTCAGGTTGGTTGGTTGGTTGGTTGGGTTTAACGTCGCACTAGTGCTGCGCAGATGGGCAATTGGCGACGGTCTGGGATACACCCCTAGAGGTGGTCCGGAGACATGCCATCACAATTTTGATCCTCCACGGAAGGGATGGCTCTCCCGCTTCGGTGACCCCCAGAGGTATAATTTTGCAATATTTTCAGGATGTAGCAACGTGTTTTAGCTTTGTAGGGACTTTTGTGTGGTTGTTTTGTAAGAAATTTCACATGATTCTGCATGGATTAGGCTACATTTTCCACTTTTTTTCACAAATTTCCCTAAAGTAGGGATATTCATCGTAAGTATAGGGATATTTTGTAAACAATATCCCTAAAAGACCTGGCTGGTAGCGCCATCTATCACAATTCTTCGCGGACAAGGGAGAATCAGCGAATGGGAAGCCTGTATTATATAGGAAGCCTTGCTCCAGACCACGGTTTTGTTATTGTATGAAGCGATAAAAAGCGCCTTTTAACATTGTGTACGAAAGAAGGGATGATTTACAATGCATGTTTTTTAACAGTTTTCTTTTTTTTTTTTTTTTTTTTTTAATATATATGATTATGATCCTATAGGAAAAAAAAATCTATGGTTTCTATTTTGGAAAAAAAAAAAAGAATTTGTTTGGACCATATTCCCACTTTGGGTTCGAGGCTACAAGAATATCAGCTGATTGAAGTAAGAGTGAAACTGAAGTAAAGAGTGATATAGTGATACCTTTGTTCTGTTTTTAATCCAGTTTTAGTAATATACTTTAATATTAATCAACATACGTAATATTAAAAGTTGCCATGTGAACTGTGGCGATGTTAACAAACTTAAATGGATGTTCCATTTAATAAATTCTTTTATTAAAGTGATTGAAATATTATTTAAGCTTTGATGTCTATATATATGCGTGTGTATAAAATGTTCTTATTAGTCTTTTATTCATTATATATATGTGTGTATGTATACATAAAATGTTCTGCAATTTTATGATATGGAATAGTCTTAACTTTATCATTCGATTCAGTTGTTTACATTTCTCTTTCGTTCTTGTTTGAACAGATATCTGATTATTCAGTTTCAATGGATAAATATTTAGGAAAATGTTACGCGTAACAATAAAATGGCATCTTGAATCTAATTTGTTTACAAAATATCGGCCACGTGTTCGGCGATTTTATTCCTGTGACGTCACAGGAATATTGTCCATTAATGAATAAAACTTTTAAAGTCAATATATTCAGCGAAATTGCTTTTTTTATTCGAGATAGTTTCGTGTTTCGAAATTTCGAATCATCCTGCATGTATGTAATATGGTTGGGCTTGATAGTTATTGTAGAACAATTTAATATGCTTTGTTATTCTAAATCTGTTATTTATATTATTATTATTATTATTATTTTAAGTCGTATTTGCCTCTAAGGACATATATAGTGACACTTAGGCAAATGGCAGTAATCAGTATCGCACCTGTCCCGGGGCTGCTTCTGAACAAATAGAAAAGTGTGGGGGTGGAGGGCGGTGTTTTGTAAAGCTGATAATGTTGTTCATTTTTTGGAATGTGGTATATGTAATTTTGGTTATGTAGGACAAACTTCTCATAGTTTAAATATTCGTATTAATGGTCATAGAAATGATATTAAAAATAAAAATAACAAAAATTATAATGACGTTGAAATAAAACATTTTCAATCTCACAGTTTTGATAAAATGAAAATTTATATATTGGATATAATTCCTAAAAAAGAAGATACATTAATTGCGGAAATTATTCATATGTTTAAACTAAAAACCATCTATTCCTACGGTCTAAACTCTGAATTTAATGGGAATACAATTTAGGTAAAAAAGTTGCTGTAAATTTAAACTTTTTAAAACTAAGGATACCTATAATAAATTTAGGGGTTGTAGAGGGGGTGGAAAAACCAATAAAAAAACTGTCATTCGAAAAACTCTGGATGTTTTAAACTAAGTTACGATTGAAAATAAAGATATTAATTTAATTAAAAACAGAATTTTAACTCTAAAAAATAAAACAATAAAATGGCTTATTAAATACAAAATGGATAATTATGCTTTCAAAAATGATATTTTTAGAGATATTGTTATCGATCTTTTTAAATATAAAATTAAAGTTTCAGATTTAACGGAAATAAAGTTATCATCAAAAGAAGCTCCTTTTTTCACTATATTAAAATTAATAAAATTATAGTAATTTGTAATGAATTTTTTCAACTTAAAATCTCTTGTAATATCAGAATTGCTTATAGCTCTAATATAAATTTTAAAAAGTTAATTTGCAATTATATTAAAGTTAGTAAAAATACTATTACAGATAATGAGTGTTATTAAAGATAATGAGTGTTATTGTAATCAATATTTCTATAAAGATTTTAAGGATTCCCATCATGAACATATCTACAAATAATTTAGATATAATAGAAAATACTAAGCTAAGAAATCTTATAAATTTCAATTATACCAACAGAAAAATCATAGATATTATTGCAAAAGATTTAGATATTTTTATTTTAAAACTCTCTTACAAATATAGTTGGCCTATAGAAGATTTTAAATTATGGAAAAAGAGAATTGTGGAATATTTTGAAAGGGATTTAACATTTTATAGGAGTTACTTTGGAAAGAAAATTCATGAAGATTACAATACAGACTTAAAAGAAAATATTGAAAACTTAAAGAAAAAAAATTATCATAGCCACCGTTGTTAAAGCTGGATATAATTTTGCCATTTTTTGTAAAGTTTTTTACAAGATGTTACTTACCAAGGAATATTCCGGTAATTGTTCTTACAAAAAATTAAATGACTCCCCCTGTATTATAAGAAAAAGGATATTGGCTTTTGATAAAAAACTCAATATAAATAGAAACAATTTCATTTTCCCATACCTATTTATGAATGTTAATTTTCATAAAAATCCCATTAAATTTCGTTACGTTCCCAAACAGCACATGACATCCCTGGGATGTGCTTTTTAAGTCCCGAATGTCCTGTTTTCGTCCCAGGATAAAATATACAAAACGAGGACATCCACAGGATGTCTAAACAGAACATACTGAGAACAAATGAATTTGGATGTCTTGGGTATATCCTAAGTCATCCTAAAATGAAAGGTCCACTTTAAGATGTCCCGGGGACATTGTTTTTCGACGTCTTATGATCCATTAAAAAAATATCTTGAACAGTTAACTGTTTCATATGTAACCGCCAACTGTGTTCTGTAGACCGTGTATTGTTATTGTTTACGTGCGTGTTTTAAATTACTTATTGCTAGTTCATGTTATTAAATTATGTTAAATTTACATTTGTATTAATTTTCAACGATACATGGTGCCGAATTGATAACTTTTGAAAGAAATTATTCCCGGAGATTATGAACAGTGTAAAAATTCGACCATCGCCACCACTAAACCTAACGACTTATTATGTTTCGAAAGCTTGGTAAGAATGGTATTGAACTGTGATCGAATTGGATAAAAAGCCAGATAAAGTTCAATTGGCTTTGTTTATTTCAGCTATTGGTTATGAAGCGGTAAACATTTATAATACTTTTACCGATGATAAAAAGAACAATTTGAATGTTTTAATTGAAGCGTTTCAAAAATACCTCGCGCCTAAAATTAATATTACGTATGAAAGATTTTTATTTAACAAGATTTTTCAAAGTGAAAATGAAAAATTTGATGATTTTCTTACAGAATTACTAAGCAAAATTAAATCCTGTCAGTTTGATACTTTACATGACAGTTTAGTAACTGATAGAATTGTTATTGGTATTTACAGTGATTGTGATTCCGATCGTGAGAAATTACTGGCTGAAGATGATTTAAACAAACAAACTCTTCATGGTAAATTATGCACGCGATGCAGAACCTCTCACAAAAAGTTTGAATGTATGGCTTAAAAAAAGCAATGTTTTTCCTGCTGTAAAGAAGGCCATTTTAGCAGATGTTGTTCTTTGAAGAATAAAGGGTAGCTACAGTAAATAGCTCATTTAGCGAAGATAATAAAAATTCAAATAAACTTGTTAGTAGTAGTATAGCCAATAATCTAAAATCTGGTGATTGGTATGAAAGGGCTGACTTTGAGAACAAGTATAAATTGAAATTCAAATTGGATATGGGTGCTTAATGTAATGTCCTGTCATATTCTTTGGCTAAGAATGCAAATTTAAATATTAAATGTTCTGACGTACAGTCATTGATATAATTTTCTAATCATAAAATAAAAGTAGCTGATGAAGCTTATGCAAAGTTGAACGTTAAAAAGAAGACATATACTGCTAGATTTATAATAATACAGTGAAACTTGAATAATTCGAAATTCTGGATAATTCGAACTTTTCACTCGGTCCCTTGAGTTTTGTATTAAAATAATGTTAAAACATCGTGGATAATTCGAATTTTTCATACGATTACCTTTAAAATATTACTATAAAATTTGTTCCCGAGATTTTTCTCAGCTAATATATTTTAACAGTCTTTCAAAAGAAGGATAAGGAAATACAAGAGAAGCCCCTAACTAGTGCATCAGAAGATATGGTGCGTATACATGAACTTCGAGATTTTTTTTAATTGAAAGTCATGCATAATGTAGAAGATTCTATTTTTGTATCAAGTCATATGCTATGACACAAAGATTGTACTTAAAGAAGAATTAAAAATATCTGACTATTTTTAAAAAAGTGTTTAATAATTAAGCTCGTAAAAAATATTGATTTAATGGGAGGGGGGATGTAGCAGTATTCTTAGATTTAAAGTTTATGTGTTAAATCTTTGATTGTAGAGTTTTAATTTATCTCTTTTTTTTGACAAAATAGTATATGTAATTCGAATTTTTGGATATTTCGAATTTTTTTCTGGTCCCTTCAACTTCGAATTATCCAAGTTCTACTGTAGAAGAAATGTTGCAACCTATTTTAGGAAAAGAATCATGTGTAGAAATGGGTTTTGTTAAATGTGTAAACAGTATTGGATTAACAGAAAGTTTTTTTAACGCCAGCACTACTGAATGAGAAATAGGCTGAAGAATTTTACATATGACATAGATTTAATAGATGAACCTAAGCTTGAAATATTCCCTGCCAGATGGAATTTAAAACTGCGTTCAAGCAAAATGTGCTCGTTTAAAGTTTTATTTATTTTTAAAACTAGAATGAAGCAATAGCTGTTATTAAAATACTGACAACACGGCATTTTGTGTTGTTTTCCCGCTCTCCACTGCTCTGCTGGTAGTCAAAAGAAAATGTTTATGATAATGTCAATGAGGTATGTAAACTAATTTTTTTAACACTCACTTAAGTTCTTAGAACAATCAGTTTGTGCTACAAAACAATAACTGATGACTATTGACAACAGACAAAAAAAAAAAAAAAAAAAAAAAAAAAAAATCAATGGTGCATGTTTGAATGCAATTTAAAACAAAACTGCAGGTGAACGCATCTAAAATTGTCAAATAATTTATTGTTTTTGCTATATAATTTTTTTTATGTTCAGTGCTATTCATATATACCTAATAATTTAATACACTAGTGCAATTGTGTTATTTTTCATTGGTATATGTTCAGTTTCTGCTTTTATTGTGTGTGTTGGTTGTATATGTATGTCTTGGGCCTTTCAGAAACGACTAGTAATGATTTTGATAAAAGTTTGGGATTAAGTTTTTATTTTTCGTAGGGGGGGGGGATCAATAAGATATGTTCTCTTCTAAAGGAAAAATAGTGCTCACTATTACTTTTATCTGATGGTTGCAATATATTGCAGAAATTGGGTTACTTGTAAATAAATATAACGATTTTGATGAAAATTGGAGGTTAAGGTTTTTTTTTTTTTTTTTTTTTTTTTTTGATGAAATATTGCTTGAACCTCAGTAGCAGAAATTTTTCTGTCAATCTGCGACAACTATTTACGTTTTAGAAAATAATCTGCAGCATAATTTCACAATGAGTTACGGAAAAAAAAAACAGATTCAGTAAGCATATTTTTATCACAAGTTTGCATTTATCTAATGTTATTAATCTGTCAGATATGTCAAAGCATTGTAGTTATAGAATTTAAATTACATATACAGCTAGATAAAGAGTTAGCATTAACAATTATCTTTCATATTGTATAAGAACTACTATTTTGTTTATGATTTTGTTCATACTGACTCAAGTAAAATACTTGCAGGAGACTCTAAACATTAAAATTAATGCAACTTTCTAAAATGTTCTTATTCCTGTGTAACCAGAGGGAGGGACATTAAGACGTATAAACTTTCTCTTATCAACACACTGTAAAAAATAGGTTCTTAAAAATAAGTATATATTGTCTCAAAATAGCCCCGAAACAATATATACTTAAATTTGAAAACCCATGTACTTATTTTTGATTTTGAGTATATTGACATGCTCAAAAATGGGGTTGACCAATAAGAATCCCAATATCCCCATGTTTGGCATGTCAATGTACACAAAAATGAGTACACGAGTTTTCAAATTTAAGTATATATATATATATATATATATATTGTTTTGGGGCTATTTTGAGACAATATATACTTATTTTTAAGAACCTATTTTTTACAGTGCAATTACAGTTTGTTCGTCATTTCCATCTGTACATCTTAATTGCATTTTGCTCACCTTCTCAATGACCGAGCCCCAATTTTCACAGAAAATTTGTAATACTGGAATTGAAACTGTATTTAACCCATTAGGCGCCAAAGCTCCCACTGCAGGAACATTTAATTATGAATTTTTTTCTCTACAATAATTAAGTTAAATACAGTAGAGAGTCAAAAATCCACATAGCTTGGGACCAGAGGTTGTATGGATTTTAGGATTTGGCAGATAATGATTATCACTTTTACTAATGAAAGCAGAATATTATTCAAACTAAACACACACTAATGAATAGTGACACAATTTCACTTGAATATTAAATTATTAGGTACGTACATCAGAATAGCACTGAACATTAAAAGAATGTACATAACACAAATAATAAATAAAAATGAAATTTGTCAAATTTCGATAAAATCTATTCACATGTAGTTTGTTTTCAAAACTACACCTGTACGTATACATCATTGAGATTTTCTTCTCCCCCCCCCCCCTTCCCCCTGTATATTATAAATTGTCATTTATTCTTATTTTGTAACACAAATTTATTGTTTTAAGAATTTAAGTTAATTCTTTCATATGGTTATGTCTTCATCAGATAACATTTTTTAAAATTATTTTGTTATTGTATAACTTGTTGATGGATTTAATGTACTGTCAATAATTTAATTATCAGTAACTTGGTTCTGATAGTCTTTTATGTTATTAATTTTCTTTTATAATCATAAAATGCAAGTACACAATCTGCATTCGAGATCATTTTTAAAAATTCTGATTTGCAGTTTGTAATTTACTAATAGTGAATTTTATTGTTTATATATTTGACAAGTTGTGTGGATTTCGGACTTTGTCGGATTTTAGGCCGGCGGATTTCTGGCTCTCTACTGTATATATTTTTATTTTTTACATTGAACGTTGAAGTGCCTAGCTTCGCTGGTAATTTTTTCAAAAAGTTTGTAATGCAAATTGTATTTTTATTTATTTATTTTTTTAATCATTCAAATAAAATCATCTGTTTCTAAGAAGAGAAAATTGCTAAAATAACTTATTATTCAAGTGCAGGGGTTTAAAATGATGGATATTAATTAAAAAATTCATTTCTTAAATTGTAACAAACAGGGATAAAAAAAAAAATTAAAAGAGTTATGCAGTTTATCAACATCCATTAGGTGCCATGTCTCCCATTTTGGAACTATATCATATCTTTGAACAAAATAAATTTTTTTAAAGTTATATATGATTAGGAATGCATTTTGTAACAAAAGCGTACGAAAATGCAAAATTTTTGAGTGAGATAAATATAGTGGGGTTAAGTAACTTAATGGGTTATGTAACATCATTGAGTTAAGTAACTTAATAAACACAGGTATTTTCTTTGACAGCTCATTAAGACTTTCAAATAAAACCTGTGATCTTTTCAGATCCAATTTCTTTTTTTATAGTGCTAGCGATCCATTTATAAAAATACTGGTATTCAAACAAAAGTGTGTCAAGATCATCAAATTTTGAAATCGATACAAAATCTAGTCTATATTCAAAGGTGCAATAAAAAAAATTACATGAGTAGTGAGTGATATTGAACAATCCTACCTCTAAATAGGTTCTGCAATTTAATGAAGCAAATTTAAACAGAATGTTGATAGTTATGCTGCATATGGAGAAAGAATGGGAATCTTCTGAAGGGAACTTCATTAACGATCCGTAGCAAATGCTAAAAAGGGGGGGGGGGGTTCCCAAAAAATTATATGAATGAGAGATATTGAACAATTCTATTTCTTTATAGGTTTCAGAATCTAATAAAGTAAGCTTAAAATGAACATTGACATTTATACTCTGGATGGAAGAAGATTGGAAATTACAATGCTTCTATGGAGCGTTTGATTGCTGATCGTTAATGGAGAGGGGGGGGGGGTTGTAAAGCAAATATACAAGTGAGAAAAAGTAAACAATTATACATTTTTTTTTTTAGGTTTTGGAATCTAAGTAAATAAATTTAAAAAGAACGTTGAGATTTATGTAGCGGATGAAGATTTGAAATCGTAAGAATTCCGCGAGCCGTTTGATTGTTGATCGTAAGGGGGGGGGGGTCACAAAAAATTACATGAATGAGAGATATTGAATAATTTTACTTCTTTATAGGTTCTAGAATCTAATAAAGCATCTTTAAAATGAATATTGACATTTATGCTGTGGATGGAGAAAGCTTAAAAATTATAAACATATCTTCGTCTTCAAGAAAATTATTATTCCCTGTTAACATTATATCTGCTGTTTGCAAATTTTGATAGAATTAGGATTTACTCAGTAATGGATTTAAAAATTTTGAAAAATTGGGCTTTAGGGTTTTTTATGGTAAAAAATTGCTTGAATTTATTTTCATTTTCAGGAAAATTTGCATTCGCCGCTAACATTTTATTAGTCTGTTCCAAAATATAGCAGTTGATTTACTCAGAAATTGAAATGGATTTAATGATTTCGATAAAAAAATTAGCTTTAAAGGTTTTTTGCGATGAGAAATCTATCTGGTTTATCCTTTTTTTTCGTAAAGATTAGCATTTACTATTAACCCTCGTCTGTGAGAAAATATGGCAGAAACTTTATATTCTTTGAAGTTACTTGAGAATGATTTTGTTTAAAATTTAAATTTAAGAGCTTTTTGTGTTTACAATTCAATCTGAATTGCCACCTCTTCAGGATAATTAGTGTTCACTAGTAACTCGTGCCTTGCCCTGATAAAAACTTGCAGATACTTACTTTTCTTTTAAAGTACTTGAATGATTTAAAAAATAATTATTCGTGAAATTTTTGATGTTAATAGAAAGGGGGGTTCAGGGGGTCTCCCACCTGTCAAGTAAAAATAGTCAAGTTAAATGTAGTTGCTAAATTTAATTGTTTTAATATGAAATTTAATTTAATTTTACAAACATACCATGATTGAGATGAAAATATTGTAGTTAGTTGTTTTATGTTTGAAATTCAGTTTGTGATTTGAAAAAAAAAAAAAAAAAAAGTGCATAATTCTGTACTGATAAGTATAAAGGAATTAAGTCTATATTCTTGATTTTTCAGACGAAAAATCAAGACGAGAGAGATGATTTTTGAGACGAAAAATAAAGTTAAACTAACTAAAAACTAATCAGAAGAATCAATTAGGAAAAAGGGATTATGTTGATTTATACCCTTTATACTGTTCAGTGATTGTCAACCTTCATTTAATAAAGGGAAAAAATTGAATTAAATAGTTTATACAAATATTAAAATTCTAAATTTCTGACTTAAATCTTTTTTTTACCAATGGATTTTCTCAAAGACTAAATGACATGGATTTAAATCCTTTATACCAATCGATAGAGAATTTTTTTCTGGGTCTGACTATGTACTTAACTCAAAATCGACATTTTTGGACTTAAATCCTTCATACTTATCAGTACAGAATTAAAAATGGCATTGATTTATGAAAATACCATTTTGGCACCATTTTGAAAAAATCGCCAACCCGTAGACAATACATATCATCCTATGTTACTGCTGCACTTACAGAAGATTCTTTCGATTTTAGATTTTGTTAGAACTATTTATTCTATGTTAAATTTTTACATTTAATTTTATCAGGTGTTTGGTCTGAGTAACATTTGGGGAAAAAAAATACTGCATTTAAACCCAAAATATCTGAAAAATTCGCCATCCGGCAACTAAGCTGTGGCAAGATTTCGTCAGGATCATCGCTAATTTCAACTTCCTCCTCCCCCCCCCCCCTTCAAACATCAAAATTATTCCTATATATATTCTGTTTATTATATTGTATAACACATTTTGTTAGGAATCTATGTAAATAAAGAGAAGTGTCTGTCAGTGTGTGTGTGTCTGTCAGACCTACAAAACGTGGCAGATGGGTACCTGAGACCCTGCAGGTGTACACCTGATCGAGTTTTTTAAAATTTCGAATTTGAATTTTTGAAATTAATTTCTTTCCAATTTTAAATAATCGCTTCTATGTTTCATTTTTATAAATTTTATTCTTTTGTTTTAATCGTCTGCATATCTCAGCAACAGCTATTACCTATGCAATTTATTTTTCATTTATTTAATTAATTTATTTGAAGACAAAATCTTTTTTCTTTATTATTATTATATTTATTGGAAATCAAATGGTAATGCTGTAAATTTTTATAGTGTAACAACTTTGTATTTTTCATTTTTTCTAATTAATTCCTTTGAAAGAAAAATCTTCTTTTTTTTTTTTTAAATATATATGAGGAGCAAGAAGAGTGCTATTTTCAAACAAAGGAAAAGGCAGGGTGAAGTGCTCTTCTGAATCAGTCTAGTGGAAACTCTAGTAAATATATTTGGAAAGTGTTTATTATTTGTATTAATCGCATAATTTTTCTGTCTTATTCAAATTATTGTTCTCAGCCACTTCTGCTTTTTTTTTTTTGGGGGGGGGGTCTCTTTGAGAGGCAGCATTGCATCAGTGTATTAGAAACTTTGATGCATTTAGCTCCTTTTTAAAGTTCAGCAACCTTTTGGCAAAAGCAGTTACTAAAAAAATTTGTATTCATTTATTTATTTTTGGTAAAATATAAAGTGTTATTAAAGTGTAATTGATCAAGATCCTTTTTTTTTTTTTTTTTTTTTTTTTTTCCACCGATGGTAGATGCCACCAATTAATTTCAAGAAAAGATTTATTGTAGCCTTGCTTGATGATGGTTTAGAATTAGTACCAGCAAAATGGATTTCTGCAGACAAGTGAAAATGCTCATTTCCTAAAACTACGTCAGCTAAACGTATGAAACTTGCTGCAAAAGGCCTTGAAGATAAGGCCTTTAATTTTTTTTAATTTTGTTTATCCATTACAGGCACATATAAAAAGGGCCTGGCAAAGATGGAGGAAGCTGATTAGGAATCGGATGGCTTCACCAGTACCGACATTGACTGCAGAATTGTTGAAGATAGTGACTCCATGGTTCGTACACTTTTAACAATTTTTGAAAAGTGCTTGAGAAAAAAAAAAAAAAATCATTTTCAAGTGCTTAAAAGTGCTTGAAAATTGCTGTAATATGAAAGTGCTTGAATTTCATTAAAAAAAAAAACTATTCTACTGCATTTGTTTCCCCCCCCCCCCCCCACTGTTCTGCTCAAAAGAGATATTACAGATAGAGTCAATACTAGTCTTGCTTTTGTCTCCACGACAGTAGCATGTGTTTTGCACCTGAAGAAGAAAAGCGACTTCCTTTCGAGACCGGTTGTGTTTTCTAAAATTTCATGATTTGTGAAGAAGTTTTCAAGTTTTAATTTTGAACTATATTAGGCACTATGGCAAAATTTAGGTGAGACAAGTGACATTGGCGCAGAAAAAAAATTGTCACTCGCAGAAAGAACTGCTTATAAAAATTAAAGACATTTCTAAATTTCAGAAGAAAATAAAACTCATGTCTTATATTTAAGAATATATAATATTTTTCTGTTTTATGAAATGCACTATTTATATTGCCTACTTATTATTCCTATTTATTGCATGGGAAAGCAGCAAATCCCCCTCCCCCATCAAAAAAAAAAAAAAAAAAAAATGGTATGTGTGTGTGTGTGGATGCATCTAAAATCGTAGGTGAAAGTGCTTGAAACGTCCTTGAATTTTTGTTACTCCTAAGTGTATGAACCGATGTGCATCATTAAAATCACAAATTAACATTCCTGAGACATCAAATATGAAGTCACAGAAATCTCGTAGTGGCATAGCAGTGGCATCTTTGGTAACTATTGTCAGCAATTAAATTTGAAGCTGATATTTATATGGCTAGTTTTAACACTATTATAGGGTTTATTATTTTTATATTTTAACACTTTGCGGTCTAAGCCCGAGCGTCACTCAGGTTGCCGTTTTCGGCGAAGTGAACTAAGCCCGAGATTCTCTCAGTGTCAACTTTTAAATCTCTGAGCTATAAAAGTACTGACTAAATTCGTTCGCCGACTTTTCAAATATCATCTACGAACCTCTTAGTTCAAAAAAAAAAATAATAATAATAATCTATTCCCGACTAGCTATAGACACGTGAAACTTTTAGAAAAGCTCAGAACACGTTGACAATGCATTTTTAAAAAATATTTTTAACACACTGTTTCGGATACCTGCTGCCTTCAGCATCGTTTATATGATTCAACAGAAAATTTATTTAACTAACTTCCCGACTAGCTAGACATTTGAAACTTTCAGAATAGTTCAGAACACGGTGATAACGCATTTTTTAAATATTTTTAGCCAACTGTCTCGGTCCAATGACAATGCTTTTTAACATTATGTATATATTTCGAAAGGTGTAAAGAAGTCATGTGGGTGCCCACATCAGAATTTTTTTTTTTTTTTTTTTTTTTTTTTTTTTTTTAAGGATACAATTTTTTGTATAAACTCGAAGCTAGCACACAATGAACTGTCTCAGTACGTAAGATACTTACTTTTAAACTCGTCTTAAAAAAAAAAAAAAAAAAAAAAAAAATGCATTAATCAATTTTAAGTTGAGAAATAAATTGCAGATTGAACTGCTAAAAAACTTTTCATTTGTTATACAGTCAACTCCCTCTAACTCGCAAATGTTTTGTCTAATAAATATTAGAATAAAATATTTCTTCAATATTCATAAAAATAATCTATCACATTCATATATAATGGTAAATAATTTAAGCATATTCAAATAATATGTGCCATTAAAATGTAAACAAACATATTTAAAAAATACGAAAAAAATTATTTTTGAAAGTACAGAAATAATATTTATCACTGATTATTTTTTATTTTGTTAAACATTGATGTAATAGTGGTTTGTTTTAAATTTTTCATATACTTTCCTGACATTCTTTGGCTTGACTTAGCACTAGTCCATGTTGCTGGAAAATAAATACAAGAATGTTACTCCCCCCCCCCCCAATTGTGTTTCAAAGCAAGGATTAAGCTACAAATTTGATTAAAAAAAAGAAAAAATGTGAGAAATTTGTGAATTTTTTTGAAACATGAAATTTAAATTTCTTTTACATTAAAAAATCAATTTCGAATTAGAAGGATAATTTGCAGATTATAGGTCTGTGGATTAGAGGGAGTTGATTGTATTATAGGAAAATAAAGTTTTTGATGACATGTTGTAATACAGTAATTATTGCATACTGGTTCTTTTAATTATCTGGATGTTTGTTAAAAGCTGTTTTATCAAAAAGCATAAGCAAGTGATCCAAACTATTTATTATCAGTTAAAGAAATACAATTGTTTAAATTGAAATTGATCTTTTTACTGGATTTTGAGTCTTTTGGAGTGTGATCTGATCTTCGGTAAAAATCTCATAATTATTAATTAAATATGCAATTAAATTTTTCTAGGCATAATTAAAGTTAGTTAAAGTTGTTTATAAGATAAATGCATCCATCGTATCTTAAAAATCGGCAATTTATAGGATCTATTTTTAACAAAAACAGTGTCTTCAATTTCTTCAAGCCGGTTTTTTCTGCCTTGGAAGAAACTTGCAAACCCAGATATGAATCTCCATGCAAATTTGTGTTGCTCTGCTATCAGTCATTTTCCTAAAGCACCAGACATGCACACACACATCTTATATGTATTGATTTATGAATGTAAAACTGAAATCTATGTTAAGAGAATACCAGTTATTTATACTCTATTATTCCTAAGTTAATAAACCAAATAGTCAATTTACTAGAATTGATCTGTGGTGTTTTAAGAATCTTTAATAACTATCATTTCAGAAGCTAAATCTCATGTTAACCTGAAAAATCTAATTTTTAATTATCTTTATAATATGTTTTTTTTTTTTTTTTTTTTTTTTTTAGATTGCTGAATTAAAGAAATTTGGGGGCCATCATCCATTTGAAGTAATAAAGAGAATAATGATGCATCTTATCCCTATTGGAAAAATTTCATAATACCAGTATCAAAATCATACTAGAACCAGTAAAAATTATACTGGAACCAGTAAAAACATACTGGAAATTTTAAATCCAGTATAAAACTATACTGGAAAAATCAAAACCAGTAATGGGGTCATACCGGAAATTTCAAAACTAGTATGGAATCATACCAGAAATTTTGAAGCCAGTATGAAACCATACTGGAAATTTCAAAACCAGTATGGAATCACACGGGAAATTTTGGAACCGGTATGAAAACATACTGGAAATTTTGATACCAGTTTTCAAACATTAGGGAAATTTTGAAACCAGTATGAAAATATACTGGAAATTTTGAAACCAGTATGAAAATATGCAGGAAATTTTGAAACCAGTATAAACTAGTATGTTGTGGCCACCACAATACTTTCTTCTATATTTTCCTATACAAATTCACTCAATAACAATATTAAAAAAAAAAAAAAAAAAAAGTACGATTTTTTTTCTAAGTTTTTTTTTTCGTTAAAAGTAAGAAAAATCGATAACTTTGTTTTAAATTATCACATATTTATAGTTCAACCATTCGTTTTAAAGGTAGTGACGAGACCTTTCGAAAGATACCCATCTTGAAAATTGACCCCCCCCCCCCCTGGAGGGGGTACTTCCCCCACCCCCAGGGAGTAAAGCGATGCTCCCTCATGCACAAAATTTTTTTCCCAGTTAACTACTGCTATTATTATTAATTCATATTAATTTTGCAATCACAAGTTAAGAATAAATCTCATTATGCACATTTATACGAAATTTTGTCCTATACTGTCATGTTAAAAATTTAGAAAAAATACGATCACAGCGCCACCTGCTGAGCGATTGATCCCCAAATCTAATCAGCACCAGTTTATGTCAGGGGCCAACTAAATACCAAGTTTGGTTAAATTTCGTTAAAATAAATAAATAAATAAATAAAATTACGATTTTTTTTTTTGTTAAAAGTAAAAAAAAAATCGATAACTTTGTTTTAAATTATCACAAATTTATAGTTCAACCATTCGTTTTATAGGTATTGACGAGACCTTTCGAAAGATACCAATCTTGAAAATTTACCCCCCGAGTGGGAACCGATGCCCCCTGCACAAATTTATTTTCCTAGTTAACTACTACTATTATCAATAATTCATATTAATTTTACAATCACAAGTTTAAAATAACTCTCATTATGCACATTTATACGAAATTTTGTCCTATACTGCCATGTTAAAAGTTTACAAAAAACGATCACAGCGCCACCTGTTAAGCGATTGATCCCCAAATCTAATCAGCACCAGTTTATGTCAGGGTGCAACTAAATACCAAGTTTGGTTAAATTTCATTCATTGGTTCATGAGATACAGTGGACACAAAATCCGTGATGCACACACATACAGACAGACATTTTCTAAAAAGTATCAATTCATGTTCAGGACAGCCCAAAACGTGTAAATCCATCAAAAAACGGAGGTCAAAAATTTTCACGAATCCAATACTTTCTCTATATTTCATATAGAAGGAAGTAAAAAAGGCTGGAAATTTTTTTACTTTCTCTAAATGCAAAATTGAAAGTTCATAAAAGTTTTGTATTAGGCTTTTAGCTTATATTTTCTTTTTTAT
The DNA here is from genome assembly GCA_963930645.1 of Salticus scenicus. Taxonomy (NCBI): domain Eukaryota; kingdom Metazoa; phylum Arthropoda; class Arachnida; order Araneae; family Salticidae; genus Salticus; species Salticus scenicus. The sequence goes on from OZ005660.1 coordinate 238,369,224, forward strand.
TAAATTGATAAAATAGAAAACAGATAATTAATGCTTTAAATTTTGTGAACGCAAGGGGGGAAAAAAACAATGTCGATAAACATCACACCGAAGAATGGCAATTGCGATTCAGCCAATCAGAGACAAGCCGCCATCTTGGCTTTTAGAATTGTAAATAAACAGTAAACATCTTCGCTTCGATCCTCGATGGATATGTTGTCTATTTTATTCAACTTTTTTGATAAAAGTTAAGTAATATTTAATAGATTTCTTTCTTTCTTTTTCTTTATATATATATGTGTATATCATAGATTTTTTAGTTATAGCCTATTGAAATTTATATAACATTAGTTAAATTTGAATACAGCATGGCACAATTCTTTTCTTTCGGCAATGTAGGCTTAAGTAGAATAAACAATTTATTTTTTCCTTTTAAAATCAAATTAATAAAAGACTTCTGTATTATTTTGCTTGCAATTATTTTGCTTTTCTCAAATATGAATATTCTGAATAATATTTTGACAAGGACAAATTATCTTCTGTAATTGTTTTGTTATTTACGCACGGATTAATGAAGTTGCTAATTTGCATGCTTTATTATTACTAGTTATTATAATTTTATTAATTTGAATATAACCGGCAGATTAAACTGTTTTTTTTTTATTATTTAAATATGTGTAAAAATAAGATGATTAAAAAAATAATAATAACTTCCTCTTTTTCTTGTAATATTGTAACAATAACAGATATATCTTAATATGTTATTCAACATGCATGTAATCAATCAAGTACAAACTGAAAAACAGAAACTAAGAAAACAAATTAATTAAATTGACTGACATATTTGATAGAATACGTATGTAACACTTTGCAAATTCCTGATCTTACATGTTATTAAATTAGTTTTAATTTTAATTTATTATTTGACCAAAACTTAATGAACTTCATTGCTGTTTTATAATTATTAATTAAAATTTTTTAACTCATTTCAAACATTAGGTAATCATTAAAGTTTTTGATAGGGATTTGTGCACATTTTTAAAAAAATATTTTTAAGAAATTTTCCTTCAGATGCTTTTATTGATCAATGATTTCATGACATTTATTTTGAACACCTGTAATTCAGAAAAATCAGTAATCTGGCAACGTCTATTACAGGGGTGAAACTTTTCAGGGCCTACCGCTGAATTCAGGTTTTTTGAAATTTTTGCTGTTTCTGATTTTCATGTAAATTATTTTGTTTTTACAGAAATTTCTTATTTGGAATGTTTAATTTGCCTTTTAATGTATTAAGAACTCTCCAAATATCATTTAATATAGGTAGCCATATGATATTTCATTTGTAAATCTTCCCTATTTGAATGCAAATATCAGTTTTCAGGGTTTTTGCATGCTAGGTAGTTTCACACTTGCTATTAACCACCGATGCTGGATTATCGATGCTTCAATGTATTTAAATGTAATCTGTTAATAATTTTTTATTTATTTTCAGATAATATGTTTGAACGGCTGTGGACCACAGAAGTAGATGTTTGTAAGCGATACCCCATGGCCCATTGGCAAGCAGTTAATATGTAAGTACCTTAATTTTTAAAAAATATTTTATTTTATTTAGATAAATGTGGAGTGTAAGGTTGATTTTTAAACCAAGTATGTGAAAAATGCCAGAGCCGGGAATCGAACCTGGGCTCGCTACTTAACACGAGGTTGCTCTACCATTATTTATGTTATCTTAATGATTGAGCTACTCTGGCCGATGACCAGCTTGGCATTTCTCATATAATATTCATTGGCGAGCCACCGAATATTATACCTATAAAATAATACCTGTTATACCTTTTATACCTATAAAAATTTAATTACATATTTAATTAATAAGTATGAGATTTTTACCGAAATGATCTTCGGTATCTGATGATCATGTTCCAAAATACTCAAAATCCAGTAAAAATAATAATAAAAAAAACAATTTCAATTTAAACAGTGTACAGTTTTATAATTTAGACAATTTTATTTCTTTCACTGGTAATAAATAATAGTTTGGATCACATGCTAATAAAACTTAACTAACAGGTCTATCAAAAACTTTATTTTCCTTTTAGTTATATACAGTACAGTCAACATCCTCTAATCTGCAGGTTTATAATCGTTAAATCCTTCCAATCCATAATTGATTTTTTAATGTAAAAGAAATTTATATCTCATATTTCAAAAAAATTCACATTTTTACTTTTTTTTTTTTAATCAAATTTTTTGTTTAATCCTTTTTTTGAAACACAATTGGGGAGAGAATAACATTATTGTATTTATTATCCTGCAATTCATACAAACTAGTGCTTAAAGCAAACCACTATTCATCAATTTTTAACAAAATTAATCAGTGATGAATATTATTTCCGAACTTTCAAAAATATTTTGTTTCATATTTTTTAAATATGTTTGTTTACATTTTATAGGTACCTATTATTTGAATATCCTTAAATTATTTACCATCATATATGAATGTGATAGATTAGTTTTATTAATATTGAAGAAATATTTTATTCTACAATTTATTAGAAATCATCTTTCCATTTTGATGTCTATTTATGAATTAATAATAACTGACTTTGTATCTGTAAAAGAAAACTGTAATCAAAGACAATGATCTCTATCTGCAAATTCCTAAAATCCGCACAACTTCTGGACAAAACATTTGAGAGTTAGAGGGAGGTGACTGTAAAACAAGTGAAAAGATTTTCAGTAGTTCAACACTGCACTTTATTTTTCAACTTAAAATAGTTAAATACAAACTATGGATTTTTTTTTTTTTTTTTTAATCCTAGCGAACTTGAGGAGAGTTTAAAAGTAGGTATCTTACTTATTGATACAGTTCATTGGGTACCTGCTTCGAGTTTTTACAAAAAGTTGCATCCTTCAAAAAAAAAAAAAAAAAGCGCAAATATTATGGATAAAAATTCTATAATTATTATCACTTGTACTTTTTGAACGTATAATAATATGAGATAGTCTCTGCAAAAAGTTCTAAAAATATTAGCATTGAAAAGTAAAAACCCATCACCTGTATATATTTAGTGTTTGTTATCAAATAACTTATTTTTCTAAAAATATTTTTAATATTAATTGGTTTATAGTTTAGATTTGACATTATATTTATGCTTTGAGTTTATATAGTTCATAAATTTTTATTTTGAACATCTGTTTTGTCTTCTGGTTAGTTTCTTCTATTTCTTCCATTTCTCCCAGTTTCTTCCGGAAGAAACCCAACCCTGTTTTTAATACATCATTCGAAAGATATTTTAAAGTACTTTTATATTATCGAAAGTGGAATTCGAGATTTCAACCAATTTACACGTTTTGAGGTGCCCAGATTAGGTTTTCTTTTGTATCTCAGCTACTAATTAAAATAATTTCATAAGTAATACATCATTTGCAAGCTTTGTTGATTTGGAATCGAACAGTAGATTACAGAAATATCTACTGCCAGATGGCGCTGTAATATTTTAAATTTTCAACGTTTCAAATTCGAATGAGCGAGAAAGATGTTGTAAGTTCTAAAACGGGGATAAGACCTTTAATGTTTTGGTAACATTTGAGTATTATAGATTAGTGCTGCACCAAGTAGCACTTTGGCCGAGTAGCCGAATACTGAGTACTCGGCAGAGTACTGAGTAGTTGTAAGAAAGAATAATTGATGCATATATGAAGAAATTTGCACATCTTAAAATTAAAGAAAAAGGCTTTTGAACATAAAATTTAGTTAAATGGTAAACAGCATGCTTTCATGCATAACTTTTGTAGTGCATATACATAACTAGGTTCATTGCTATATTTTGATACTTTCAGCATAGTGGATTACTAAAACCATAACTGATAATTTTATTCTTAACATCTTTTTTAGATGTGAAATTATCATCCTCAGATAATTCTTGGATAATATAAAAGTTACTAGGCACTAAGGCTTAATTTAAGATACATGAAATTCACATATGAAAGGGGAACATTAAAATATTTTATAATTTCAAACATGATAGGCTTCATTAATCTTCAGATCGTAGAAATGTAAAATGACAAATGGTTTTGGGCCTTAGTTTGCAAAACAACAGATTTGATTATGAAAATAAGTTTTAAATAATGTTTTAGTGTATTTACCTTTTTTATATATAATATTAAAATGCCATAAAAACTTTTACTCTGTTAAATGCCCACTCCTCTTTTCACATTATTATTATTGGTACAACTATAGTATTTCCCCTGAGCTGAATTTGGTGATTTTTCTTTGGCGCCGATTTGAACGATAACGATGTCGTTCTGGATTGTTTGCGATATAATATGGCAGCCTACATGCTATTTATTTTGGATTTATGATTTCATGATTTATGATTTGTAATTTAGCTTACGATTTTATCATTTATGCTATATGATTTAGGATTTTTAGATTTATGATTTAGCTATAATCGCCAACAAAAAATTGCCAAATCTAGCTGAGGGGAAATACTATAGTTGTTCCTTATTATTATTATTATTTTTTTTTTTTTTTGTTCTTAAAATACTAAATAAACGCACGTTTTGCTCGAAGGTAGACTGTATCCGAATAGGTGATAGTTTTTTACGTTATTTTATAGTATAAAATTCAAGATCAATCTTTTCTTACCGATTTGAAAGTATCTTACTTTTATTTGCACTAATGTATATTGAAAATTTTGTGTTAATATTACATAGAGGTTCTTTTTTTTTTCTAAAATATTTTATTTTTGTCTGATTTATAGATATAATTTCATGTACTAAGTTTTTATAAAATAATGCATATTACATTCATACAAGATAATTATAATTAAACGCTCATATCAGGAATCATCTCTATACTAAGTTTGGTAACAGCCCGTTTTAACTGCAGAAATCTGTTATAGCAAAAATTTTAATTATAATGTCTCTGTATTTATATTTTCATATTTTTTTAGTTTAGTTATAAAATAAATATCTTATAAAATAAATAACATATTTCTTTCAATAATACATAAAAATAGTGACATTCCCACAACTGCTCGGTATTGGCCGAATACATAGCCTAAATTTGGCCGAGTACCGAGTACTCGGCAAATAAGCCGAGTATATACCGAGTATTCGGTACAGCTCTATTATAGATGCTTTTGCAATATTATACAGTAAAAATTGTCATCATGCATGCATGTAAAATGAATGGCATGTCATTTTAAATTGTGAAACTTAAAATAGGTTCAAAAGCAAGTCTTTTATAAATTTTTGTTCTGCTCGCTCTCTTGTTTTATGTCTGCATGTCAGTCATTTCCGTACACAGTGCAATTTATACTAGCACTTTTTTTTTTTTTTAAATGCTGTTTTACTTAAATTTGATAAAATTATAGAAAGCTCATTAAGAAATTATAAGAGTTCAATTTTATTTGTAAATATTTAGCACTGTTGTAAAAAAAAATTGCTTTTTTATGAAAGCTGCCTTTTATGTTACAGTAAAATTTGAAAGTTGTAAAAACTTTATGTACAGTAAAAATTTTCATATTTTTCTAATGAATGACATTTTATTTTTATATCGTAAGATCCTAAATTGGTTTAGAAGGCAGTTTTTTATACAATTGATTTTTGGTGGCAAAACGTAAAACCTCTTATTATTTTTTTAGTGTATCGTATTGAGAACTAGGCAAAATGAGATTTTGTGCAGATTTACCTTATATACTCTCGTATAAGTCAATTCCCTAAATTGAGAGGTTTGCAATAGTATTTTAAATTTGATTTCTTTACCTTGTATAATCAAAAAATTTATTGTGATTAAATAAGGGAAAGAAAACTAATCTAAAATACTGGTGTTATCCAAGTTCCTTTTTTCAAATTTAGGTGTCGACTTATTACGTGAGTATATACAGTAATCTTATGGGTGTAGCATGAAATTTTGATTGGGGGGGGGGAAGAGATCCGACATTTGGCCCCCTATCATTTTCCTCATCTAAAAGTGCCAGCTGTATACTTTCTGGGGGACCGAAGGCACAGGCTCTCTCGTCAGTTAATACGTGCCCCCCCTCCCCCTTCTGGACATATTCCTAAAATCTATCGGGAGGGGGAACAAAAACACTTTTTTTACACATCTTTGGAGCATTCTAATTTTTTTCTGAGAATTTATAAATACACAGACATGAAATATCCTGTATGTTTTTAAGCATACTATTTGTAAGTCCTTCCTTTTATTGAAAGTATCGTTCAAAAGATGTGTTAATATGCTTTGCAGAAATCTATAATAAAAGAAAAGGTCTGTCTGTCCTTCTGTATGTTCAGGCCCTATTGAACGCAGAAGTACAAAAATTGACATACATGCTCAGGAGCCTTCCCGAGGGACTCCTGAAAACAGCATTTAAAAATTTTAATTAGTTTCGGAGATATTAATTAAAACGTTGACCCATGTCGATTGAAAAATGACCAAGAATCCACAGCTAATTGCTTAAAAAGAGGCATTCTATGAGCAGACTATTTTCTCCGCTGTCTGGAACGGAAACAAAACATCTGGAAATCATTAATGTCACATGATCTTGAACTGGGATTAAAAATTGAAAATTTCAAAATTTTCTTTTTCGCACACAACACTTAATATAGAATATAATAATATAATACACAAGACCAACCTGCAGTTCAAATTTCATCAATTTTCGTTAATAAACAAATAAGTTACATTTTAATTGCAAATTAAATTTTATTCTAACACGTAATCTATCTCTCAAAAGACGATAGGAGTTTCCATAGCAATGAAATACATTTGAAGGTACTAAAAAATACTTTTTCTTTTTACTTCCATTACCCGTCTACCGTGGTATATATAGGTTTTGGGGGTCTAAAAAATATTTCTTTTTCTTTTTACTTCCATTAACTGACTACCGTAAGTAATTGAATTAGAGATTTCACATGATGTACATGTTTTAGGATGTCCTGATTAGGTTTTCTTTTGTATCTCAGCTACTAATTAAAATAATTTCATAAGTAATATATCATTTTAAAACTTTGTTGATTTGGAATTGAACAGTAGATTACAGAAATTTCTACCGCCAGATGGCGCTGTAATATTTTAAAACTTTTGCATCTCAGCTAATTGAGTTAGACCGTTCAAAATTGGTATATGTAGGTTAATTAGGAGGGACTTAAAGAGTGGGGAAGGAATAGGCGGGTGCATATCCCTTAACTTGTGTGCACGCACGGGGCTGACTGCCGAAGGCAATGGGGACCCGGTCCGACTTTTTACCCGATGAAAAATAATTTTAAAATTTTTCTTTTCTTAAGAATAAAAGTTTCATTTCAGAATGAATATGTGCACACAGCGCGCATGAGTTTGCGCTGCCCAAGGCAGTGGGGGTCCGGTGCGAGTTTTTATCCGATGATCAATGATTTTATTTTATTTTCTTAACAATAAAATTTTGAGTTGAGAAGGAATATGTGCGCACGGCGCACTTATATCCTTACACGTCATTTTAAGTTGCCAATCCAAGGGTTTAGGAGGCAGAGCACCCTTTATGAAAACAATTTATTTAAAAAAAATGCAAGAATAAATGGCTCCAGAACATCATTACATGAAGTCATGTTCAATTTAACAGTTATTAACTGTTATGTCAAATTTGTGGATTCAAAATTAGTGAAACGACTGAGGGTTCAGGGGACCCCGCCCCTTGATGAAAATAGCTTTTCATAACAATGAATTTAAAATGCAAAACAACCCAATATTTATATTTTCTGAATCTATGAAAAATTTTATATATATAGATATTAGATATTATGTTAGAAATATAAATATAAAATGACTTGCAGAGTTAACATTGAGGCCCCTAATCTGCAGATTTACTAGTTAGTCATAATTTCAGCATCTATACTGTATCTCCAGTAGTATTTTCTGTCTTCTACTTTTTTAGATGGGGGAACTAAGTAGTTTTGTGTAGCCTCATAAATTATAGACATTTTATTACACTGTTCATGCTGAGCTGCAATGCAGCCCTCTGAAATTCTGCAATTTATGCTTCCAGATATTAAATAACATAGTTGACTCATTATTTTATGCTTTTTTTTTCTGTTTCAGATGGATTGCGATTCTGGTTATCAGATTGTCAAAGAAAAAAGAAGGAAGAAGTTCTCAAAATTTCAACAACAGTCAGTCATAAAAAATGGTTTCCGACAAGATTACGTAGCTGCCAATTTGCTCTTATTTTATCGTAGTTTCTCTGATTTTCATCAGTGTGCTCCGTTAATCTGAAAATTATCGGAAAACTCTGATTTTTCAAACTTGACATTTATTATTTTCTCTTATTTTTTTGCCAAATTTCTGTTTTGGGCAGAAGTTTAAAGATTTTTCAACTAATTTTCCAGTTTCTAATATTAAATGATTTATTCCATTTTTTTTTTTTTTTAAAGTCGCGAATATCATTCGTTTATAAAAAGAAACCCCATTAACTATTATTGTGAATCAAACACTTCATGGAAGCCTTCTGATTGCCATTCTTTTTCCAACCATATGAATGTTAATATTCATTTTAAACTTACTTTGAGAGATTCTAGAATGTATAAAGAAATATAATTATTCAATATTTTTAGCCCATATAAATCTTTTTTACCCCTCCCCCCCCCCCCCACACACACTTCTTTTCTTATTTCCAATTAACGATTACATGCTCTGCAGAAGCTATTTGTTACCATCTTTTTCCACCCACAAAATAAAAATCAATATTAATTTTAAACTTGCTTTATTAGATTTAAAAACCTATAATGTAATCATCAAATTAATTATCATTCATATATTATTTTTACACGCCCCCCCCCTCCCCCCTCAATTTCTGCACTTTCTACTAGCTAGCAACCAAAGATCAAACATACTCTAATGTTTATGATTTCTCAATTTATAACATAAGGAACGCTGCTGTTATTTTAAAAGAAACTCATCTTATTATTTTTCTTTTTTTATGAATTTAAAAAATATTCTCAACATACTATTCTATTTCAAAACAAAAACTGTAATTTTGTCTTCTTGTTAATTGTAAAAAAAAAATAAGAAAATGTTATTTAATAGGATTTTAAATTTTTAGTTTGGTTATATGCAAAATTAAATTAAATCTTTGCAATGTGAGTCAGAATTATAAGTATATTGTACTAGAATATAATTTATAATAAAATTTATATATATGTCTGCGATGTTTATTTGATCATTCTTTGATAGTTTCATTGATTTAAAGATTGATATTAAGACTGTGTAAATGTAGATTATACATGGAAATCTAATTTAAAATTTTCACATTATAATAATTGCTCCAATTTTTTCTTGTTTGCTCCAATTTTTTTAGTCTCTTGCTCCTAAATTTTTAGTCATGAGGTTGGCAGCTCGGAGATTATGGATTTGATTAAGCCAATAAGAAAAGAAGACAACTTATTAACAAAGCAATTTAATATTATATTTTTATTACCAGATAAACTTATTCTTTTTAATTTAATTTTTTGCAAACATTTAAATCACCTTACTTTACTTCTCGAGTTTGCCTGAGTACTTGCGGGTTCGGAATTTCGTGTAGAGAAACTATCTGAAAGTGAAGTGGATAGTATAGAACAACATGATGACTCATTTGACACTACGGATGAATGTGAGTCCTCAAGTTAAGAAAGTGAAGACGAAAATATTTTGAATATAGGCAGATTACAAAAGAGAAAAAGACCATTATCGACTGCACAGATTTTCTTCAATATTCTTGACCAGGATGGAATCAACTCATGGATTTAATACAGAGAAACAACCGGCAAAAAATTTCTAGACAATAATTTTTATTCCAATTAGCTGAAGAACTTGCCAAAGATTTTCAACATGAGCAACAGGAAGAAAAAGAAATTATACAGAAAACTTCAACAAATTGAAGTTCGGATTCTCATGTGCAATTGTGAAAAAGGTTGCCAAGTAGGTTTTTGCAAAGAAAACAAAATTTAAAAAAAAATTGTTTCAAATGCAACAAATGTGTATGTGGAAAATGTGCCTTCGAGAATGCAATAATTTTCAAAATATGTGGTGAATAAAGTTAGCATATTACTTATTTTCTAAATTTAGGATTCAATTGAAAAATATTTAATTTTTTCTTGAATTATTTGAAAAAAAAAATTTTTTTATTCATGTACCAAATTGTACTAAATAATATATTTTTCGCTATACATAGTTATATATATAACATTTTAAAGAGGGGTCACTTGACCCGCTGTGGTAGGAATAGGTATACATGAAGTATCGGTAGGTTTAGTGTTAATTTGTTACATTTTTAATTCAATGATTTATTTATGTTCATATCTTAAATCTTTTTGCTGCATTAATATACCTAATCTATTACAATTTTGTAATGAATATTCTGGAATCATGTTGCTTTCAGTATGGTACTGGTATCATACTGGATCTGGTATGTTATATTGGATCCGGTATCATACTGAATCTGGTATGTCATATTGGATTCAGTATCATACTGGAACTGGTATGTCATACTGGATCCCGTATAATACTGGAACCGGTGTTTCATAAGCCGGTATGTCATACTGGATCCGGTATAATACTGGAACCGGTATGTCATACTGGATCCAGTATAATACTGGAACCGGTGTTTCATAAGCCGGTATATCATACTGGATCCGGTATCATACTGGACCGGTATGTCATACTGGATCCGGTATCATACTGGAACTGGTATGTCATACTGGATCTGGTATAATACTGGAACCGGTGTTTCATAAGCCGGTATATATTTTTTTACCGGAAACGAAATTTTTTTTCCAATAGGGATGACCGATGAATTAGGTACTGAAGGTCCTTTTCGTCATTAATGTTGTGCAATATTATATTTGGTAAGTATATTGCATCATTTTTAGTAGTACAGATTTTAATTTAAAGCAGTACATATCAGTGTATTTTTCCTGTTTTAACTTATGCTACAGAAACTTGGACATTAACATGTAAAGCTATAAAAAACTTCAAACACCAGCCTAGAGAAGCATGGAGAGATGCATGTTAGAGTTCACCTGAAGAGACCGAAAGTGAAACACTTGGATTAGGTAGCAAACCAAAGTTACTGATGTTATTTCTAGAGTCATAAAGTTAAAGTGGAGCTGGGCTGGGCACATTGCGAGGAGAAATTATGATAGATGGACCATCAAAGTCTTATTTTAGGTACCAAGAGATAGATGAGACCACTGTGTCGAGAGATGAAATTGTGAAGTTTGGAAGGGAAAATGGAAAATGGAAAAGAATTGCAGAAAACGGGGCAGTTCAAAATCACCTAGGAAAGGCCTTCATCCTGCCGTGGATTGATAAAGTTTGAAAATGATATAATAGTGTGTTTCATACTGTTCTCTGCGTACTGGAAATAAAATATGTCAATAAGAATCAGAATTGCATAGGAAAGCAGGGCCACCCTCAAAATAAAGTACAATAGCTAGAAGCATCACAACACACATTCAAAATTCCATTCATTGACATTCATGTATGATTGGCATCAGCTGGAGGGATTGGCAAACATTTTCAAAAATACTGAAATTGCCAGGCCACGAAACTTTGAATAATATCATATAAATGCCTTTTTTCATGACTGATTTATTTCAAACACGGTGTTGAATTTTTAAACCATATTGAAGAAAACCATTTTTTATTTCTCTGACAAACTAAAATTTAGTTTAATTCCATGCAATAGGAATATCTTAAAATTTTAATAATTTTTTAATAAGTAGTATTTATTATTTAAACACTGTTCATGGCTCTTGGGAGGAATTTTGTCTATTTCACTTTGATGAATGTCATCAACACTGAATGACGTAAAAGCCACTTACCTGTGGCCAGTACATCAAGCATTTCCCCATCGCTGCATTTCTCATATACAATATATAATGCTTTTCAACCAGGTAGACATTCAAAATCTGTTTTGCTCATTTTTGGACGCTTAAAATTGTTTTGCTTCGTTGAATATTTAATTATTTGTTTGTACCAATACCAGTCGTTTGTGTTAAATTTCATTTAATTCTGGTGATTCCGTTATGGTGTTGCAATTTTTAGAAACATGATTGTAATATACATGATTTAAAATACTGTGTAATTTTTGGCTCCAAGTTTAAATGATTTTCTCTTTTAGTCCCTTGAAAAATTTCTAAAACGAGTTCTACTGCATTATATTTGTAATTTCTTTTCTGTTTTTAGATGTGGTAAGAATTCACTTCCCAGAAGTAACAAATAAAGAGAGTAGAAAACTGATAGCGAATTGGCTGAGACATGCCACAGAGAGAAAAAATAAGAAAAATAAACCCGATTCTCATCCAATTTCTGATGCTAATACATGTACATCGTAAATAAAAACATTTTCATCCAAAGCTGTTGTCTTTTCTCTTTGTTGCATAAGAAATGCTTGTCGTAAATTGTTCATTAGTTTTCTTATTTAACCAAAAGTTTTACAGTGAGTTATTATTTCAAAATTATTTGAAATTAAGTTTATTTTTTAAACTTTGTTATATGAATACTTTTGGATGTATCCATTAATTTATCAGAACTTTGACAACAACGATTAAAAAAATTATTTAATTTCTAAATTTATAATTGCTTTTACCTTTATATTAAATTATTGGTTTTCTTGAAGCTATTAATAGACCTTCCAAATACACTCACATAACACATGTATACAGTATGGAACTGTTTATCTGAAAACATCCAGAATCATATTTTTGACAGTTAAACTTTCAATTTTATCTCCCCCCCCCCCAAAAAAAAAAAAAAAAAATTGGGTAAAGAATAAAAATTTTGATAACAAATATGTATTTGTATTTAATTATTTCATATACAGTGAAACCTCGTTAACATGAATTACTTTTAACCCGAACTGTGTGCATAATCCCCGTCAAAAGGAAGATTAGTTTGAGTTACTGATAACATGAACGTATTTTTTATCCCCTTTGAGATTCACTTTAACGAAGTTCCACATTACAAATAAAATCACATTATTTTTAAAACTTTACGAATATTTTGCACTTTTATTGTTGTGAACAAACCAAGATTTTTTTTTTCTTTTATAAGAAATAAAAAGGAATGTAAGTATTAATTTTTTATGTCCAAGTGAATAATATTTAGTGTTTCAAAATCATTGATTAATCAGGTTTTCAAGAGAAATCTTTCAGATTAATCCATAGCTAAAACTTGATTTTAAATATCAATTTTTATTTAGATATTTCTTAAATGAACATTCATGAAAAACCGTGAACATTCTACAAGTTTGATTTAATGGGCGTTGCTTTGAATAGCCAGTTATCCAAAAAGAGTCTTGTCCCAACTATTCTTCATAATTGGTTCCCTTTGTACATTACAGGATATAAAGTGAAGTCCTTAGGAGGCTTTAATATGTGCTACCATTGGTTGTAAATATATTCACTGGTGCAGCAACACTAGGAGTCCAGCCAATTAGAACTCCCGTCTATGTTTTTTTTTTTTTTTTTTTTTTTCAGAAATTATCCATTTACAAATAAAGACAACTGAGAATAAGTTCAAAATATTACTTTATATATATATATAAACATTTTTTTTTTTATAATTGGAATTATAAATCTGCAACCAATGGTTAGAGGTAAAAGCCCCCTTAAGGACTTTGTGAATGTTCTATATATTATATATATATAAATAAAATAAAATCATTTTATAATTATGTAAGTTAATATTTAAAAATTCACATAAAAAGGTTTTATCTAACTTACTGGGGTGATTCTCTGTTCAGATTTCGGAAAATTTAAAGCTTTCTTTTGATATTTTGATTAAAATTAGCTTGTTATGAAAGGGTAATAAAACATATTAATTTATAGCAATGTGCGTATATTCAAAATATAGACAAAACATACACCCATTATGAATGTATGTAATATGTATACATATTATATATATATATATATATATATATATATATCTGTACTGATAAGTATAAAGGATTTAAGTCCATATTCTTGATTTTTCAGGAGACGAAAAATAAAGTTAAACTAGCTAAAAACTAATCAGAAGAATCGATTAGGAAAAAGGGATTAGGTTGATTTTTACCCTTCATACCATTCAGTGATTGTCAATCTTCATTTAATAAAGAGAAAAATTGAATTAAATATTTTATACTAAAGATTAATGCTAAATTTCTAACTTGAATCTTTTTTTTATCAATAGATTTTCTCAAAGACTAAATGACATAGATTTAAATCCTTTATACGAATCGATAGAGAATTTTTTTATGACATCATTTTTGGACTTAAATCCTTCATACTTATCAGTACAGATATATAATGTGTAGAAAAGATAAAAAATAGAAATGTTTTAGAAATTAATCTATATTAACCATCTGACTGCCTTTTGAAAAGGGCAAAATTGTAATGTTTTCACTGCACAGATTTTTCAGAGTATTAAAATAATGCTTATTTCAATTTGAGATTGAAAATTTAACTATGCACATGATTATAATACGACTATCTTTTGAGACCTTCAAGCTTGAAAAACAATCTAAATATCCATAAATATATAATTTTTAATTTCAAGTGAATTGTAAAAAAAGATAGATCAATGACCGGATATATCCATCAGCAGCAGTCAGATGGTTAAATTTTGTTTAAAAAAAATTCATGTGCAGTTCAGAAAATTTTATTTTACTCAGAATCACAACTACGTATGTGTAGTTTTAAAAATATGCAAATACTTTGCGAGCTAATAATTTTCTAAAAAGTTCCTGGATATTTAAAAAATCCTTAAAAATATTTACTCTTTTAAACATAAATTCTTTTAACATTTTCTTTCTGTATAAAATTTAATTATTTAAAAGAAGTTTATGCAATAATTGCAATTATACATTGAGAATAAGCTGGTGTCTGAACAGGCTAGCCATTTTTAATTAATTACAAAAACCTTTTACTTGCCTCATACATGGCCGGAATATTTGCTGCAGGGTGCCCTGTTCTCGTCAGAGGCAACTACTGTGTTGGAGTCTTTCTCAGTCCAAGTTTGATGTTGACGTGTAGCTTCCATCAGAAGGTGGTGCTACATTTTGTCTGGATCTACTGTGTCATTGCCCTTGCATGCGTTAGAGGCTGTAACTATTTATATGGAACTCTAACTTCCTCTATCTCCTTTGATCACGGTGCCTCCAATAAAATAAAAACATCACAATTAAATATATCAGTATTCCCAATCAAGCCAAACCATAACATTTTACAGCTCATCAGAAATGATAAAGACCCCCTTCCCCCTCTAGAAATCGCAGGAATTTATAAAATACCTTTTATTGACCATGCTGAAAAACCTAAATGTTACATTGGCATGACAAAAACAAAGATTAGAACTAGAATTAACGTACACAAAAAGACTAAAAACTGGAAAAATCACCACAGCCCTTACTAAGCTTTTAATAATGATGAAATTAAAATTGACTTCAATGGAGTAAAAAAACTCGTTAATTACGTGAATTATAAATACACCATGTATCATGAGTTCATAGAGATAATTACTGTCCTTATGCGTGTAACGACAATGACACAGGGGGCCAGACAGAATGTGATGCCACATTCTGATGGAAGGTACACGTCAACATCGAACTTGGACTGAGAAAGACTCCAACACAGTAGCTGCTGCCGCCAAGAGCAGGATGCCCAGCAGCAAATATTCTGACCGTGTATGAGGCAAGTAAAAGGTTTTTGTACATACAATTGTTTAAAGAACATCCCATGATGATCCTCAGCAGATTTCAGAATGTTATCCCCAGGATGTCTAAGTTAAAAAAAAATAGTCCTGAAATGTCCTGGTATCAGCCAAAATTAGGCCTCCTGGGACATACTTCGAACGTCCTCAGAATGTCTAAAGTTTTTTAAAAAATAGTCCTGGTATCAGCCAAAATTAGGCCTCCTGGGACATACTTCGAACGTCCTCAGAATGTCCTCAGGATGTCTAAAGTTTTTTAAAAAATAGTCCTGAAATGTCCTGGTATCAGCCAAAATTGGGCCTCCTGGTACATACTTCGGACGTCGCTGGGATTCAGACCTTGCGGACATTTTGTCATCCTGAGGATGAACATTGGATAAGATTTGGATGTCCTGAGGACAATTGGAGATCCAAAAAAGTTCATCCTCGGACATCCTGAGGATGGTTTTGTGCTGTCTGGGTACGAGTTTATTTTTTTTTATCCAACAGGAAAATAAATACATTTATCTAAACATGAACAATATACTACACACTACTGATCGCAGAGCTTCCAAATTTGACAAATAGGTACCTGGGACCCTGCAGGTGTGCACCTCATCGAGATTAATTTCAAATTTGAATTTTTTAAATTAATGTTTTTTCGATTTTAAACATTGGCTTTTATGTTTCATTTTTCATGAATTTATTCTTCGATTGTAATCGTCTGCGTATCTTAGCAACGGCTATATTATGCAATTTATTTTTTATTTAATACATTTATTTGAGGGCGAATCTTTTTTCTCTTTTTAATTTATTATATTTATTGAAAATAAAATGGTAATGCAGTAGAAAAAATTAAATATATTAAATTTAAAATTTAAAAACGTATTTATAACAGTTATGTTTATGTATAATTTTTGTAGTATAACAAAAATTATTTTTCATTTGTTAATTTAATTTCTTTAAAAGTTTTTTTTTTTTCTAATTTATAGTATTTGTCAGGAAATAATGGTAGTATATAGCAGAAAGGATTAAACTGATTGGAATTTATTTGTTTTTTATGTATTTAATTCCTTCTGAAAGAAAATCTACTTTTTATTTTATTTCATTACATTGGTCGGAATCAAATTGTGATACGTAAATAGCATGAGCAATAAAATACTTGGTTCAAAAACTAAAATATTTAATAGACGCTGAGATACAGTTATCTTTAAAATCGTAGTTCTTAAATAATGGCAGACCCACCTATCGTCAATAAATACCCATATTGAAATACATAGGAAAGAGATTTCTGCAGGCAGTGGGAACCTGCTCCCGATACAGTGCGGGCAGAGAAACAGCTGCCGTAGTCAGCGAGTACCCGATGCGAGGTCTAGAGCGATTCCAATGTAATTATTTTAGCTTTATTTATAATGTGATGTGAAAAATAAATAATGATCCAATTCTTTTGGATATTCATTTAAATATAGTGCCCAGCGAAGCGGGCGTAGCCTGCTAGTTTCAGTAATCACTAAAAAATAAAAAGGATAAAACATATTTGAGCAATAGCAGCCATGAGATTAAAAATAAATTTTATCAGTGAAATGATCCTGCTTATCATACGTGATTTTGTTTACAACTCATAAAAAAAACACAGAAACACAATTTTATTAATTTTTTTGAGAAATATCATATTTCAGTTTTTATTTTTTAAATAGCATACAAAATTTAAAGATTAGTCGTAAAGTAATAGTCTATTTTAAAAATTAATTGCTATTACATTAATTTTAACAATTAGCGGTAAATGATTCAATATTTCGGTAATTAGTCACAAAATCGTAGCATGCATTGAAAATATTTTTTATTTATTATTTTTTTTTCAAGTGAATTTTAATGATAATTAAGATCAAATGTAAATTTCTTAACAAATGCTGAAATAATCACTTGGCTCAGCTTTTCTTTAAAAATATTTAAGAAGAAAAATCAAGAGAGCTAAACGTAGCGTGGTAAACACAGAAAAGAAAAATATGTAAGAGTCGTTCATTTTACCGGCAGATGAATCATGAATCACACGGCAGTCATACTGCGCAAGCGCCAAAACTGCCGGGGATGTAATAGGGACACGGCTGCCGGGTCTCTAACCACTCCGTTAAGAATAAGATATTTATTTCTGAGATGTACACTCTTAAGATTTTTTTGAAAAGTAACTTCTAAATGATAGTCGATTCTATACAGTGGGAAAATAATTTGTGAAAAATGCTTTAGTGAAACGGGAGCAAATTGTAATGCAATTAAAAAGGTTTGTACAGCATAATATAGATGCACCTGCATTTAAAAGATAAGGAAAAACACTTCCAAGACTTGAAAGTAATTTTTATGTGTGGAAAGTAAGTATAATGCATTTACATCTTGGTACAAAGGAGAAAATTGTATAAAATATGTGTGATGTTTGTCGTAAAATATTTTTCTAAAAAGAATGATAACTGTAAATATTTATGCAATTATTGTCAATAAAACTACATGTGTATTAAGATAAAATAGCATTTACTAAAATGGAACATTCAGATAAAAATACATACAAGTGTCAAGTATGTCCTGAAAAATTTTCGCAGAAGTGCCAACTAAATAATCATCTACGCATTCATACAGGAGAAAAGCCGTATGTGTGTGAAATATGTTCCAAAGGGTTTTCTGTTAAAAATACTTTAAATAGACATATGCGCATTCATTTAGAGGAAAAACCATATGCATGTGAAGTGTGCTGTAAAGGGTTTTATACAAAACATAAGTTAGTAAGACACCTACGCTCTCATACAGGAGAAAGGCCATACGTGTGTGAAATATGTTTTAAAAAATTTTCTAATAAAAGTCAACTGAATTATCATCTGCGCATTCATACAGGAGAAAAGCCACATGAGTGTGAACTGTGTTCCAGAAAGTTTGCTGAAAAAACTAATCTAAATGCACATTTGCGAACTCATACGGATAATAAACCACATGTGTGTGCAGTTTGTTCTCGAAGATTTTTAATAAAAAAAGATCTAAAGGTACATCTATTTACTCATACAGGAGAAAAGCCGCATTCGTGTGATGTATGCTCTAAAGGATTTTCTCACAAAGGAGATCTAAACAGGCATCTACTTACTCATACAAAAGAAAAACCGTATGCGTGCCAAGTATGTTCTAAAAGGTTTTCTCGAAAAAGTTATTTAAAAAAACATTCACGCTTTCATAGTGACGAGAAGCCATAAGTTTGTGAAATATGCTCGAAAGATGGTTGTCAAAAATGTAATATATGTAAACATCTCTGCATACACTTAAAATATATCGAAATGGAAGCAGGTTTTCTGAACACATTAATTTTAATTGTTTTGTACCTTTATATGATCTATCAACTATATGCATTTGGGGGCCCCATGTAACACAAACTCATTTTTTTTTAAATAGAAACCATACTTTTCCTTCACAGAATCATGTTCAGTGGAGAAAAACCTGTTTTATAACATGTATTGTTTTTCTTTTTTTTTTTTTTTTTTTTCCGCAGAATAAGGAGCCCTTATACAGAAATGACTTTCAGCTTTTGACGAAAATTAAATAATCCCTCCAAGTATTATTCCACAAAATTTCTTGTATACTAACGTAGCATTCGATAATTACGATAGATTTGTTGATACGTTTTCCAGAATAGATAGACTGCATGAGACTGTTGGTATTATTTATCAATTTGTCCCATCTGATACTTCAATAATTTCCGATATTAATACACCTACAACAACACAAACGTCCTCAATTTCAAAAAATGATAACGATAATATTACTTCAACACCGCGAAAAAGAAGGAAATTTGTAAAAAAAATTCAGTATGGTCTTCAGCCTTATTTAACAAAACCAGTTAAAACTAATTTAATATCACACGATACTATTAACACAATTTATGGATGACTGCCTAGCTGTGAAAAGAATTTCAGAAAAAAATATATATATATATATATTATGGGTTTTCGCAGTTTCTGAAATTCCGTCAACTCCTATATGGGTTGATTACAACAGTAAAATAACAACTATATTAGCTCAGTTCAAAAAGTTGATTACTTGCCCCAAATAAATGAATCCCCAACAGCATATTCTGTCGTTCGCTAAACCATGATTCAGTCTCAAAAAATAGCTTCTATATGTTCTCAAAATAAAAATCATTGTTACTTACGATTTGGCAGTAGCGAAGATAGCTTTGCAAATACAAATGACAGAACACCAAAATTCGAAAATTTATTTATCAATCTTGGTGCATTTCATATTTAAATGACGTTCTTTAAAGCCATAGGAAAGTACATCGATACCTCGGGAATTGTCGACGTTCTTGCTCAATCCGAGGCTCTTGCGGAAGGTTCTGTGAATAGTTTTGTTGCAGGAAAGCATTTTAATGGATGCAAACGTGTACATTCCTTATTATCAGCGGCTCTTCAAAATTTGCCTTTGAGAGAGTTTTTTTTTCTGAATATGAAATTGATGCTAATACACTTCAAGAAGATTTGAGATTTGTTGAGAATAATCCCACTGAATTCGACCAACTTACCAGTGTAACTCCTTTCTTAGATACGGTTTTAAATGAATACAGTCGGTAACAAAAGTGTCCGCACACTAGCAAAAATTCCTATGTAAAAAAAAGTACACTTCATACGGTATTGTTAAATAAATCCTTGTCGAATCCCGTTCTTAGTCAGTCTAAGTACATGATTCGAAAAGGATTCATTTAATAGAACCGTATGAAGTGTACTTTTTTTACATAGGAATTTTTGCTAGTGTTCGGACAGTTTCGTTACCAACTGTACATTAAAATTTCAGAAATGACATTATGCGGTGTGCATGGTAAGAAACCACGATATTATACGCAATATATATTCTTCATATATAACTTTTTTTTTTCTTTTTCTCGAAGTATCAGGAGTAGAAATTTTGAATTGTAGGTGAAATCACTTTTTAAAATAAATAATTTATTTTTTATAATGAATCAAACAGATTATAGCCTTGCTGTATATGTGTAATTTGGTTAAATTAAAACTAGTGAACACAAATTTGTTAGAAGATTCTCGGAATGGTACATTTGGGATTAAACGAACTGCAGAAAAATTTTCATGGTCACCGATTGATTTGACGTGGGAACACACAATTAACGTGAATGCAGCTAATTCATTGACGGGTATTACTCATTTTAGCAATTCCATTTCAGCTAGACAGAGGTGGGCATTTAGCCATACATTGCGAACAAAAATAATTTCAATTATACTGATATACGAATAAACAAACAAGATGACACTGCACACGAATTAGAACAGCATAAAATTAAAAAGAGTCAAAATGTAATACAAAGTATCATTAATTGTGTTAAAAAATATATTAATCCTTTTAATCGAGTGATAAAGAAAGAAAATTTATTAAACGTAGTAACTGGTAGATCTGCATCGAAAGAGACAGCTGAATTTTTATTAGATGTAAATTACCTTGGAAGCAGTGAAAAACTTAAGTTTGTAACTGAGTGTAATGAAAATCCTGAAAGATTTGAAAGCGAATCAAACGAAATGTTTTCAAGAATTTTGCGTCAGAATGCTTGCAGAAAACATTACGATTTGGAGCTGGTAGGAAAATTATTACACTTGAAATGGAACGAGTTGTTTTTGGCAGACTTTTAGCAATTTCACTTGAAAAAAAAAAAAAAAAAAAATGATTTATAGTACTGTTTAACGTTTCCATTATCACCTGCTTCAAGTCATAACAATGGTGATATGATTAAAACTGATAAGTCGAGGCTCGCAAAAAATTATGTTCATTTATAGATTACAACACTCCGATCGATATAGATACGGACATAATTGATGGTTTCTATTTTTTATATTACCTTGGCCCATCGATACCTTCATCATTTGCTGAAATTGTTGAACTAGTGTTAAAAACAGCACGTAACACGAACGCATCTACTATCTATTTAGTTTTTGATAGGTATATAAAACCTTCCATAAAAGATCAAGAGCGGCGAAAACGTTCAAAATTTCATGTTTCATTTACCATCACTGGACCATCACAAAAAGACCGAATGATTTTCATAAAAATTTACATAATCCAAAATTCAAGGAAGCCCTAGTTTAATTTTTTGAAGAGCATTTTCAAAGTGATAAGATAGCACCGATTTTGAAAGATGAAAGATTGTACTTGACAGTTGGAAAAGATTGTTTTTCTTATGTGGCTAATGATGACAGTGATTTAAAAACTAATGAAGTAAATTTTAGGTGTTCCCATGAAGAAGCAGATGCTAGAATAGTACATACCATAAGCAAAATAGATAGCAATAAGAGCGTAATGGTTAAATGCCTGGATACGGATATTCTAATAATTGTTTTAGTGAATATCCATAAACTTAAAAATTTAAACATTTATTTAACAACAATAAGAATAAAACAAAATTTAACTAATTCTATAAATGTCACAAAGTTATCTAAAATATTAGGGGAACGATTATGTAGATCATTGCCAGCATTTCATGCGTTTACAGGGTCTGATTACACGGCTGCATTTTATAAAAAAGGAAAAGTAAAATCATGAAAATTTGTTCAAAAATTATGAAGTGCAAGAAGTATTTGCTGATCTGACAAATCCAAAAGATATACACAACACTCAAAAAATGGGAAAAATACAAGAATTCACGTATTCATTGTATAACGTAAAACGCTGTAAAAGTGTATATCTTTCACGGCTATTTCAGTTTTGAGAAAATATATGGCTCCAAATCGAAATGAGAAAAATTTCTCAAAAATGTAAAAAATTTGACTCCAGCACAATACCACAAATCTCAAAATAAAAAGTTCTGAGAACTATTTATGTAAACAAAATGTGTCAGAATGCTACAGAACCTGTCTGTACAAAATTAAATATTTTTGATTGCAGGTGGCTTAACATAAATAACGAAATTGAACAATTATAGTATCTTAAAAACTTTTTTACAGATTGCCCTAATTATACAAGCATTAAATGTATGGATCCTCAACTATTTATTTTTAAAATTATTCTTTTAAGTATCAGTTTCATGTATATATATATATATATATATACATTTGAATGTATTTTCAATGAATATCTACAAATGAGTTTTGTGTTTAATGTTGTTAAACATTAATAAATAATGAAACTATATGGCTTAGTGAATTTTATTCTAAATAAATAAACTGTAATGAAACTGTTCTAAAATTTCCCATAAAAACAACGAATAAATAGTAAAAATTAAAAATGTAGCATGCGGATACAGACAAGAAAATACGCTCGCAAAAGGTAACAAAAAGGAAGATAATAATGCCGAAGAAATTCATACTAAAACGTTCCGTTAGTATACAAAATAAATCTATATTAATAAAATCAGACTTTTGTCTGTAAATTTGTCGGAATCCAAAAATTTTGCGATATCTTCACGTTTCACACCCCATGAAAGCCGAAAATGACTTCAGAAAATGTTGTCTGTGTGTGTGTGTGTCATCGTGTCTGTATGTCGCTTTTTTTGTCCGGGCATCACTTGAGAACGGTTGGACGGAATTCAACGGCGCTTGGCAGGAATTTAGGTCTTCACCCAACTTAAAATTATATCTATCAACTTTTCAGAAATTCACTCACGTTCCCTCTTGGAGGGTAAAAGACTAAAACACGTTTGTCCGGGCATCTGAATTCCATAATTTAGTTAATTTTAAAAAATCTAATTGTCGTATCGAAAAACTGTTTACACCCCAGGATTCAGAAAAATCACCCCTTTCATTTGGTACTGAATTTGTAATGATAGGTCTGATATTTCTAATGTATTTTTCCGTTTTTCCGTTGCCACTTAAATTTCATACTTTAATTATTTTTTAAAAATCTAATTGTCGAATCGAAAAACTGTTTGCCCCTCTGGATTCAGAAAAATCGCCCCTTTCATTTGGTATCAAATTTATAAATATAGGTCTGATATTTCTAATTTATTTTACCCTTTTTCCGTATTCAATCCAGATTCGGTAGAAGGTTTTATATTTATATGTACGCATTTATATAAATTTTTATTTTCCAGAAATAAAATGAAATATTTTTAATTTCACGTGAATAATAATAAAAATTAGAGAGAAAAATACCCTACAATAGTTGGTGATTTTTTTTTTTTTTTTTTTTTTCTTTTTTAATCAGGAATTTGTACGTGGATAAACATTTTCATAGAGATATTTGGCATTAGTTTAATATTTTTATTTAATTAAGCAGTACTTTTCTTTCCTGCGGTAAAACAAAATTTTTTGTTGTTATTATGTACCTTATGAGGTTCTTTTATGTTCTCCCTTTGAATGTAAATTATTATAATTTGGATTTTATTAAGATTTTTTATTTTTATTTTGTAAATATCAGAAAAGAGTTTTTATTTTTTATTTATTATTTTATTTTATTTTATTCATTTATTTATTTTGTGTATGAAACAGCTTTAGTATCGGATCCCTTTGGCAAAATTTGAAATTCAGCACCGAAGTAGCTTGGACGTTTCTCGCCAAGATCTTTAATTGCACAATTCAGATAGCCAATTCAGTTCATCGCAAATATGGCTTAAAATATTTAAAGTCACCAAAGGGGTCCCATACTAAAGCTGTGCTTTTTGTATTTATTTATTTAAATTATTTTCTATTAAAGACGTCTGTGTTCACTAAATTTGGTGCGTAAATTGTTTGTATGCATCCGGCCCTTATTGTAACTGGATTTCACGAAATTCGACCCCCCCCCCCTTCTCGGAGTCAGAGGGCAATAAACATGTGTAAAAACATGTTTCCCCGTTTGAATTCGCTTTGAATTATCTTAGAATGGCGAATTTTGGTGTGTGGATATTGATTAAGTGTACGCATTATATGCATTAGTGGGATTTTGCAAAACTTCGAACTCATCCGCTGAGGAAGGGGAAGTAAGAAGTGGGTAAGCTGTTGTCGAAGGCAGTGGGGACCCAGACTCCTCACGTTGTCAGCGAGAAAACCTCTACCAATCACAACGAGAACTTAGACTATTAATAAAGATATGGGATTTTGACAACTCATTTAAGTTTAATGTCCAGCGAAGCGGGCAAAGCCTGCTAGTAATTAAATAAAATGAAAAGAAAAAACTGTTATTTCAGATTTGCATCAAGATTTACAAATTTCAGTTTCATAAATTGGTTATTAAGAAACGAGAAAAAAATATCAATTTTTTTAAAAAGTTTTTTCGTTTTATTTGTACCCATAATTAATTTGCAGAAGTTATTTTTGATTATTTTTAATTAGATATAAAAATGAGAAAATGTTCTGAAATTGACTAATTTTTAATATAACAAAATCGGCATAATCCAAAATTTTCGTATAAAATTCTACAAAACAGCCGCATACATTTCTTCCGGGAAATTATCTCGTCAATACTTTGACACAATTTGAATATTTTAAGTATTAAAAAATGGGAGAAAAACGAGCTCGTCTGCTGAAATTAGTTTTATACAGATTAGAAAAAGAATGACCACGCATAATAATTTAATTTTCTCGATGCTTTACAATCTGTTGCATCATTAAACAAATAGAATAAACGAATATTGAAATTCGCTTACTTTTCTAAGCTGACTGCTATACCTTGACAGGTTTGAAGCACAAATCGTAAGCAAATTAAAAAAGGGTTGTATGCTCTACATTTAGCTCGCAATTTCATCTTTTGAATATTAATCATTTTGTCTTTAATCTTTTTAAAATAGTCTTCATGTGTTTTTCACTTTGTGTTAAAAACCTTTAAAATTCGTTAGCCTTTTGGAGACTGACAGCAATTTCTTTACGAATATTACCAGTCAAACTTATGTCAATTTAAAATTACTTCTATGCTGTACATTCTTGAAACAGTCACATCCTTAAAATATTCATAATTTCATCCTTATTCATTTTCTTTTTTAATGCTGTTCATATTTTTTTACACTTACTTAAGAAGCGTTCAAAACTCGCCTATTTTTCTTGTGGTTGTCTGCTTTACGTGACAGATTTGACCAGGCAAGCCAAGGCCATTTTAAAGAAGGTATTATTCTCTACATTTTAGCACTGGTTTCATCTTTATGAGTGTGAAGTAGGTAAATAGCTGAAATTCTTCCACTATTTTCGTGGCAATCTCTGTTTCTTGACGGGTTTGACCAGGCAACCCTATGCCATTTTAAAGAGAATATTATTCTATACATTTTAGCACTGGTTTCTTCTTTATACTTGTGGGGTTCCAAAATCACTTAAATTTGACCCCTATCTTCGAGGCAACATCTGATTCTTGACGGTTTTGACCAGGCAACTCGATGCCATTTTAAAGAGCATATTAATCTCTATGTTTTAGCACCGGTTCCATCTTTACACTTCTCGGGTAAATAAATAAAATACGTCCCCTGTTTTCGGAGCCACCTCTGTTTCCTGACGGTTTTGACCAGGCAAATCTATGCTATTTAAAAGAGCATGTTATTCTCTACATGATGATGTATATGAGCAAGTTCTAGTAGACGAATGCACTTTAATGAATATTCAGCCCGCACATAGATCACGTAACGATACTGTTATAAAAAATGATGACCTTTTTGCGTGTAGAAAGTAATTCTTAAAGACATAAACAGGTTCTAGTCGATGAATGCACTTTATTTAGGTAATGAATATTCAGGAAACAATTAAATAAAACTCTTTTTTCTTTCACAACAGTATTCAATAATCAATGAATACTCTCGAAACAATCCAATAAAGCAGTTAATCTTACTACAAAAATCAAATAAACATTGTAAAATAAACTACAGAGTAGAAATTTCGCTAATTCAGGAACAACCGGAAATTTCGAAGTCTGAATGAAATTTGAATTCGTCGAGAGTATTATCAGAAGTTCATAGAATTTTTGAGGTAGTTCTGCTTAAGAAATCAATGAATCGATACAAAAAATATTCCAGAACTCGATTTCTATTCAAGTTAGAGTTTTCGAACTTTGTGAATCCTAAACTACCGCTTTTCGCCATATTTGAATGCCTAAGTCAACGCCTACCTTCCTGAAAATGAAAACAATTTCCATCTGTTGCTACTTTTACTGTAATGCCGTGTAGAAAGTATCACGTAAAGATATGTAAACACGTAAAAACACGAAAATATAAGTTCTAATCTACTGTCATAACTAATCACTCTTCTTTTTTTATAGACTTAGTCATTTATAGAAGTTTCGAAGGATTCAGTTCTGCGCTAGAAACCAATGAATAATTCCGGAAAATTCCAGAACTCTGTTCTTATTGAAGTTACAGTTTCCCAACTTTGGCAATCCTAAATTACAAATTTTCGAATAATTCGCTCACCAAGTTACCAAATTCGACCCCAAATCCTCAAAATCGAGGCTAAAACCAAAATCTGCGTAGGCTACGAAATAGGCGATGTTTCAGAATTAGTAAACCTTTACTTAATTTTAATTAGTGTCTTTTCTCGCCACGAATTTTAATCAAAGAGGATAAAAGTAGGCCACCTATACTTGAAAGATTTTCATTAAACTCTAAGCTGTGCCTTTGCCATTGAGAGACTGTAATAAGGCTTTGTGTACTATTTAAAAAAAAAAAGAATTCTATATTTTTTTCGGTGATATATATATAAACCGATTATCGGGAATTTTGTGATTGGAGTAGCAGTTTTTATTTTTATTTATTTATTTATTTGCTTGCTTTCAGGGATGTTCATGCACTGGAACCTGCTTGTTTATTTACGAAGCCTCAATGTTTCCATAACAATATGTATATCTCAATACAAGTATAATGAAGTCATGTGGTGTCCACACCAGATTATTTTTTTAATTGCTATTAAAACATTAAATAAAAGTATTACTCTTTTACTAAAAATGCACATTTTTGACAAGTAACAATCTGAAAACTTATCAATTATATTTCTTATTTTACTTGCCTTAACATCATAAAATTTAAGAAAATATCGGCCGAATTTGTAGCTGTTGTCTACAGTTTCAATAAATTCCCCTCCCCCCCCTCCAAAAAAAAATAATAAAAATAATAAAAATTAAAATATAATATAATATAATTATATATATATATATATATATATATATATATATCCACTAAATACTTTTTATGAATTCAGAATACACTGAATATAGAGGAAAATATGATCAAAACAAAATGATTAAACAGTGATAATTCAAAATAGATTGCGTAGCATTTGAGAAATATTTCTTTTGAAATTTTCTTTTAAATTCATAATGCGGAGGTTACATTCAATGCATTCCCTCTTTTTCTTTTCTCAGATTTCTTGCGCTTTCCCTTCTTGCGATCTAAATACAGCTCTCCCAGAAGAATCGGAAACGATATTGAGTAGCCACACAGGAGGAACATGAACGCCGGAGCAACGTCCGTGAGAGTCAATTTTCGGTTAGTGGTACCTGATTCCAAGTTATCCGAAAAAAGTTTCAGAAATGTATTAAAATAAAGGTCGTGAAAATAATTCAAGTAAAGACCTGAAGCCATCATTCTGTGTACGAATGTATCTATCAATTTTTTGCAACAAAAACCTCTTCGAATCATCATTGCGGGCATAGTTTCAAAAAAACGATCTTCTGAGATGAAGTATTCTGGAGGAAAAATACTCACGTACATTGTAGGTGATAAAAAGGCAAGATTTCGCTTCTTACTCTCACGAATGAAATCAGGTGAGACAAGCCCTTGACTCAAGTTATTCTTCAGGATGTCTCTTGCGATCACTCTTAAATGTCTCTGTTTCGTATACCACAGATATTCAACAACACCTTGATTCATGTATGTCATGCAGTGGTAATCTCCCTTCTCTACGGCTGCGGCCAGGTCCGACAAGTGTTTTATTTTAGTAAGAGGGGGAAATGAGAGAAAAGACAGAAATACAGAGTCGTGGGAGAGACAAAGGATCATGGCTCCGACGACCCATGAATACGTGAGAAGTTTCTCTGCAAACGACCTGGGTGCTATCAGTGCATCCTGCCTCATCAATATTGCAAACACATAACATAAAATTCTGCTGATGGAATATCTCCTTTTCAAAACTGCGCAGTGGATTAACATCATCGCCATGAGTACTGATGCGATAGCAATCCAAACTGAAAGCGAAAATATTTGAAAGATGCCAAAAACGTGTGGCTTATATTCGGGTTTTCGGGTTACAAATGAAAAATCAAGCAGTCTGAAAGGGTAGCAGAAATCCACTGCTTTTTCAGTAATTTCATTCATATTTGTCTGTTGAACACCTATGTCAATCTTTGAACTGTTTACTTTTTCCATCATGCCGGAATACCCAAATTTTCCTAATTCGTCAACTTTGTCAATGCTAAAAGCAAAATCCACTCTGTCAAACATCTCCGTGTGTTGTCGAAGATACATGTTGAGTGCAGTGAGTATTCGGCCGTTCGTGTCGAATCCCCTTTGTGTGAAATATCGAATCTGTTCGTCGTACGTCGCATTTGCAATGAATTCCTCCCACGAGGAAAGCCTGAAACCAAGTTTGACAACTTTCTGAATTTCCATTTTATTTTCGACTGTCGAAACGAATTATCCGTCTATGAATTTGTCATAAAAACAGTTGCAAATCTAAATTCTTTAGTAAAATAGAGAAGAATTCCTTCCTTTTAGAGTTTTATTAATTTCGAAGATTTTTATATTTCTTTTTCACAAATGTATATAACTATATAATCCACTTTCTGTCCAAAAATTGGTTGGCTTATTAAGTTTACATTTGATTTAGTAAATTTTGTTTGTATTTATTTTTTATCTTTTGCTTATTGTTAAAAAACACTTCAGACTACCAATATTTTTTTTTTTTTTTCATTCTTATAAAATAATTATTGCCTCCACATTTTACCAACAAAAACGTTGTTGCTGTTAAATCTTTTTCATTATTGTTATTGTTGTTATTTTGTATTT
This sequence comes from Salticus scenicus, assembly GCA_963930645.1. NCBI lineage: Eukaryota > Metazoa > Arthropoda > Arachnida > Araneae > Salticidae > Salticus > Salticus scenicus. The sequence goes on from OZ005660.1 coordinate 238,398,818, forward strand.
TGCTTTATTTAAATTAGTAATATTAACTTATGAAGAAAAATTATATTCGACTACATTATATAATTATTTAAGAGAGACAATTTATTCCTACAAAGTCAACGAAAAAATATTCAATTTCCTTCAACTTTTTTTAATTATTAAAGTGTGTAATTTAAAAATGATACTAATTAACTAATTCGTATGCTAAGTGGTTGAGAAAGCGATAAATAACGGAGTTATCTTTCAAGTTCATGAATTCCTTGCCTAGTACAATACAGACATTTTTGAGAAATTTTCATAATTCTTCTTATCTCAGAAAAATAGACAAATATACGTCAGTGTTCTATCGCTAATTTAAAACAGGTTTTCTTCGAATAATAACACTGTGTCAAACGCAGAATAATTTTGAAAATTATCACAGAAATTTTGTCGATTCCACAATGGATACAGCACGGATTAGGAGATAAGGATGAAACACTAGATAGGCCAGCGAGCGCGAAATCTGAAGCTTCCCATTCCGCATTAATTCAGCCGACTAGATGAAAACGATCCGATCGCCGCCTGGTGTAGTATCTTTGAAACTTATCGGAAGAAAGGGAAAGCCCGCCCCTACGGCTTCAGTCATCCAACGAACGAACAGCCAGAAATGTAAAAACGCGCTGATTGGTATATTTTCGAGATTTGGTCGCCCTCTATCTGTAAGATGAAAATTACTACCTTTCCGTAACATTAGTAATACATCCTTCTCTTTTAATAAGTGGGCTATAGCTTCAGATAAAAAGCAAATTTGTGTGCAGATATTGAAAAAACAGAAAGATCCCCATCACGCAAGTATAATTGATAGCAGAGGCATGGAAAAATGTAGAATTGTTTAGATTTCGACTGTCACTGCAAAAGAAAACAAGAATCTTTCTGATCAATCGCAAAGTTATAATTGCTTTCATCGCACGCATATCGGTTTTACAATCGGTGTAGCATTAAGTAAACAGGGAGATAACTTGATTTCGAGAGATTCAATGCTCATTTTTTGAAAAACTTCAGAATAAAGTAAATATTTAGAGAGTAATAGTTGCTGCCGACGGTGTATCTTTAAATACTTATTGGAATATTACTTTAGAATTTTACGTTTAACTAATCGGTTACGTGTTCAATTTTAATAGAAAATTGTTTGTCTGAAATCTGTCGGGTATAATTTTGGAAATGCGAGACGCCACCCAGACCATAAACACATGTAGGGTGACAAGAAAAGTCATTAGATGGTTATTAAAATCAAAATTTGTTGTTGAAATACAAAAGCCAGCCATAGATTTGTCGTCCTATTTGCGTGGAAACTCGATCGATGCAAGGGAAAATTTTACAATTAGTGTAACATAGAAAGACAGGCACCTAAATTTTACACGGAAACTGAATCTATTGATTTCTGATTGTAGAGCATACGTCCTTGAAGGGCTTGAAACCAAGTTACACCAGGTATACATATAATAAATGATGCAGGGCTGAGTGAGTGAGTGATTTTTGCATCGCACTAGTGCTACGCTCAGTGTTGCTTGGTATTAAGAATATTTTTATTCAATATCTACTACAAATTTTTAAATGTAACAAATACCGAACCACTTCAGAAATTAATCGTCTGTTATGTACAGCAAATATGTACAGCTATTGAATAAAAAAGATTTAAAACAGGGCAGTACTGACTACGCTATATGGGCAAGTGGTGACGGTCTGGGACATAATTTTAAAGGCAAAATAATGCAAAAAACTTTAATTTAATAACATGTGATATATTGTCTTTGGTTTCGATATATAATACTACACGAAAGTATTATAGTAATAAAAAAATGCCTTCTACAATTCACACTTTAACCCTTTATCTACCGATGGTACTTTAAACATAGTTACCAACATTTAAACTTATTCCGGAGCATTTTTTAACCCGCCTTATTTTTAGAGTATTTTCTCCAATAAATAAAAAAAATACTCTTAAAAAATAATGGTATGAAATAAAAACGATGCTAAAAATGCTCGTAATAAATTAAATTTTGGAACTATACCTTAAAGTACCATTAGTTTAAAATTAAATTAAATTTACTTAATATAGTCACATAATAGACGAAACGTAGCAAACCCTCGACGATAGTTTCTCAATCCCTTACCGAGCTTCGATAACATTTTCTAGTCAATTTCCACGTGATATTACGTCCGGTGTTAGCCTTTTTTTTTTTTTTCACCCTCTCATGCTTTTTTCTATGAATTTTAGCCTTTTCCCCCTCGATTTTTACATTCTAAAGAGCAGTGCTATGTTTAATAAAATTCAATTTATATAAGAAATATCAATAGTTTTTACGTTAATAGAACGTTCATACTTCAATTTAATCTCAATACAAAACGCTAGATTATACATGATGTGACCGTTTTTGTTTCACAAAGGATTTCATAGAGTGCTCTTGATGATTTTTCTGGTATTTTTCACGACCTTCGAATGCATTAAAATTAATTCCTATATTACTTCAAGAAATATCGCATCAATCTTAGAAAATCTTATTGTCTAATAATGTCTTATTACACTATTATATTATTATAATAAATCTTAATATTGTCTAACACTGAGAAAAAATATATACTGCCTTCATCTAGAATGAACAAGGGGTCATTTTCTAAATCTCTAAACTAGAAATATAGATTTCCGAGCTATGCGCATAACGCACGTCAATAAACTGAATAGACGAAATGATCGAGAATTTCTAGTCTACACGTTTCTACATGGTGAAACAGTATTCTGAATGTTCTGAATGTTTTGTATTGCGAGAAATTCTTGTTTGATTTTCTAGAATTGGATAATAAACTAAGAATATAGTCTCTGAAACCCACGTCTTGCATTTGCATTTATTTCCAGAAATTTTTAAATAACTTTGTCCTCGATAATATAAGCAAACGCTCTAGAATTCCGATAGATGTTTATTGAACACGCTTTAAATGGGGACTAGAATTTATAAGGGTGACATGGAACTGTTTTTTCTAGAGCCACAATTTAGATTCTAGACGTCCGTTACAGAAATTTTTCTCAGCGTAAATTGTTGTTGTGGTCATCACTATAATTTTTAATTCTGTGACATTTTTAAGAAATAAAAGAAGAAAATTCTTTTATTTTATTATTAAAAAAAAAAATAGTTAAATAGCGATGTATAAAGTGTTAAATTGTGTTACGTTAATAAAATGTATTTATGTGTTATGTTCCCTTTCAGAGAAATTTTTAATTCAGTCATTTGAGTGAAAATTTTGCTTTAAACCGATATCTTGCTTATGTTGTTGTTATTAGCATCGTCATTATTATTTTCCGAACATACATATGTAAGGGTAGTATTATAATCACCACATAAATTCGATTTTGAGATTTTGGTGTACCTATATTTATTTTGAAAAACTCTGAGTTAAATTTTGCTATTTCTTTCTTTCATTGTTTTTCGTCTCAGTTAAATGCTTCAGCGTTAACACTAAATCTTAAAAAAAAGAACCTTATAGGAAAATTCGTTAATGGGGTTCATAATTTAATTAATTATTCTAAGTTATTTTTATAAAGCTTTGAACTATAGAGATAGACAAACTAGAGAGATAGACAAACCAACTTTACGAATAATAATTTTTAACATTATTAGAAAAGGTTAGAATCCACTGAACACAAATGGATGTGAAATTCTAAGAGTTTTTGGATGTAGCCCTTAATGTACCTGAATATTTTAGGACATCCTTGAAAGAATTAACTCTAAATATACCACATTCTATAGAAACCACTTTCTTTAGCATAATCACAATAAATGTAATTCCCCTATGATTTGTGCAGTGCAAATTTACTTAAATATAATTTTAAAAAATGCTTCTTATAAAAAGCACTAAAGGGTGATTATAATTAATTAATTTTAAAACTAACGGCAAAAATGCCTTTATATTTTACCAGAACAATCGTGAGGCAATGGAATTTTGTTTGGCGAAGGAGAAAAGTATTTATAAAACAGATATCTGTCCAGAGGCAAACCTGGGTCCGTTAAAGGAACCTTCACAAAATTCTATATCTTTAAAAAGGACCCTTCACAAAATTATTTATTCTAAAACAGGACCCTTCACAAAATTATTTATCCTAATACAGGACCCTTCACAAAATATTTTTATCCTAAAAAGACCTCTTCAAAAAAATTTTCTCCTTTAAAACAGACCTTTCATAAATCTCTTTCATTTTCAAAACTAATCTTCAACGGAATGAGCAGACGCGTTTTGTTGTATTTCCCCAAAAAGTTGATATTCAATTTGTAATTTATGAAGAGCTCCTATGTAAAATTGAAGTGTCATTCTCTAAAATGAAATCTTAATTGTAATTTTATGTTGCGAAATTACATTTTTCACAATTTCACAAAAAGAGGACCCCAACCAAAAAGTTATGAAAAATTTTACTTTCACACTAAGTTTAGATTCACAAAATTACGTGTAGAATTTTTCACAATTTCACAAAAGCAGGACCCTGTGTGAAAAGTCTGGGCAGACCCTGTAAAATATGCCTATTGATGGCGCTGTCAAGGTCATCTCAAAAGAAATGCCTAAATAGATTCATTATACACAGGAATGTTTTTAGCAATGGAATAGAATAGCAGGAAACAATAGACTTTAAGGGTTTACGACAAACTTTTTAGCAAAAAGACAAGAATATGCGTTTACAGCAGAAACATTGACAGTGACAAGAAAATAAATAAAATGATACTTTTAAAAAATTAAAGAACACGCTTTTATAAAAAAGGTGAACTAAAAAGCATAAAATATCTATCAGCATTAAAATGCAGGGTAAGAGAAAATTGTGTGAGTGGCACACCATAATATTTACATACGCTTAAATCTTTAATTAAATAATTTAAAAAGATGAACTAAAAAGCATAAAATATCTATTAGTATTAAAATGCAGGGTAAGAGAAAATCGTGCGAGTGACACACCATAATATTTACATGCGCTTAAATCGTTAATTAAATAATTTAGAATTAAATAAAAACCATTTTAAAAAAATCTCCCCTGACTGGGCTCGAACGTTAGACCTTTATTCTCGTAGCCCGGAGCTTTACCTCACAGCCACAGCGTTCCCGTAGGGGGTCTTTTTTTACAATATAGATTTTTTGTTTGCTCCCAGAGCGGTTACAAACATACAAACAAACATACATACAGGTGAAGCTAATAAAAGCGTGTTAAAAAGAGGAGCTTCATGACACAAATATCTTACGCATGATTTACGGTACATTTTGAAACTTCTTTTTTTCCCTATGCCAAAAGAAAAAATTGCATTGCCCAACAATTGTTCTGGTAAAATATCAATTCACTCTTTACGGTAGTTTTTAAATTATAGCATTTTCAAATCACAACTTTAATTATAATCACCCAGCATTGACATTCTTTTGGTTGTCCCTGTACACAAACCACTTGTGCTATTTATACTATTTTAACTTGCCATATTGAAGTTGAATAACATATATCATTTTAATGAACTCCTGGAAATATGTAGTGATGTTACAGGCCGACAGATGGATTTATAGGCAGACGGACAGTCATAGGCACAAAAAGATAGATAAATAGATGAATTCAATTCATATCGCTTCTAACCATACAAGGCTCCACTTTTTTTAGTGCGCGAGAAAAATATATAGGTTGTAATGAGTGATCAGAAGATAGGGAAAACTGATAAAAATAAAAACGTATTTTACGGAAAAAGCAACTTTTTAGCTCAACGTACCGTATGTGGAACATGCATAAATATATGATTTACTAATACGTTTACTATTGTAATAATAAAAAAAAAAAAAAAAAAAAAAAAAAACCTTACCTCTGCAAACTATGCACTTTGTTATTTAAAATCAAAGTATCGTAAAGTTAATTACATTAGTATTTCAATTAACATTTATAAGTTTAATTGTAATAACAATAATATCAAAACTTATTTTATTTCCCGATCCTATTTACAATTTTAATGTTCAAAATATATTAAGAATTAAATTTCTAACACATAATATAGCCTTTTTTTTTACTACATATAAAAAAGGTACTGAAATTTTCATGTTCAAAAAATTAAATTTAGAATGATTTGTTTGTAATATTAAATTTGTATTAACAACTTAATGTAAAATTAAATATTATAATAATGAAGAATAATGTAAAATATATAATCCTAAAATTTAATGATGTATGTAAACTTTTATTCTCAGCTGCTGTCAAACATGAAATTGAATTCACGTTTTCGCGGACAATACGGTTTCGCTTCTTTTCTCCGAACTCATGCGTTAATTTTGCAAACAGCCAATCAGAATTCAAAAAACGTTAGACGCTTCTACCATAGCCTCCTTAACTAGATGCCTGTCGCGTAGCACGGAAACTAGGCAACAGTTGAAGCGGTAGACAGCGCCACCTAGTACAGATTATGGGACTTGTTTATTCAACTGTCACCAATAATTTAAAGAAGTGATACATAATATATATAATCGACGTTTCTTCGATTCTATTCGCCTTTTATGTATATCATATCCCACTTTTAAATATTTTTGGTGGCTGTGAAATAAAAAAGTAATGCAATCCGTACCAGGTGGCGCTGTCTACCGCTTCAACTGTTGCCTAGTTTCCGAGCTACGCGACAGGCATCTAGTTAAGGAGGCTATGCTTCTACAGTGATTTTTAACCAGGGTTGATAGTGTGAACAGCCTAAAATGTTGACTCTGTAAAACCCCGCTTTTCAAATTCCCGGGTCGTTTTGACACGGGTTGAAGTTGCTTCATCTGAACGGAGCTTACTAGTGTTTAACCCGCGTTAATCAGAATCCCTAACAAGCTCTGTCATATTAAAAAAAAGTAGGTTTGGCTGGGGTTTGACATTTAACAATTTTAATGCTAATTTGAATAAAGAAGAATGAGATGAGAGTATTTATACAAAGAAACATCGCCATAATTAAATTATTCAAAATAACATTTTTAGATAAAAAATATTCAATCCAATCGATTAAAATATATTACTTTTATTTTATTAAAAAAAAAAAAAATCAATATTTCGATGAAATTTATACGTAAAAATAAATATCTATACACTGAAGTGACAAAAGTCATGGGATAGCAATATGCAAATATACAGATGGCAGTAGCATCGCGTAGAACAGGTATAAATGAGCAGTGCTTTCGCAGGGCTTTCATTTGTGTTCAAGTTATTCATGTGAAGAGGTTTTCACGTGATTATGACCGCACGACAGGAATTAACAGACTTTGAACGCGGAATGTTAGTTGGAGCTAGACGCATGGGTCATGCCATTTCGGATATCGTTAGGGAATTCAACATTCCCAGGTCCACTGTGTCAAGAGTGTGCCGAGAGTATCGAATTTCAGGCATAACATCCCACCATGGACAGCGCAGTGGTCGACCGCCTGCACTTAACGACCGAGACCGGCGACGTCTGCGAAGAGTTGTAAATGCTAACAGACAAACAACACTGCGTCAAATAACCGCAGAAATCAATGTGGGATGTACGAGGGACGTGTCCGGTAGGACTGTGCGGCGAAATTTATCTTCCTTGGGCTATGCCAGCAGAAGACCGACTCGAGTGCCTTTACTGACAGCACGACATCGCTTCCAGCAACTCTCGTGGGCACGTGAGCATATCGGTTGGTCCCTAGATGAAAGGAAAACCGTGGCCTGGTCCGATGAGTCACGATTTCAGTTGGTAAGAGCTGATGGTAGGGTTCGAGTGTGGCGCAGACCCGACGAAGCCATGGACCCAAATTGTCAACAGGGCACTGTTCAAGCTGGTGGTGGCAGCATAATGGTGTGGGCTGTTTTTACATGGCATGGACTTGGTCCTCTGGTGCGACTGAACCGAACATTGACTGGAAATGGTTATGTTCAGCTACTTGGAGATCACTTGCAGCCATTCATGGACTTCATGTACCCAAACAACGATGGGATTTTTATGGATGACAATGCACCATGTCACCGGGCCACAACTGTTCGCGATTGGTTTGAAGAACATTCTGGACAATTCCAGCGAATGATCTGGCCACCTAGATCACCCGACATGAATCCCATCGAGCATTTATGGGACATCATCGAGAGGTGTGTTCGTGCCCAAAATCCTGCACCATCAACACTTTCACAATTATGGACGTCTATAGAGACAGCATCCCTTACTAAAATTTTAAGGTTTTATTTAAGTTTTTTTTAGGTTTCTTTAAACAGGTATTTTACAGGTTTTAGAGGTATTTAAAATAAGGTATTATCAAGGCTTTAATGGTGCAAAATAAAGCCATAATAAAAGCTCTATTAATACCTCCATAGGTTTCTCACGAAAACCTTTAGGTATTTTTCAGAAAGTTATTGCAGGTTTTTTATAGATACTAAAAGGTTTTTCTAAAATACCATGACTCATGTAGGTATTTTTAATATACCTACAAAGCTTTTTTTAAATACCTCTTCCATGTTTTTTGAAGGTTTTATAAAGGTTTCTTTACACAGGTATTTTACAGGTTTTAGAGGTATTTAAAATAAGGTATTATCAAGGCTTTAATGGTGCAAAATAAAGCCATAATAAAAGCTCTATTAATACCTCCATAGGTTTCTCAAGAAAACTTTTAGGTATTTTTCAGAAAGTTATTGCAGGTTTTTTATAAATACCAAAAGGTTTTTCTAAAATACAATGACTCATGTAGGTATTTTTAATATACCTACAAAGCTTTTTTTAAATACCTCTTCGATGTTTTTTGAAGGTTTTATAAAGGTTTCTTTACACAGGTATTTTATAGGTTTTAGAGGTATTTAAAATAAGGTATTATCAAGGCTTTAATGGTGCAAAATAAAGCCATAATAAAACCTCCATTAATACCTATATAGGTTTCTCGGAAATACTTTTAAGGTATTTGCAAGAAACTTATTGCAGATTTTTATAAATACATAAAGGTTTTTATAAAATACCATGAATCATTTAGATATTTTGAAAAACCTTCAAAGCTTTCTTTTAATACCTCTCCAATGTTTTTTGAAGGTTTTTTTTTTAGTTTCTTTCAAATACCTTGAAGTACTTTTAAGAAAATTTGCAGGTTTTTTATAGATATCAAAAGGTATTTATAAAACACTGATGTAGGTATTATCAAATAACCTATTGTTTTTTTCTTTTTTTAACACTTTGCATGCTATTTATAAATACATAACGGTATTTATTAAAAATATCCCATGTTTTTAATTGATATCTAAGAGTGATTTTTTCTTCTTCTTTAAATATCCTGTAATTTTTCTTTCCCTCAGCATATTCAGTAAAAGTTTTGCTCAGAAAAGAAAAAGAGAACTAGTAAAAATTCATGCAATATACATTTGCAAATCTTTTTCAAAGAAATGTAGAAAACAAATAGATAGTTCAATTAAATGTGCAATTAATCCTATAAGTGTTAAGACTGTCTTTTTCTGGCATGCATAGTCAAAATGGCTAGAGTAGCTAAACTTTGAAATATATGTTGCTTCTTTCAAGAAAATGAGATTAATACACATGTGTAGTATACTGTATTAAATTATCATATTTATACTGTTCAAAGTATTAATTTTACGAATCATTAAACAGATATACCAAAAAATAGATAATGCTGAAAGGGCTAAAAATCTTCTAAATATATTCTTAGTTGAGTATTGAAATGCATTAAGTTTACAATTTTTAATGAAGTTTTGTGAACAATAATAATAATAATAAAATATTGAAAAGGTAAACTATTGTTATATATAATATAGCTATGACCAGGACAAGCATATTCAGTGTTCATCTTAATTGGTAAAATTAATATTTCATATTAATTATAGGGTTGAGGAAGAGTAGATCTTTGATTCTTATTCATTTGTTTTACATTTTTATATTAAAAATGTTATATGTTATATATCAAATAGATCAGGGCGTGAAATTTCCGCTCACCAGCTCACCGTTGGCAAGTGGAAATTTTACTGTGGGGAGTAAATTTTCAGTCTAAATGTAGATAGAATTCTTACAGTATACGGTGTTACTAAGAAAAAAAAAAAAAAAGATTATCAATTTAAAAACGTAAAATCATGCTAATCTTAGGTAAGGTGACCAGACATACTCTTTTTAAGAGGACAGTCTTCTTTTTCAACGCTTTGCTTTCTTAAACAAAACAAAAATTTTTTTAAAAAAATACAGGACTAAAAACTCCTTTTTTTTTTTTTTTTTTTTTTATGTTTTTCGTCCTCTGGTCCTCTTTTTCAAATGAAAAGGATTTAGTCCCTAATGTAACAATTTTCGAAAAACTAGGAAGCTCAGTTGGCTGTTGGTTGTATCTAACGGTGACCACTAACTTTTCTCTGTGTTAGATTCAGAAAATAACAACTTTCTAATAAACTTACCAAAGTATATTATGGTTTATGTCTGTTCAGATTCTTCAAATCCCAAAGAAATAAAAGTATTCCCGATATTTGTACGGTTCTTTGATCCAGAATATAGAATCACTATGGAAATTGTCATGAAATCATTAAGAAAGTGGTGCTCCAGTTGATATGCGGTGGGTTGACGTGTATTCGCACTTTTGCATGAATAATATTCCTCATAAAAATAGGCCCACCAGTGACCGAGAGGTTCTGTCCCTGAAGCTGGTATACTTGAGGTGCTTTGTTCGATACCCGGTAGCGCTCGTTGGCTTAACTGTTAGGAGTTTTCTGTGGGTTTCTCCAAAACTAGCATAAATATGGGCTAGGACCCCATAGAAAGATCCCACGGTAATGCAGTTTTCTAGTACAGTAGAACTTGGATAATTCGAAGTTGAAGGCACCTGAGAGAAATTCGAAATATCCAAAAATTCGAATTACATATACTATTTCATACTTGCCAACAGACTAATTAAAATTCCGTAGTATTGTTAACCCTTCTTTTTCACACCAGTATCCGTTTTAGAGTATTTTTCTTCTTTTTTAATCGTAATTGCATTTGCAAAATATTACTTTAAAAATTTACTGGTGTGAAAAAAAAGGGCGGGACTATCAACACTACAGAATATTAATTAGGATGTTGGCAAGCATGCTATTTTGTCAAAAAGAAGAGATAAATTAAAAAAAATTAAAACTCTATGATCAAAGATTTAACATAACTTTATATCTAAGAAAACTGCTACATCCTCTTCCCCTTCCCCTTAAATCAATATTTTTTACGAGCTTAATTATTCAACACTTTTGATTTTTTAACATTATTTTAATACAAAATTCAAGGGACCGAGTAAAAAATTCGAATTATCCAGAATTTCGAATTAAACAAGTTCGAATTATTCAAGTTTCACTGTAATTGTTTTAGAACATTTTTGCAAGAAAAAATTCATAGTAGATACAAGATATTTTTTTTTTTTTTTTACTTTTATCATGTACAGAAATTGCAACCCAAAGGACAACAAATTAGGAAATACCTTTTTGAAAGCAAAATGCCTTTTTTATTGAATCACCCTCGGTGGCTTGTTTTTTAGAATCAGCACCAGAAATTATCCATAATCAACTTGCCTGCACATATTGCTTAAGTGAATGCACGTAATTGTGACCAGGGTTGTTGATTTTTTTTTCAAAAAAAAAAAAAAAAAAATCAATTTTTTTTATTTAAATCTGATTTTTTTTATTTTAATCAAGATTTATTTGATTTTAATGATTTTTATTATATATTTATACATTATTGTACAACATTTGTTTTTTATTATGTGTATGTGTGTGTATATATATGCACAATATCCACACTATCAATCATTTTACTTAAATTATAAAAATATAAATAATATTCTATTTCTATAGAAAAAATCCATGTAGGCATTTATTACCAACATTTTTATTCAACATAGTATCTTCATAATAAGAAGTAATTTTATAACAATCATAAATGTGGTAGTATGAGCCACTCAACTTCAGACTTTGACTTTGTAGCTACAATAATGTATTGAAATAAAGCAAAATTTTACTCACGGTATTGAACACATAAAATAATTTTGGAAAAGGATAATTTAATAGGAAATATGACAGATAACTGAAGCAATGTATTAAGGGAAAGAAAACTTTACTCATAGTTTCTAATCAAATTTTTAAAAAAAATAAGGAATTAGGGAAGATAAAAAAAAAAAAAAAAAAAAGGTGATATCCTAAAAAATTTTTATTTAGGTTTAAAAAATCATTTGAATCAAGAAAATTTTTTTCACACATTAACAAAATTCATATTTTCATTATCATTTTAATAATTTCACTTATTTTTTTATCTTTTTTTTTTTTACATTTAGTGGGTACAATTCATTAAAACAAGCAGTGACAGCAGCCTCGAATTGTATTTAACTGATTATATGTAGTTAAATTAAAATGTTATTTTTAAAAAACTTTTTAGAGCCTTCAGGGCTTTTTAAGCAGTACAATGTAAACTATGCTATTATTTTTTAAATATCATATGAGCCAATGCTAAATGACATAAACTGGTATGAGAGCTAAATAAACAAGGAAATATTTTCTTTTTGAAATATCAACCGCTAGGTGGGTAAAGGCGAACTAGAATATGCATATAATATTAATCAATGAATTATACACTAATTAAATATTTACAATTCATACACCAGTCATAAGGCTGTACTTGCATAAATAATTAACCCATTAACGCCCAGCGTCCTCATTTGAGGACAGCTAATAAAATGGCATGTATATTTTTGGGGGTTTGTTGGAATGATTTTTGCTTTTTAGTGACAGTTTATAGCATCACTCCGAATGATCCCAGAAAGTTTTATGTGTCTACTATTAATTACTATTAAGTAATTCGGATAGTTATTTTATGATTTTGCATTCGTCACACATATATTTGCTTTTTGCGCAGATATATTAACTTAAATCAAGTTGAATAATATATAATACTTTACTTTCGAGATCTTTGTCAGCATATAATAGAAAATTAATCTGTTATCTCAAAGTTTTTTTTGTCTCGAAGATTTTTCGCTAGAACACTAAATGTCCTCAAATGAGGATAGGTTGTTAATTTAAAACTATTAGAAGAGTTTTTTTAAATTTAAGATATTTCATTCTCAGTTGTCCATATTAGTTTAAAATTGAAATATTCATCAAAATACATTTTTCAAAATTATTTCAGGCATTAACGGGTTAAAATATAATAAGTTATTAAAATATATAATAAAACTTATAAATAATTAAGAAAGTTAAGATATAACTCATTTTTGTGTTTATTAATGCTGCTTTGTAGAGATGAATCTAAAGTCAAGAAATGAGAAATATTAGCTTGTCTAATGAAATATTTTGTTATATTTTACGAATTGTATTTTTAAATTTACATAAGAAATAATTAAATATCTCATTTTTTAAAGTTAGATTATGAATTGCATTTCCATTAAAGCCAATAACTTTGATATTTAAAATAAATGATTTAAATAAGTGATTTTTTTCAAAAAAATCAATATCAGCAATTTACTACAACCCTGATTGTGACATCATTGAAAGGGTATTATTCACACTTTAACAAATCTTACATTTTCTGAACAAAATAGAACAGCAAAAGGAAATGGATGTAGAATGGGTATTTAAGAATTTTTTAACATGAAATGTAAACAAAAATATTAGTACTGGGGAAAAAAAATAAAAAAAATGTGGGAATCTAACAACTAGATAAAGGAAGGCCAGATTTCATTAGAAAAAGGCACTAGGGTAGGCCGCCTGCTGTTTTCTTTCAACAAAGAAAAAAGGAAAATGTGAATTTTAATATACATTTATTAAATATAGTTTTATTAAAAACACAAAACAGATATTAAAACAAAATAAATATACAGAATTTTTATAAATGAAAACTTTTTACAATTAATTTTTGTACTTCTGTGCTTTTCATTGGATTCTTTCAGGAATTATATCAAAGCATCCTGTTAAAAATAAATAAAATATTTATATATTGCATAAATATTATGTACCGTAAAATCTTGAAAGAAACACCGTTTTCCAAAAGTGCAGAGGCGCTAATCTAGAAGACTTGAAGATTGAAAGTAGGTTTGGATGAAATGGTGAAAGATAGATTTACTGGCGCTATGTATGTGCGCCCGGTGACAAAAGGTGGGGGTGGGTTGTATTTAAGAAAATGGAATAATTTCCCTTTCAGCAAGAAAGGGGAGGGTTACATTCAAGGGAGGAGTTATTTTCAGGATTTTACGGTAAGTTTCATCAGTATAGAAACAGAAAAATTAAGTACACTGTACTTTTCTGCAGATTATCTGTTAAAAAACTTTAAAAAATGTTAGTGTGGATTATTTCCCATAGCAAATAATCTTTTTTTTTTAAGCAGCTGTCTTAGAGGTCTGAACGGGCTGAAATTTTCAGGCCCGGGCCCGGCCCATTTCTTTTTTACTAGTGTACGGCCCGGCCCGGACAAAAAGCAATAAAATCAGGCCCGACCTGGCCCGATACAAAAATAAGTAAAATTACAAAAAAAAAAAGCCTTTCAATGAAAAAGATTTTTAGTATGTGTTTTGCAGAGGTTTTATATAGCTAAGAAATAGAATGTTCTTTAACAACAAAACTGTTGAATATTTACAAGATATTTATATATAAACAGTATTTCATTATTACAGAGTTACAGAAGGCACAAAGACAGAAAGTCAAACAGAAAATATTAGCATTCTCAAACAATATAGGAAGATATTAAAAATGGTTAATAGTACTAAAAATACACTTTCAACCACTTCCGGTTATATACCGTATTGTATCTAAATCTTTCCTGTGATCCGGCAAAAAAAAAAAAAAAAAAACTTTAATGCTAATCCAACCATATTAAATAGAAAAGATGCTTTTGCACATGCTAAAAATGATACTAGTACTTTCATACAGTGCCCCGGAGAAAAGAAAAAGAAGCCTTAGAGGAAAAGTTACAGCGGAAGGATTTTTATAGCCTTCATACTAAAGGGCAAAATTAACGGTCGCCACCGGCCACATGGCGACTAAATAAAAAAAAAGATGGTGATTAAAAATTATGCATTGATCGCCACTAAAGTCGCCACTTTTTGTGATCATTAAAAGATTCTAAAAATCGAGCGACGATAGGCAATCGAAGCCTTGTGATTTCCAATCATTTTTCATCCATTGCATAAATGTCAATGTTCACTTTAAACTTGCTTTATTATATTCTACAACCTATAAAGAAGTAAAATTGTTTAATTTATCTCACTTATATAATTTTTTAGACCCCCTTTCTTCTCCCCTAACGATCTGTGATCACACAGCTTATAGAAAGCTTTATAACTTCTAATCATTCTCCATTTGCCTCAAAAATAAAAATATCTATTTTAAACTTACTTTATTAGATTCTAGAATCTGTAAAGAAGTAGAATTGTTTAATATCTCTTACTCATAATTCTTGTAATTCCCCCCCCCCCTCCAACGATTGGCAATCACATGCTCCACTGAAGCCTTGTGATTTACAATTTTTCTCCATCCATAACATAAATGTAAATATTCATTTTAAACTTTCTTGATTAGCTTCTAGAACCTATAAAGAAGTATATAGATGTATCCCCCCCCCCCTCCCACAGACATGTGCGCTCCATTTCAACTAGCAGTTAATAATCAAATGTCCTGCAAAGCACAATCTTTTTCCATTATTATCTCCATAGTATTTAGTGTATATTTAACCCATTTAAGATATTTGACTAATGCGTGTATCAAAATTTGATTTGGCTTAAATGTGTATTTTTCAAAAATTTTTGTATTTGCTTTCTTTTCAGTAGAAATCGTCCTATTTTTAAAGCTACAAATTTGGCAGCTAAGTAAATTATTTTTAATGAAGCAGCTAAGTTTCCATATCTATACTTTTTAAGAGGAAATATTTTAACTCTATTGAAATAAAATCATTTAAAAAAGTGTGTCTTTAGAAATAAGAAAAAATAATAAAACTGCTAACTGTATTTACACATGTTCATGTAAAATATGAACTGTGAATGATAACAGCTTATTTCACTTAAATAAATTGAAAAAAAAAGTACTACTGAATTATCTGAAAGATAAAAGCTTTTGCTGTTGTTATTACAGCTGTAAGCAGATTTTAATTTAGGATGTGCAACTTAGGATTTTTAAAAAAAGCGTAATTACAAATTGCAATTTCAGTGTCCCTGTGTTAATTTTATTATTAGTATATGTATTTCTTATTTTCATATTTTTCTTGTGGTGATTATACCGCAAAATGGTGACAATGCTTTTTGCAGTATGAAAGAAATAGTCTTATGTGAAAAGTGGCCACTAACTTAAAAAAGTGGCTACTAATGAAACTGACAGTACCGGCCACTGGCCACTAATGAATTTTGCCAGTTTTGCCCTTTACTTCATACCACCTAAACACTACAAACCATAGAAAACAAAGCCTTATATACAGTAACGTATCTAATTTCTTTTGTTTGTTACATGTACGCAAACTGGTAGTAACATACATATTATTTTGAAATGAAACCATCTAATATTACTTATAAAATATATCAATTTCGAGACATGTTTAAAATATTTGCGGAAAATCAGATCACGAACAGACAAGCTGATAGACAATTAAATTGAAGTTACAAACATCTTTTAACAAAATAAATTTTTATGTGACATACCAGACTGTAAAATCATGTAAAATAAATGACTGAAAAAGTATTTTATCATTTTCCTTTTTCGTTGATTAACGAGGAATCTAGAAAAAGATTCGGGCCGGGCTCGGGCTTAAAATTTCCTCCAGGCCCGGCCCGGCTACACACAAAAATATTGGGCCCAAGCCTACAAAGAAATTTTAAGCCCGAGCCCGGCCCGAGAGCAAATTGAAAATTTCGGCCCGTCCCGAAAGACCGGCCCGTGCAGACCTCTAAGCTGTCTCACTGCAGACATCAGAAATTTACATCAGCTAGAGGTAAAAATACTTTCAGATTGTGTATCTACTTGGGCAAAAATGGAGATGCTAATGATTAGTTTAGGCTTGACATATCCATGCTAGGAAAAGTGGTTAAATAACTACCATCATGTATGAATTCCTGTATTCTGACGATCACATATTCGTTAGAGTTTGGTCCACATATGCCATATCTGTGTTGAGAGGAGTGGATTCTGTTTTCATTTTATATTTTTCTAGCCTTATGGCAACTGGCTTCTGGTTCTGTTTATTAAAACTCTTTTTTTTTTTTTTTTTTTTTTTTTTACTGAAAAATAACAGTTATTATTATTATAAGTTATTTTTTATTTATAATTACTTTTATATTTACATTATAATTATCTTTTAAATAGAATGATATGTTAAATAAAGAGCAGGGCAACTTTTTAATAAGTTGCATAACCATTACATTTAAACAGCAATTATTGTTTTTAACCTATTAAATCATCATTTTTTATGTGATGCACATATCTCTCCTAATAGATAATTACCAGGAAAATCCCCAAAAAGAAATGTATCTATTAAATTTTAATTCATTATAACCTCAAAAACAGAAGCTTTTCTATTATTATTAGAGGCATAACAACATTGTCTCTAAATTAATCTTACAGGGGATTTTGATCATACATATATATATATATGTATATATTACTGTCTTAGACTAGCAAAAATTTGTGTAAATATGCACTGAAAGATAACATTAAAATTGGAAATAATTACAAGATAAAAAGAACTTTTTATATACCATGTTCTTAAATTTTCTGTTGTATCATATAAACACTACTGATAGTGGGTGCGTCTCTTGCTGATTCCTGATTGCTTTGGTTGAAAGTAGGCAGCTCTAGAATCATATAAACTTTGCTGAAGGCAGTAGGGACCTGAAACAGTTTTAGTAAAAAAAAATGTATTGTCACCGTATTCTGAGCTGTCCTGGAAGTTTCAAATGTCTAGCTAGTTCGGAAGTTAATACTGTGTACTAGTGTACACTGTTTCATCACATTTTGCATATATTAAAATTTACTAAACATATCCAATGTTATTTTAAATTTTCACAATAAATCTCAGATAAATTATTAAATAAAAGTTAAAAGACTAAAATTTTTTTTAATCACTCAATTACACATACAGACGTACATAAAGCTGATAAGAAAAAGACAGGTATTTTTTTTTTTTTTTTCAGAGTTATTAAAGAAGAATAATGTTCGTTACTCGGCCGAATTTGGACTAAGTATTCGTCCAATACCGAGTAGTTGTAAGAATTTCATTATTTTTATATATTATTGAAAGAAATGTAACATTCATAAGAGTTGTTTATTAATAACTAAACTAAAAAATTATGAAAATATAAATATAAAGTCATTAAACTTTTGCTGCAAACAGTTTTCGCAGTTAAAACGGACGAGTATGCCACCAAACTCTGTATAGCGACAATTCATGGTATGAGCTTATCCCTTTTAGTTACAAGAATTTAAGTATAACCATCTTGTATGTGTGTAATATGCAATTTTTTAAATAAAAACTTAGTACATAAAATTGTATCTGTAAAACAGACAAAAATAAAATATTTTAGAAAAAAGAACCCTTATATAATACTAAAATAGTAGATAAAACATTAGTTATATATTTGTGCAAATAAAAAGTAAGACACTTTTTAAACTGTAAGAAAAGATTGATTTTTAATTTAAAAAATAATAATTATGAAAAAGGTAAATACACTGAAATGTTATTAAAAATATATTTTAATAATCAAATTTGTTGCCCAGTGGCAGAAACACGGCGACATAGTCGCGGACACAGAAAAACGGCTTGCGGACAGTATATACAGTAGAACTTGGATAATTCGAAGTTGAAGGGACCAGAGAAAAATTCGAAATATCCAAAAATTCGAATTACATATACTATTTTGTCAAAAAGAAGAGATAAATTAAAAATATGAAACTCTACGATCAAAGATTTAACATATAAATTTTATATCTAAGAATACTGCATCATTAAGCCCCTCCCATTAAATCAATATTTTTTTACGAGCTTAATTATTCAACATATTTTTTAAATAGTCACATATTTTTTATTGCTTCTTTAAGTACAATTTTTGTGTTGTAGCACATTACTTCAACCCATCAATCGATACAAAAACAGAATCTCCTACAATAGACATGACTTTCAATTAAAAAAAACCCTCGAAGTTCATGTATATGGACCATATCTTGTGATGCACTACACTGTAAAAAATATGTCCTATTTGCTGCCAGAAATTCTCTGTAATTTGAGAAAATACGTTCTGACAACGTAACATTTTTGTAAATTACGCGTATTTTCTCAAATTACAGAGAATTTCTGGCAGTAAATAGGACATATTTTTTACAGTGTAGGTAGGAAATACTCTTGTATTTCCTTATCCTTCTTTTGAAAGACTTAAAAAAAATAATGCACTTTAGCTGAGAAAAATCTTGGGAACAAATTTTACTGTAATATTTTAAAAGTAATCGTATGAAAAATTCGAATTATCCAAAATCGAATTCGAATTATCCATGATTTTTTAAAATTATTTTAATACAAAATTCAAGGGACTGACTAAAGAATTCGAATTATCCAGAATTTCGAATTAAACAAGTTCGAATTATTCAAGTTTCACTGTACCAAGTGATTCAAAATAGGTAATACAGAGATTGTCTCATGTAAACTAATAAAAATACTATAAACATACTACCAATTACAAAATTGGTGAAAATTAACAGTAAATTTAAATATCAGCCATTTTTAAGTCATAATATAGGTGCTGATTTTTAAGAGCACTTTAATTTAAACTGAAAGGAATTTTTTTTTTTTTTTTAAGAACACTAATAGTGGGAAAAAAAAAAAAAAAAAGGAAAAAAGTTAGCTAAATACGATTGCAGGGGAATTATGATACTAATTTAAAAAATCTTTAAAATTATTACAGGGTTGTGTACAATCCTGTTAAAATAATTCTAAAATAACATTTAAAAGAAAATGGTCTACATTTAAAATATTTATAGTTACATATGTTGTAAGTTCTGTTATAAGTTAAAAAATAAAATCTATTGCAAGTATATTGCAAATTTTGACTGATATTTTGCATTTTACAGCTTCAAAATAAAATATAAAAATAACAATAAAAAAAAAAATTTCAGATAATGATAATCAATTTAAAATTTTTAAATTTTTAAGATGTGAAAACAGAATTTAAAAATATGTATTAGTTATTGAATTATAATAGGGCAAAATTCTCCATACAATATTGGCTTTGGCTTCTGGCGATGATAAGTAAAGAGTTTTCTAACATTAAAAAAGTTTCAAGCAGGTCTTTCTTAATATTTATCTTTTTTTTTTTTTTTTTTTTTTTTTTTTTCCCGCACCTTTTAACATAAAATTTAATGTAATATTAATATATTAAACAAAGTGCATGACTAATTGTTTATAAAACCAAAACTGACTTGTAACATGGTATTGTGAGAAAATTAAAACTTAGAAGCTTTTCTGGCACAATCTGTATTATATGACATAAACATAGTTAAAAATTATTATTAAACTGAAAAAAAATAAACTATACTGTTATCCACTCAAGTTTCAGAATATTTCATTATGAATGCTGATGGAATTTTTAAAAAATAACTTCATCAAAACTTTCAATTAAAATATACATATATATATATTATAAACTATGTTATAAATATTGGTATGAAAACCTTTTCAAACATATCACAGGAAGAAAAAAATGATCCTATTATATTAACATTTAACACTTAAATGCATGAATTTTTATTTTTAATAAGTAACACTTGAAATCAACTGGGAAATGGGTGTAGTTAATGGGAAAAGTAAAAAAAAAAAAATTCAGAAATGAAAAAATAGTTTTGATAAAAATAAAAAAAAAACACTATGCATTCCCATTTTTTTCTTTTTTTTTTTTTACCACCTCAAAATTTCAGGAAATTTTGCATCTCTATGACATGCATGAATGGTTCATGCACATGAAAAAACAAAGCATTGGTTTTAACTTTCTAAAAACACCAGTTTAAATATTTCTTTTTTAAGAACTAGCTTAATTTTTTTTTTTTTTTTTTTTTTTTTTTTTTTTTTAACAGCAGTTTAAATAAATATTCTTAAACGTTCCAGTTACCACTTTTTCTTTAAATGTCATCATTGGTTTAAAACTTTTTAAAAGTACATGTTATAAATTATACAAAAACATCAGTTAAAACTTTTTTAAAACATCAGTTTAAAATTTTTCTAAAAGCACCGATTATCCTCTTTTTAAAAGTGCTGGTTTAAAATATCTTTAAATAATTTATAACAGATGTTTAAATATACTAAACATATGCAATATGATTTAATTTAATATAGTATGCATACCCATTTCAAATCCTCATGAAGTGCACCCGCCATACAAATGTTCGAAGCACCAGTTTAGTTACCTATCTTTTTTTTTTTTTTTTTTTTTTTTATAGTAAGTACAGGCAGAAAAACAATTTCATAGCAGGACCCATTTCCTGCGCCTTCACAAAATAAAATATAAAAAATAAAATATAAAATCCAGATTAGAACAGAGCGAACAAAAAAAGCAATAGGTAAAAGAATGTACGAACGGTAAACATTTGCACTTCATGAACTGTGACGTCAACCCAAGCACGGAGCGTTTTCAGATCACGTGGTTTTGTTTTGGTTTTTAGCGATTTTAAAACGTTAATTAAAAACTAATTTGATTTAATTTTATGATTTTAATTGGATTCTTGGGATTCACAAGATTGAATTTATCAATTACAATTAAAAGAAAAGTGTTTTCCTCCTGAGTGCATCTTCCCCATTGATCCACAATCCATGTTTATTTCAACATTGCTGTTAGAAAACATTGCAAAATAAGTAGTCATTGCAAAATAAAAGTCATTTTCAGAAAAATCATACATATATTTGTATAGAAAATTGGGTTTGGTTTGCTTCGAATTATATTGGAACGGTTTAATTGTTAAAAAGAAAAAAAAAGGAAAGAAGGAAAAGAAATAAAAAACAATGCAGATTTATTTATACATATTCATAAACAAACATATTACGAAGATTTTTCAAAGATTGAAAATACTCATTTACTAAGATCTGTTTTCATGTTGCATTTTTTATTTTTATTATTCAATTTTTGAAATCTTTATTATTTTCATATTTGCTTTATAAAAATTAATGAGTTTTTGCTAAAGGGCAAAATTAATGGTCGCCACCGGCCACATGGCGACTAAATAAAAAAAGATGGCGATTAAAATTTATGCATCAATCGCCACTAAAGTCGCCACTTTTTGTGATCATTAAAATATTCTAAAAATCGAGCGACGATAGGCAATCGAAGTCTTGTGATTTCCAATCTTTTCCCATCCATGGCATAAATGTCAATGTTCATTTTAAACTTGCCTTATTATATTCTACAACCTATAAAGAAGTAGAATTGGTTAATATATCTCACTCATATAATTTTTTGGACCCCCCCCCCCCCTTTCCCTTCCCCTAATGATCTGTGATCGCACAGCTTATAGAAAGCTTTATAATTTCTAATCATTCTCCATTTGCCACAAAAATATAAATATCTATTTTAAACTTACTTTATTAGAACCTATAAAGAAGTATATAGATGTATCCCCCCCCACACACACACACATGTGCACTCCATTTGAAC
This sequence comes from Salticus scenicus, assembly GCA_963930645.1. Lineage (NCBI taxonomy): Eukaryota > Metazoa > Arthropoda > Arachnida > Araneae > Salticidae > Salticus > Salticus scenicus. The sequence goes on from OZ005660.1 coordinate 238,421,417, forward strand.
TAGCAGTTAATGATCAAATGTCCTGCAAAGCCCAATCTTTTTCCATTATTAACTCCATAGTATTCAGTGTATATTTAACCCATTTAAGATATTTGACAAATGTGTGTATCAAAATTTGTTTTGGCTTAAATGTGCATTTTTCAAAAATTTTTGTATTTGCTTTCTTTTGAGTAGAAACCTTCCTTTTATCTTCCCGTTTTAAAGTAGAAATCTCCCTATTTTTAAAGCTACAAATTTGGCAGCTAAGTTTCCATATCTATACTTTTTAAGAGGAAATATTTTAACTCTTGAAATAAAATCATTTAAAAAAGTGTGTCTTTAGAAATAAGAAAAAATTATAAAACTGCTAACTGTATTTACACATGTCCATGTAAAAGGTTGTGATGATGATGAATCAGCTGATTCATTTACTAGAAAATATCAATGTGAACTGCGAATGATAACAGCTTATTTCACTTAAATAAATTGAAAAAAAAAAAGTACTACTGAATTATCTGAAAGATAAAAACTTTTGCTGTTATTATTGCAGCCCTAAGCAGATTTTAATTTAGGATTTTTAAAAAGAGCATAATTACAAATTACAATTTCAGTGTCCCTGTGTTAATTTTATTATTATATGTATTTCTTATTTTCATATTTTTCTTGTGGTGATTATACCGCAAAATGGTGACAATGCTTTTTACAGTCTGAAAAAAATAGTCTTATTATGTGAAAAGTGGCCACTAACTTAAAAAAGTGGCTATTAATGAAACTGACAGTACCGGCCACTGGCCACTAATGAATTTTCCCAGTTTTGCCCTTTAGTTTTTGCCCTTTTTATGAAGAATTCTAGCATCATTTAGAGTACAAAATTTCTGTGAAAATAATTAATCTCTACCCCACTCCCACACAAAAAAAAAAGGTTACGTTGCACTTCCGACCAGGGTGAAAATCGTAGCACTTCCGACCGAATTCTTAAAATCCATGCACACCTGTTCATTGCAAGGTAGCTTTTCCGACCGCTATAATTAAAGGCATGACAATCACTGCGTAAATGGATATATCACATTTACGACAGGCAAAAGATCACCCTGATTCCCTTAGTAATATTTTTCTATAATAATTAATATTAAAAAAAATCTTTTTTAAGTAAATGTCTCTTGAAATATATTTTTTGAATAATAGCCTAAAGGATAGTATTGAGAAAGCTCGGCTAATTTAATTAGTATATATTGTATATATTTTAATGTAACATTTTATGAATTAGATTATTTAAATAATTTTAATTAGTTCTTTGTTCTATAATCATGACAAAAGATACATTTTTATATTACAAAGTATTTTAAAATAGTTTTTCTGTTAAAAGCTCAAACAGTAATATTAAGTAATCTGATCTAAATTCATTATTTAATAAATATTTTTGATAATTAAATAAGTTTTTAATTATAATATATTTTTAATTATTTTTAATATAATTACTGATTAAAATAACTTTTTATATTAAAAATAATTTGGTGGTGGTAGTTTAGGTGTTAAACCCGAATGAGAACGGTCGACAACCATGACCTAGGATTGAACCCGATTCTTCCTGTCTACCAACGTGGACAGCGGAACTACTGGGTTTATTGATTAAAAGTCTAATAATTGTATTCAGCAATTTCATTTAACTTAATTATAATAAATTGCATTTTAAATAAATAATTTAGTTTTTTAAAATAAATATTTCATTAAATATTTTTTATACTAGTTTTTTTTTTTTTTTTTTTTTTTTTTAATAATTATTCATGGAAAATAAAATCTTTTAATATTAAAAGTGTTTTAAAATAATTTTTTCTATTAAAAGCAGAAACAGTTGTATTAAGCAATCTCATCTAAATTAATTATTAAAATTTATATTTTTGATAATTAATTTAGTTTTTAAATAAATAATTCAGTCTTTCTATTACAATTAAAAAAAAAAAAAAAAAAAAAAAGATTTTAATTAGATACTTAACTAGCTTTTTTTCATAATTATTCACAAAAAATAAAATCTTTTAATATTAAAAGTATTTTAAAATATTTTTTTCTAATGACAGCAGAAACAATTGTATTGTGTGAGTGTCACGCCAGATCATTAAGGTAGGGAAACAAAACAACTAAAATACTTGCGCATACTAGCACTCCCTCCCACTTCAAGCTACACATCTGAATTACATTACAATAACTGTATATTGTAAAAAAAAAAAAAAAAAAAAAAAAAAAAAAAAAAAAAAAAATTGAATTTATTGACTTTTGTACTTGGGTTTTTTATTTAATAAATATATTCAGTTTTGTTAACTCTTTTTAACGAATTTAATCAGTGAAGCCTCCCCCTGCCCCTCCTTACACATAAACACACTTCCTGTGTTGCACCTGCTTTCGGATAGATCCGGTCAGAAGTGCTACCCTCAAACCAAAACAGTCGGAACTGCGACAATTTTAATCCCTGTCGGATCCGTGCGACACCACCAAAAAAAAAGTAAAAGGATAATTTTTCATGCACAAGGACGAGACACATTATATTATTTCTAAATTTTACTCTTTTATCAGTGCTAACTTATTCTCCTTGGAAAAGATCGTCCGAATAGCCTGTACACTAATTGCACTGATGGTCCAATTAGCCACTTCGATATGGCGTCGTCGTAAAAGTATTCAAAAATACATTTTAACTTACAATTAATAAATTGTAAACAAGAATCAAGAAAAATAATCTTACTTGAATCATGTTATTTTATCCATATTTACCAAAAAAATTTCCTTTTTTAACTAAAATCAAACATCAACACTTTTTATCCTTAAAAACCAATTTGCACATCTCTTGCTTATCCAACTTTTGTTTATAAACCATTCAAGCACAATTTCCTTTAGAAATATTGAAATCATAATTACCAAACATCATAAAAACACAAATCCTGCAAAAAATTATAAAAACTTTCAAAAAATAGGGAGATTAAAAAGTATTACTAAATCTGGAAAAGCTATTCAAACGACGTCATAATGAGCACATTTCCAAAATATAGCAGTTTTCCAATTGAGGTTACCACAACTAAACGGCCATTTGGCAAAAATTTGGTGAAATTGTTGGTCAACAGATTTGGCACTATTCATCTCAGTTGGCGATAAAAAGTCAACCATACCCTGTTCTTCAGTCACCCCAAATTTTGGGAAATAAATTAAATCTGGAATGCTTAGATAAGATTTTAACGTTTACAAAATATAAAATACAATAAATTAGGTATATAATAGTTTTCTGAATCATCAAAATATTAGAATAAAATTTAGATTGGTTCAAAATATTAGAATATTTTATTTTATGCAAAAGTATTACCTTATGAATATGAAGTAATTAGTTAATGGTAGTTTATATTTTGTAGCATCCCCTTTAGCTTTAATAACAGCGTACAATCAATCTTGCATACTATATACAAGGTGTTTACAAACATTTCTATCAATTTAGCTCAAATAGACTTTATATGTGCCACTAACTCAGTTTTACTTGAAGGAGGATTTTCTTGGAGTTTTTTCTTCATTATACCCCATAAGTTTTCAATGGAATTAATGTCTGGTGAGTTTGGTGGCCAAGGAAGTACCTTAATGTTGCGTTGGCGGAACCAATTCTTCGTTGACCCGAGGTATGCAGTGACGCTACATCTTGTTGAAAGATGAAATCATCTTCAAATCTTCTGATGATTTAATCATGTAATATTCCAAAATTTCTTGAGATATCTGAGAGTTAACCTTTTCGTAGACGATGATTAACTTTCCAGGTACTTCTGCACTCATGCAACCCCAAACCACGACACAAGCAGCAAATTTTACCAAACATTTCAGGCATTCTTTATCAAATGCTTTTTGCTTCATTCTCCAAACTCAAATACCTTGATTACCATATGAAACACAAAACATACTTTCATCACTAAATAATATTTTTTTCCAATCTCCTTCACTCCATAAACACCTTGATTTACACCAATTTAATCTTATATTCTTTTGTTTTCGGTACACGAGATTTAAACTTAAATTTATGGCGACGTCTAAATGTTGTCAATGTAGAAACTTCAACTCCTTCTTTCCATTTTCGGTGCAAGAATCGTTCACTTTTAAAACGGTTTTTCTTAACTATACGCTTCAGTTTCCTGTTATCTCTAACAGATGTTTATGGTTTTCAGCCGCCATTTCAGCGATTTTGTAATTTTTCCTTTTTTGAATATTGTGTTAGTATTTTACTAACGCTTGATTGCGAACAATGCAAATAATTCCAAGGGTGATTATGACTCAAAGGTAAAAACCCAGAAAATTAGAGCCTCAAATTAGAAAAAACCCCAAACTCAAACTATTTAGGCCAGAAACACTCAGTTCTTTTACTTTACATTCACATATCACCTGCATAACAAACAATTAATGCACGAAAAAGTAACTTTATAGGAAATATGAAAACACAGATGGATTAGAGTAAAAACCCTGAAATCAGAGGTAAACCCTGGACACAAACACCCCTGTAATTCGCTATTCAGCATTGATTTTTACCATGCAGATACAAATCAACCATACAAAGTTTGACAGATTCAGGAATATCACCCAAACAACCCATTTTAAGACGAAAAAGTAACAAACTGCAAAAAGAATACTGATTTTAAATAAAATCGTCTGAATTTAATCAATGATGACACCAGTTATGAATTGGTGATAATTAAAGGAGAATTAATGTGAAATATAATAATATATTGACTTTTCGAAATAATAACTTTTTTTTTTCAATTTATCTTTTCAAAAATATTAATTTTAAGATAATAAATAAGTTTAATCAACAATAAGTTCTTCATAAAAATATCATTTGCATATAATTCAAAATAACTTAAATAAAAAATGTAGTACCTTACTGTTTTAAGCAAAGGTCCACTAATCCATCTTTTACCAGCCAGGAACTTTTTCTTTGCAAGCCAGTGATAAGGAAGTTTTATACTGAAATAAATAAAGTAATCACCAAATAAGCAAAATATGCATTTATAAAGAAAAAAAAACAATCACATAATCTAGAAACATATTACATTTACTATTATTTTATAACTCAGCATACATTTCTAAGATGTTAAATTAATCTACAAAATCTAAATATGTTCCACATGCATTTTGAAAATTTTAAAAATAACTTAATGTCTGTATGTATTCACAATAGAAAATTAGCAGAGAATCTCATATGAGGATCAAAAGAAATTAACTTATTATCTGCATTTATGATTTTGAAAGAAAGTAATGAATATAATAAAGAAATAAATAACATTATTGAAATTCTCAACACACAACACATGATGCAAACAAGCAAAGGTAACCTTTAAAGCCCATAACATCTAACACGCTTCGCATAATTAGCCGGTGAAACTACAATTAAGCTCTAATTAGTATAATTTAATTGTAATCTTATTACTTTTGGAAAAAAAAAAAAAAAAATATTTCCATCAAAATTTTTTAATTTTCCCAGTATTTGTCATGAAATATTTAATATTTCCCATCAAGATTTTTTTTTTTTTTTTTTTTTTTTCAATTTAACTAGCGTCAAAAATATTTTGACAATGCTTTTTTATGCTTCAAAAATTTACCAAACATTGAGGAGTCGCCGATTTCTAAATTTAACTTCACTAACAGAAAATGTACCTTAGTACACTTAAAATAAAAAATTAAAAAAAGATATCCTTGAAAAATTTTAGCTTAAAAAAAAAAAGTACAATGTATTTTATTTTTTTAAAGCTAAATTTTAACCTACACGCGCAGATGTCAGAAGATAACTAAGAGGAATGTTACAAATTGCACGCTGATTATAGATTTCAGGGGTAACATAACAGAAACTACCTAACATGCAAGGCAAAAATTACGAAAATTACTACTTGATTGCAGAATGAGTGTCTTACTTTTCTTCAAACTTTTTAGAAGTAGTACTTTTCTTTTTTAATTACGAAAAACTACTATAAAAAATTACTTAACTATTAGAAAATATTGCGATTCGTAGTGATGAGACGCTGAGCTCACAGCAAGAGAAATTATTAACTGTTAGGTTTCTTAATAAATACATAAAATTTCTTAGATGAGGGTGAACATTTTAAAATTCAATGTAAAACTTAAAATTTAATTTATTCAGTTACCTCGATAATTGAAATCCAAATTCTGAGTTAATCCTGTACAGCACATGTGTTTTCGACGGAGTTCAGGAAGGCATCCATCTTGCAGTTGAGTTGAAATGTAAACAACGTCACGTTGCCATATATATTTTCCAATTATATTACTACAAAATAAATTTGGACTAATCAATATTTATATGAGTATTATTAAAAAGTAACAACCATATTTCCGATTTTGAAAATTAAAAGTTCATTAAATTAGTTGATGAGATTTGACAGTTAAAAAATGGTTTTGCGGCAGAGTTGAACAAACGTCCCAAATTTCTGGGGACAGTCCGTATTTTTGGATATTTATCACAAAAAAATAAATAAATAAAATAAAATGCCCTGAAGGTCCTATTTTCTTCACATTTATTATAGACAGCATAAGACTAAGATCGTGACTCCACAAATATTTACTTGACAAAACAGTTTAGGTGCCATTTTAAAATTATTGCTTGTGTTTCACTAATTTTGCCAACAACAAATAAAGTTTGCAAAAACATTGAAAGAAGATCAGTTTTAAGACTTGATAAAACACACACACACAATGTTCTCCCACAGCAACATTAAAAATGGGGAAAAGTGGTGATAAAAATATAAAAAAGGGAGTTCCCAAAAGACGAAATGTTTTCTAGAGTGGAGACAGACTAAAAAAATGGGGACTGTCCCCAAAAATCTGGGTTGGTTGCTTAGTTGGATGCGTTTTACGTCGCAATAGCGCTGCACAAGGGAAAATTGGCAATGGTCTGAGGCTCACCTCTTGAAGTTGTCCGGAGACATGCCATCACACTTTTGATCCTGCTCCGAAGGGATGGCTCTCCCGCTTCGGTGACTCACAGAGGTATAACTTTTGATGGAAACATGGAGAATATTGCGGCATGACAGATTTTACGTGCACCAGCCCCCATTAATGTACACAAAGGCTCGAGTACCGAACGCGCAATCTTTAAATTACGAGCCCGGTGTTCTACTGACTGTGCTACCGCAGGCCCTCCCCAGAAATTTGGTCACCCTCTTTGATTGCCAAAACTTATAGAGTTAAGCAATTTCAAAAATTTTGGAATATCTAAAGCTTTTGACTCTAAAAGACAAAGAACTTTTTAGGCGCCTATTTTAGTGCTGGAAATCTTCAAAATTCTGCAATCTTTGAAATTGCCTAAGCCTGCTTATTCGAAGAAGAATTAAATTTTTACTGTTGTGATAGCAAGATATGAAAATCTTTAAATAGTATGATGATAACACTTGCATCATTTTTTTTTCCATTTAGGAGGGACATTCTGTAGTACAAAGAAGTGAGAAAAATTCCTGATCTCGTACGTTTTTGCATTCCGCAAGAAAAAATTCTAGTATCTGTCCTGTTTAAATATGCAGATCAAATGTCCCCATTTTCTGGGTACAGCCTTTATTTTGAAGGCCTTTTTCTAAGTTATTTAAAGAATGTAATGAATTAATTACTTATCATTGATATTTTAGTTTTAGTCCTCATTTATTAAGAATGAAAAAATACATCCATAATTGGGTAATTGTAACAATTTTTAAGGCTTCTCTGTATAAAGGTACTCTGATCTGGTTATTATAAGTATACTGACCAAACTTCCCCATTTTCTAGAGACAAATGGGGACGCCCTTCTTTTTGAAGGCATTTTTCTAAGTTTTAAAATAATTGTAGAAACTAAATTATTAATCAGTAACACTTTATTTTTAGTCCTTATTTATTAGGAAAGAAAAAAATACATCCATAATTTGATAATTGTAGCAATTTTTTATGCTTCTCTATTATAAAGGTACTTTGATCTGGTCAGCCTAATTTATACTGACCAAACGTCCCCATTTTCTGGGGACAAATGGGGACACCCTTTTCTTTGAAGGCATTTTTCTAAGTGTTAAAAAGATTGTAGAAACTAAATTATTAATCAGTAACACTTTATTTATAGTCCTTGTTTATTAGGGTGGAGGATCAAAATTGAGATGGCATGTCTCCGGACCATCTCTAAGGGTGAGACCCAGACCGTCGCCAATTGCCCATCTGCGCAGCACTAGTGCGACGTAAAACCCAACCAACCAACCTTATTTATTAGTAATGAAAAAAAGCATCCATAATTTGATAATTGTAGCAATTTTTTATGCCTCTCTATTATAAAGGTACTTTGATCTAGTCAGCCTAGCCTAATTATAAGTTACACTGTTTTAAAATCCCATTTTAAAAACCGTAGTTTTTATTTGAAGATTCATTAGGCGGGTTGGCATTGGTTGAGTGGGTTTTACGTCGCAGTAGTGCTACACTAGGCATTAAAGTAATCCTAAGCAAGGTTAGTCCAGAGACATGTCCAGTTCTCATCCAAATACAGTTGGCAGTAAAAGTATCCGAGCACTTGCAATATTCCCTGTCTAAAAAAGTACACTTAATACTGCTTTGTTAAATAAATTCTTGTCGAGTCAGGCCGAGTGGTTATATCACCACACTGCTAATCGCTTTCGAGCGTAGAAGAGCGGGTTAGATTCCCGCGGTGTCCCTGGGTGTTTTTCCATTTCTTCGTATTGTAATTCTGTCTTGTGCTATCTGTAATTATCTGACGAAGATTTACAAGCGAACTACGAGTCAAGCATGCAAGATATATATATTATATGTTTTGTCGAATCATGACTAAGAACATGATTCGACAAGGATTTATTTAACAAAACAGCATTAAGTGCACTTTTTTGACAGCGGAATTACTGGCTAGTGCTCGGATATTTTTGCTGGCGACTGTACCTCTGGAATTCAAAGTAACGGGGGAGCCATCCCCTCCGTAAAAGACCAAAATTGTGATGGCTTGTCGCTTACGATGAATTTTCGACCGTCTCCTATTGACTATAGTAACCAGATCAAAGTACCTTTATAATTGAGAGATGTTAAAAATTGCTACAATTATCCAATTATGCATGTATTTTTTCATTCTTAATAAATGAGGACTAAAAATAAAATATCAGTGATGAATAATTAACTTCCTACATTCTTTTAAAAACTTAGAAAAATGCCTTTAAAATAAAGGCTGTCTCCAGAAAATGAGGACATCTGGTCAGCATCAATTGACCATAGCTTAGCCGTAGTGGGACGTAAAAAACACTCAGCCCTCAGTAGGAGACATGCCATCACAATATTGATGCAGTAGGCAGCAAAATTATTGAAGTGCACATCCACATTTTGCATGTTTTTGTTTGTTTTTTTGTTTGCTAATTTTTATCATCAACTTACTTTTCTATAAACAGCAGAAAACTAAGATCATGACTCGGCAAATCTTTACTTGACAGAACTGTATTAGGTGCCCATCTTTTAAATAGGAATTATTCCTAGCACTTCAATAATTTTGCTGCCGGCTGTACTTCATGTGGGGGATGGCTTCCTGTTTCGATGACCACCAGAGATACAATTTGGGATAAGAACAAAGCCGTGGACATTACGTCCACGGCGGATTTTACGTGCACCAGCCTGCATCAATGTACACGACGCGACGGTCTTCGGCCGGCTCAAGTATCAAACCTGCAATCTTCTGATTACGAACTCGATGTTCTACCGACCAGGCTGCCGCGGCCCGTCAGTAGTTCAGATACTACTCATTCATAATTATTATTTATTAATAGTCTCTATCAATTATTATCACGTCATAGAATGCTAGTTACTATTAATCGATATAATTATCCTTAATTTGTGTTCATTTATTTATTTTTCTAAGTAACATTTAAAAATGTGTGACTTTCATTAAAATTTTTTTGCATTATTTGTAGAAGGAAAAATATATATATATATAAATATTGGTATGTTGAGCTATGTTTTCTGCATACCCATTACAAAGAAAGCAATGAATCATTCTTACAGACTTTTTGTAACACAAACTTCTTAAATAATTGTTTCAAGGACTTGAATTTAATAACTAGTGTTTGTATTAGAATTTTTCGGAAGGTTTCAGAATCGAGATTTTAATGAGGACAGATATAACAAGGGATCTGGGAAACTCCCCTAGCGTTGTCTCGGACTACAGAAATTTTATGCTAATTTGAGAAAGTTACATTTTTTAGCCAAATGGCAGTTTCTGTGTGCGTAATTTTTCCAATTATGCATCCTAGTGTGCATCCATGATATTAGTATATACAGTGTGCATCCATGATATTAGTATATATATAAATGATGAAAAATTATTTTATTGATTAGTTTTGGATATGTTCAAATTTAAAGTGTTATTATCTAGTATATTTGAAGGTTTTAAATACACCATGGATTTATAATAACATCTAATATAAAATGGTACGCAAATTTGAAATATTATTTATTTTTATAAATGATATTCACGTTTTCCTTTTACGGAAAAGGATAAACACAAGGTATATTATAGACTGAAACCATCTGGATGTTAAACTCTCCGCAATGATGATTGTAAAAATAAAAAATTCAGCTGTGAGGTTTCTTTCTTTTTTTTTTTTCCTGATTAAACAGTAATGCATAAGAATTACAGTCGCCAGCAAAAGTATCCGAGCACTTGCCAATAATTAAAATATCAAAAAAGTACTCTTCAAACTGTTTTGTTAAATAAATCCTTGATCATGTTTTTAGACTGACTAAGAACATGACTCGACAAGGATTGATTGAGGTATAACGGAGGGATTTTCTAAATACCATGGAAAAACTTATTAACATAGAAGTATTTATCCGAAACTTTGGGAAACTTTTATAAAACCTAAAAATGTGCAGGTTTTCAAAGGTTTAAAAAATAAAATTAAGAAAAATACGTTTTTGATTGTAGGCATAGTGGATGTATTATCTAAATACCATAGGAACACTTATTATCATTGATGTATTTATCTGAAACCTTTGGAAACCTCTATAAGACCTAAAAAAGTGCAGGTTTTAAAAAGTTTTAAAAATAAAACCTTTAAGAAACGTTTTTGATTGTAGGTATAGTGGAGGTATTAACTAAATACCATAGGAAGACTTATTATCATCGATGTATTTGTCTGAAACCTTGGGAAACCTCTACAAGACCTAAAACAGTGCAGGTTTAAAAAAGTTTTAAAAATAAAACCTTTAAGAAACGTTTTTGATTGTAGGTATAGTGGAGGTATTAACTAAATACCATAGGAAGACTTATTATCCTCGATGTATTTATCTGAAACCTTGGGAAACCTCTACAAGACCTAAAACAGTGCAGGTTTTAAAAAGTTTTAAAAATAAAACCTTTAAGAAACGTTTTTGATTGTAGGTATAGTGGAGGTATTAACTAAATACCATAGGAAGACTTATTATCATCGATGTATTTATCTGAAACCTTGGAAAACCTCTACAAGACCTAAAACAGTGCAGGTTTTAAAAAGTTTTAAAAATAAAACCTTTAAGAAACGTTTTTGATTGTAGGTATAGTGGAGGTATTATCTAAATACCATAGGAAGACTTATTATCATCGATGTATTTATCTGAAACCTTGGGAAACCTCTACAAGACCTAAAAGAGTGCAGGTTTTAAAAAGTTTTACAAATAAAACCTTTAAGAAACGTTTTTGATTGTAGGTATAGTGGAGGTATTAACTAAATACCATAGGAAGACTTATTATCATCGATGTATTTATCTGAAACCTTGGGAAACCTCTACAAGACCTAAAAGAGTGCAGGTTTTAAAAAGTTTTACAAATGAAACCTTTAAGAAACGTTTTTGATTGTAGGTATAGTGGAGGTATTAACTAAATACCATAGGAAGACTTATTATCATCGATGTATTTATCTGAAACCTTGGGAAACCTCTACAAGACCTAAAATAGTGCAGGTTTTAAAAAGTTTTACAAATAAAACCTTTAAGAAACGTTTTTGATTGTAGGTATAGTGGAGGTATTAACTAAATACCATAGGAAGACTTATTATCATCGATGTATTTATCTGAAACCTTGGGAAACCTCTACAAGACCTAAAAGAGTGCAGGTTTTAAAAAGTTTTACAAATGAAACCTTTAAGAAACGTTTTTGATTGTAGGTATAGTGGAGGTATTAACTAAATACCATAGGAAGACTTATTATCATCGATGTATTTATCTGAAACCTTGGGAAACCTCTACAAGACCTAAAATAATGCAGGTTTTAAAAAGTTTTACAAATAAAACCTTTAAGAAACGTTTTTGATTGTAGGTATAGTGGAGGTATTAACTAAATACCATAGGAAGACTTATTATCATCGATGTATTTATCTGAAACCTTGGGAAACCTCTACAAGACCTAAAAGAGTGCAGGTTTTAAAAAGTTTTACAAATGAAACCTTTAAGAAACGTTTTTGATTGTAGGTATAGTGGAGGTATTAACTAAATACCATAGGAAGACTTATTATCATCGATGTATTTATCTGAAACCTTGGGAAACCTCTACAAGACCTAAAATAGTGCAGGTTTTAAAAAGTTTTACAAATAAAACCTTTAAGAAACGTTTTTGATTGTAGGTATAGTGGAGGTATTAACTAAATACCATAGGAAGACTTATTATCATCGATGTATTTATCTGAAACCTTGGGAAACCTCTACAAGACCTAAAAGAGTGCAGGTTTTAGAAGGTTTTAAAAATAAAACCTTTAAAAAAGTTTTTGATTGCAGGTATACCCCCACATTCAGATGTCCGCTGTTAAGGATCCTTAACTAAAGATCTTTAACTCAAAGTTAAAGATTTTTCCTTAAAATGCAATTCAGACCGGTCGAGAATAAAGATCCTTAACGGCTACGTCACGATTTCGGACTATCTCGGCTTTCTTTACTTCCGATTTTATCTTCGGCAATCTTCGGGCTCTAATATCGATTATACGACTGATAAGCCAATCAGAATACAAAATCGCATCATACACATATCGAATAATACGAATAAATCTCGAATATGAATAAGTTTGTTGTTATTATTTACAATTTACAGATCGTAAATTTAGATTTCAGAAGAAAAATTTTAATATTTTTTCTGTTGATACATTTTGTTACAAACATCTATTTATCTGAAATTATAGATAATTTATAATATATTCAGATTACCTTGATTTTAAAACAACTTCGTTAAATAATACTTTAATAAATTATTTTATATATGTTTTGTTTTAATTATAAATGTAGGATATTTTGGGGATAAAATATGCATTTGCATATTATTGAAAATTTATTGGAGAAAAGACTCTAAAAATATACTTAGTAGCGAGAACTGATGTATGATAGTTTATTATGCAAATTGTTTATATGCGTCTGCGTTTTTCTTCTTAAAACAAAAAAATGCTTCTAAAACATGGTTTTGTCTTTTCCAACAAACAAAACAAACCCGTACCCAAAACAATTCAAAGGGGAAGAGATATATATATTTGTTTTCATATCATTTAATAGTTTAAACTTATTATCTTTCCAATGATGTATCACACATGTTTATGTATATAAAATGAATGTTATTATTATTTTTTTTTTTTCTAAGTACCCTTCATAACTTACTATTGTCAATTAAATCATTAAATGAGTTTTTATCAAACACAGGATTTTTCAGCTTCATGTTCCTATTTTTTAAATATCTATGAAACTTTAGAACAGATTTTTACTGACACTTATATTAGGTTATATTGTATCTTAACCAGGGGTTTGATGATTTCTTAAGAATTATTTATTTTTGGCAGTGAAATTTTACCAAAAATGCTAATTCAAAAGTGATTTTCAATAAGTAATTATTAATAATTTTTTAGTTTCACAAGAAAAAGAATGGTCTATTATTAAAGTATCTAAAACATGCTATTCTGACTGCCATGAAAAATTTATGACTATTTTTCACTAATTCTTAGTGAAAGGTATATAAAGTTAATGAATTTAACATGGTGTGGGATAGGACTTTTCCGGTTTGCTTAAAGGACAAATTCAACACAAAAGACAATTTTTAAAAATAGTTTTCTTCAAAAATCATGAAATTCCATAGATATTAACAAAAATATTTTAAGCATTGGATATAAATACCACACAAATACCTGTTATTAAACATTTTAAAAGCTCTGGAAAAAATCTAGTTCATTGTTGTTTTGTTCATATTTTCAAAAACTCGCCACAATGGCAAAATTCTGTGTTATATCTGGAGTCTCTTTTACTGCATATGTAAGATATTATCCTTTTTTGGCAAACCAAAAAAATGAACTAAATATGTTGAAAACAAACAAGATCATCAATAATGTCTTTTAGGTTTCATCCCAGAATCCAGTGCCCCCAAACTGGCGGTAATGCACTGTACCTGGCAAACCCATCGGGCGGTCGCGAGAATTTGTTCTCCTTCCTTCTCCTTGTGTAACCCTATCGGCACTTCCATCTCATTAGTTTAGCCGCTTAGCGGGAGCTTATTGGTTTTGCTTTCGTAACAGAGGCAATTTTTAATTAAATTAATCAAAAATCTGCCATTTGGCTGAGGATAATTAATTGTTTTAGGTGGCTTTTATTTTCGCTTCTGTTTCTTTTTTGAAACCATCATCATAGTATCTGTAAATAAGATTTTAGTGTTTTAAATGTTTTTTTAAGGTTTAAAACTTAATTTTTTCAGTGTATTTTATGTTTTTTAATTATATTAAAAAGAAAAAAAAAGACGGGAAAGGGAGACATGATAGTCATTGCTACAGTATAGATTTTTCATGCATTTTCTGCACTTCGTATTATATGTAAGATTTTTTAAATCATGAACCATGATTTAGGTGCATTTATTGGTTATTATTGTGTACTAGCGGGTCAGTATTTTCAAATGAATCACTAAAAGTAATGAATCACTAACAGTAACTTTTAGTGTTAAGAAAAGAAATTTAAAAAAAATCATTTCTGATTGGGTAAAAAGTCGCTCCCGGTCCCCACTGCCTTCGGCAGCGTAGTCCCGTGCACAAGTTAAGGAATACACGTGCTACCCTTCGTTCCCCTAAAAAAAAAAAAAAAAAAACTCACACCGGGTTCCCCACTGCCTTTGGCAGCGCAGACCCATGCATGCTGAGCGCGCACAAGTTAGGAGATACGCGCATGGTGCATGCCTATTTCTTCCCCACACTTTCAGCCCCTCCTAATTAACATACATATACCAATTTTGAACGGTGTAACTCAATTAGCTGAGATGCAAAATAAAACCTAATCAGGAAACCTCAAAACGTGTAAATGGGGTGAAATCTCGAATTCCACTTTCGATAATATAAATGTACTTTAAAATATCTTTTGAATGATGCATTAAAAAAAATGTAATCATAATTAGAATCTGAAATATTGAAATTTTAAAATATTACAGCGCCATCTGGCGGTAGAAATTTCTGTAATCTACTGTTCGATTCCAAATAAATTGGAATGATGTTCATCCTTTCAAATGATGTATTACTTATGAAATTATTTTAATTAGTAGCTGAGATACAAAAGAAAACCTAATCAGGACACCTTAAAACATGTAAAATCTCAAATTCCATTACATATGGTAGTCGATTAATTTAAGGCGACAGAGATTTGTGGCATCTACTCTTGAAATTCAATTCAAATAAGTTTTAAAATGACATATTACTTTTGAAATTATGCGAATTAGAAGCTGAGATACAAAAATGATAAAACGATTTATGTCTGGCTTTTTCGTAGTTTTCTCCAAAACTTACGTAATTCTGGGCTAAATACTGTTAAAAATCCGTAGTATGAAATGTGAACGGAGTATCAGAATTCGAAACTCTGCAAAATATAAAAGAATAAAAGCATTCTGGATTTTCCGTCATTTTCTCTGAAACAACCTTCCTGTTGTTGTTGTCGTGTGCCACTCGGAAATTCCGAGCACCGGTAGTGGAACTACCGGACTTATTTTAAGGCATGAGGGTTTCGTCTTCCGTTATTAGGAGCGCCTCATAGGGAGGAAGTATGACTTCTAGCTCCATAAGCTGGTGAAAGATGGCAGCACCAGCCAAACAACAGAAACTCGAATTTTGTTCCAGATCAGAGCGAGTTAAACTCATGTTTATACATTTTTGCCTCCCCCCCCCTTTCCGTCCCTTCTAATAATTTTACACTTGAAAATATCCGCAATCGATTTATCTTGCCTTAAAACCTAATAATACCAATTTCAAACGCTGTAACTCATTTTTCTTTTTTTGCCCCTTCCCCTCCTCAAGCCCTTCCTAATAATTCTACACTTCCAAAAATATTCACAATTGAATTATCGGGCGTTAAAATCAAATATTATGAAATTTCAACGGTATATCTCAATTTAAAATACTGAAAATTTAAAACAAAACTTAATCTGACATTGTGTTTTGGTCACATGAGTCGTGATAAATATAATTCCCAATAAAAATGTAATTTTTTTTGTTTATTCACACATTTTCAAGAAAACTGAACAGTAGCTTTATAATACGCTGTCTAGGTCGAATATTATTTCAAATGTAACGTGAATGAAAATTTGAAAATTGTAATTCCCCCCCCCCCCTCCCACTATAAAACACATGACATCTTAATCGGTTACAATCATTTCCTTTTTCATCTCAGACAGTAGTCTGACATTTGAAATGATGTTGCCACAAAAAATTCATACTTTAGTTAATTTTAAAAAATCTAATTGTTGTACCGATAAGCCGCTTGCACTCTAACAAGGAAACTCTTTGAAGCGGTAATCACCGATTTTCTTGAAAAAAATTCTGGCATAAGATTTAATCATGAATAGCATCTTCCTAAAATATTAGCTGCTGAGTCGCAATAGATAAGCTATAAAAAATTATTAAAAATGAAAGCATGTTTGCAATATTTCCAAAAAAGCGCCTGTTTGGCGACTGCATTCTTCGAAATTTCATTGCAATGAAGATTTAATAGATGTAGATGTTCTTCTTTCTTTTTGATAGTCAAACGAACTCCCTACGCTGTCGAGCGCATTAGAATTCAGAATAGATTAACAAAAACCAGATAATTTACCAGATTGAGACTTATTTAGTCGAAATTCTAAATAACATTTAATATTTCAGTTAAATAAGCTGTGTCAATAACAATTGCAAAAATATTTACATCAAGTTTTTAATAACGACATTAAAAAAATATATGATCAAAACTTTTTTATAAATTTAAATAAAACAAAACATTTTATATTAAAACACAAAGCTGTTTTTTTTTTTTTTTTTAAACTAAAATGAAAGCATTTCGTATCCGAACACATTTTTCTTATAAGGGTTACATGCAAACGGAACGCTTGGAACTTCGATGACGTAAATTTTGCAAATTTTTTGCAAATTCAGTCGGCAGTAAAAGTATACGAGCATTAACAGGAATTCCTATGTAAAAAAAAGTACACTTAATGCAATTTTGTTAAATAAATCCTTGTCGAATCCTGTTCTTAGTCAGTCTAAGAACATGATTCGACAAGGATTTATTTAACAAAACAGTGTTAAGTGTGCTTTTTTTATATAGGAATTTTTGCTAGTGGTCGGATACTTTTGCTGCCGACTGTAGTCATACATTTGGAACACTTGCAAACGCCTTTGCAACCGGAAGTGTTTCATTTGTATGTACCCCTTAGTCTGATCATTTTATTGGGCAGTACGAACCTTCGACGAACAAGCAACTCTACAGAATATGAGTTGTGCGGATCCAATATCTCATTAGAGCTACGCAATGAGCAATTGGAGACGATCTATGATTCTACCCTAAATTTCGTCCTGTTTGTTGGTTGGGTTTAACGTCGCACTAGTACTGCACTATGGGCATTTGGCGACGGTTTGCGATGCACTCCTGAGGAGTGTCCGGTACATCGGCAGGTGATAAATGGTTGCATTCTGCGTATGTTATTTATTATTAATATATACATACGATTTGTATGTTTGACTCGACATCCCCCTCCTGTAAATTTCGTCGAGATGAGGACAGATATAACATAGGGAGGTATACTATTGTAACAATCGCAGCTATCTTAGATCACAAGTGGGATCGAACACTCGGCAGCAAAAGTAACCGAGCACTAGCAATAATTCCTGTCTAAAAAAAAAAGTACACTTAATACTGCTTTGTTAAATAAATCCTTGTCGAATCATGTTCTTAGTCAGTCTAAGAACATGATTCAACAAGGATTTACTTAACAAAGCAGTATTAAGAGTGCTTTTTTTTGACGGGGATTATTGCTAGTGTTCGGATACTTTTGCTGCCGACTGTACGATCCGACTTGTGATCTACGATAGCTGAGATTGTTACAATAGTATGCCTCTCATAACCGGATTAAAATACAAAAAATTAAAAAAACACCCTGGGTCAGCTGGGGAATCGAACCCATTCTTTTACACGTGAAGGCGATTAGCGAGGGTGACATACTCACTCGGCCACGGAGGGTCTGCATTCAGCATAACAATTATTTTTAAAACAACAAGATTTCGCAGTTAATAATTCTAAGAAAATTACCTATGAAAAAAAATCACTGCGCAGCACTAGTGCGACGTAAAACCCAACCAACCTTATGAAATTCTAATGCATATTTTTACAAAATAAACTACCAGAAATGTAAGAAGCCATAAAGGTTATGCACGTGTTTTTCCAATTTTAAATAATCCCCTCCGTAAAGGATAAAAGTTGTAAACACGTCTACGGACCATCTCTAGGAATGTACCCTAGACTGTCGCCATTGCATATCTGTAGTGCGAATTAAAACTTAAAACCTACTCAACCTCAAATATCTTAAGTATTTTAATTTTGATTTATTTATTTGAGTATTAATTTCAATCAACTATTCTAACAATAAAATTTTCAATCAAATATTATAATTCATATTGGTCACCAATTGCCCATTCCGCAGTACTAGTGCGACGTAAAACCCAGCCAACCAATCTATAAATCAGATTAGTTTTTAAATCGTCTGCAAATTTATATAAATACACATGCCGAGTGCTTCAGACATTAAATTACTCCAGATTATATATAAGCTGGAGTAATGTAAAAATAACTCTGAAATTGCATTATTTTAAATAAATACAATATTGAAACATTACATAAAATAATGGAAAATATTATATCTAACACAAAACATAATGGGGTACATACAGTCGGCTGCAAAATTATTCGAGCACTAGCCAATAATTCCTATATTTAAAAAGTACACTTAAGACTGTTTTGCTAAGTAAATCCTTGTCGAATCATGTTCTTAGACTGATTAAGAACATGACTCGACAAGGATTTATTTAACAAAGCTGTATTAAGTGTACTTTTTTTTGGCAAGGATTATTGCTAGTGCTCGAATAATTTTGCAGCCGACTGTACAATGAAACACTTCCAGTTTGCAGGCGTTCCAAATGTATGACTGCAGTCGGCAGCAAATGTATCCGAGCACTAGCAAAAATTCCTATGTGAAAAAAGCACACTTAACAATGTTGTGTTAAATAAATCCTTGTCAAATTGTGTTCTTAGACTGACTACGAACAGGATTCGACAAGGATTTATTTAACAAATCTGCATTAAGTTTACTTTTTTTACATAGGAATTTTCGCTAGTGCTCTGTTACTTTTCCTGCCGACTGTATTTGCAAAAAACTTGCAAAATTTACGTCATCGAAATTGCAAGCGTTCCGTTTGAATGTAACCCAATGTCACTTTTTCTAAATAGAAACTTCTAGATTTCAGAAAATATATTGAGTGTTGAGTGGGTTTTAACGTCGCACTATAGCTACGCAGTGGGAAATTGGAGTCACTCATAGGGATATTCTGGAGACATGCCATCATAATTTTGATCCTGCGCGGAGGGGATGGATTCCTTGCTTCAGTCACCCTAGAGCGATAGAAAACACAACCCTCCTATACTGAAGTCCCTTGGCATCACTGAAGGAAGGTTAATGTGATTTGGCGATGACTTTTTTCGTATTTGGCGTTCAAAACGTAAAGTTTAATAATTTTTTACAGCTTTCCTGTTGCGATTCAGCAGCTAATTTTTTCACAAGTGAATTAAGTATACTGTAAACTATTTTCTGTAATTTTTTTAAGAAAATCGGTGATTACCGCTTGGAAGAGTTCCCTTGTAAGATTCAGAAAAATTGCCCCTTTCATTTGATACTAAATTTTTAACGATCAGACTAATATTTCTAATTTATTTCCCACTTTTTCTTTTGATTAGACATGAGTCGACATTTTAATTAATATCTCTACAACCAATTAAAGTTTTTAAATTCTGTTTTCAGAAGGACCTTGGAAAGGCTCCACAGCATCCGTATGTCAATTCTTGTACTTATGCGTTCAGTAGGGGCTGAACGTATAGAAGAACAGACAGACAGACAAACCTTTCCTTTTATTTTTATAGATTATCGCAGATCGATCTTTCAACCATTCGTTTTAAAGGTATTGGCGAGCTCTTTTGAAAGATACCCATCATGAAAATTTACTCCCCTCAAGGGGAGGGGGCTTCTCCCCGCTCCTACATACACAAAAAAATTCTCCCAGTTGAATATCTTAATAACAAAAAATATATATTTGTTTCATTTGGTTTAGTGCAGTCTATAGACGTTAAACTCTATTTTCCTGCAATTTCCCCCATAGACATAATGTATTTGAATACTTTTGAGTGTCTCTGTACATGAACCATTTGCTTCATCTCAACAAAAAGCTTACTGCAGCATCCCTATATGATGCACATTTAGAATACCGAGTTTGGAATTTCTGCTACTATTTGTTTTTGAGATATGCTGATAACAGACACACAAACCATTCGCTAAAAACATGATTTTCGTATTCAGGGCACCTCAGAACATGTAAGTATAACAAAAACTCACGTTTGAAAATTTGACCCTAAAACAATACTTTCTCGACCCTATGGGTAAGAGAAAATAAAAATATGGTAAAATACTCACTTTTAACCTTTTATGAAAACTAGCTTTAGAAATAATAATAATAATGTAGTACATACATATGCGTATATATATATTTTTTTCTTTATTAAAGGTTTTACCGAATATTTTAAAATCTTTATCTTTTATTTAGTATTTTTGTTTGGATGTAGCATTAGGTTTGTACTGAGAAGAAATTCTTCACAATCGACAACAAAACAAAATTATTCTTATGTTATTGCAATACATAACACACCTGTTAAATATATATAGTATATATACACACATGAATTTTAAATTGAAATAACTAATACACAGAGTAAGTTATATTTTAAATATGCAAAGCAAAAATAAAAAGAATAATTCAGAACATGTGAGCCAGCTTTTATAATTACATAATTTTATAAAAATGCAGAATACATACCTTCATTTATTTTGATTTTCATCAACATCGAATTCTAAACATTCTTCTTTTAAATGCCAGCAAGTAGTCATCTTGGATGGCATGGTAGTAAAACATTACATGCCTTCCAAAATTATACTAGCTAGCATGAATGTCCAAGTTGAATAACGCTTCCTCCACGTATGAAAGTTATTCAGATATTCATACATACAGTAATTACAAAATTTAAAATAGAAAGTATACTAGGTAATAAAGAGACTTTAAGTATGCACACAGGTCCCTAAATAAATCTATGAATACTAAAAATAAAAAGCACAACTTATGTGATGAAACTTAATAATTAATTACATATTTTAAAACAGGGTTCCCACTGTTAAAAAGGAAAAAAATTCAAGGACTTTTCAAGTACTTTTAAGGCCCATTTGAAATTTTTCAAGGACTGGGGGGGGGGGGGGGTAATCACAGAATGCTAGGCACACAAAACTTTAGTAAATCACAGAACACTAGGCATATGCACAAAACTTTAGTAACTACTTTTATTAGTATTAATTTCTTTTTATAATTAGAATAACTACTTTGCCTGTTTTCACAATACATTTTTGATGGATTGACCGAATTAACTTTTACAAAAGTCAAAGAATGATTAGTTTAAGATTTGGAATTGGGATTATTATGATTATTCCAAAGTTCTTAGGTTTGAGTTCTGGTCTGGTCACTTTCTGCTCAAAATTAATGACTAGTCTACCAAACAGGTATGAGATTGGCAAAAAAGACAAATAAGCTGAAACTATATGCAAAAGCAAGATAACTAAATGAGAATTTTACGACAAAATGCATTATATTAGACAACGACGTGTGCGTGTGGAGATGAAGATAGTTTAACCTTGATTGAGCATTTGCTAGAGCAGAAAATTCAAGGACTTTACACGAAATTCAAGTACTTTCAAGGGCCCTTGAAAAAGAAAATGAAATTCAAGTACTTCTTAAGGACTTTCAAGGCCCGTGGGAACCCTGTAAAAATGCCGAATGGAGTACATACCTTAATTAGCTCTTGATTACCATCTCTGTTTTAAGGACAGCATATTCTTCATTTTAAAGCCAGCAAGTAGTCATCTTGCAAGGCATAAAGTAATAAAATTTAATACATTGCAAAATTCTACCAGCTAGCGTGACTGATGATATTCTCGACTTCCTCTGGCTCAGGTAGCATCTTCTTCTATTCTAATAATCAGTTTCTTTTCCATACCGTCATATGTGATTTAATGAATATTATTTTTAAAAATTCTATTTATTTCTTCTGAGAATGTCTTAAATGAGTGTTAGTATAAATTTTTATTATTAACTATACAAATTAAATTATGCTTAAAAATTTTTACAGTCATGAAATTCATAGTATAGGTAATAAAAATATTTATCATAGATAACTACATAAAAATATATTCACGTATATCTTACAAATTTATAATAAATCTTATGAATAAGTGTTTTCATAAAAGATATAAAATTTTCGTATCTGTAATTTAATAACCCCCACTTCACTTATTTTGGAATCAGAAACATATCAAACAGATGAAAATAGCATTTATTTACATTCTTGTTCAATATGAACATAACAAAATTTTGAATATTTGTATATATAAATTCAAAAATTTTAAGTGAAAATCTGCATGGTGTGGGAAAGTATACTTTTTTAACAAATATAAACTTACTACCATTATCATGATAGTTAAAAATTGAAATGTTTTCTGGTCTTTTTTCTTTCTCAAAAAAAAAAAAAAAAAAAAAAAAAAAACCTGTTCATGTGGTTATTCACTGCAGAAATATCACTCAATAAAATCAGTCACACATTAAATTTATACATTACAAAAGACGTAAACAATAATATTATTGTATCATAGGATCTTAACTGAAGCAATACCTTATAATAATGAGCGTATTATGAAATTGACTATTTAAATAACCATGCTATTTATAATAAGTAAACAGTTGCTACAGTCAAATGAATACTTTCTATATTTCATACTTCCATGAAACAGATTAAACGTAAACTATAATAATCTTTTTGCATCAGGATCTTAACTGAAGCAATATCTTATAATAATGAGCATGTTATTATGGAAATGACTATTTAAATAACAATGCTCCTTAATAATAATAAGTAAACGGTACCTACAGTCAAATGAATACTTTCTATATTTCAAACTTTCATGAAACTGATTAAACGTAAACAATAATGTTATTGCATCAGTATCTTAACTGAAGCGATATCTTATAATAATGAGCCTGTTATTATGAAATTGACTATTTAAATAACCATACGGTTTCATCCTATTATACGGTACCGGTAGCCCATTGAAAGAAATGAAAAATGAAATCGTTTTTGAACGGAATGACAACTATTTACTTTTAACTATAGATAAGCCATGCGAGATAAGCCTTGTTCGCGTTCGCAGTGCATACGAAAAAAATCAAAATTGTTTTATTAAGGCAGTACAAATGCATCTATATCTCATACAGAAGGACAGTATAAGTAAGGACTTGAGAAAAATACTTTATTACTTACTTTTTCGAAAAAAAAAAAAAAAAAAAAAAAAAAAAAGATAAAAATAATGCATAATCATCACACACAGAAAAACAAGATGGCTGCCGATCTTTAAGTTTAAGGAGAGGTGTAGAGCTATCCTTAAGAATTTAAGGATCCTTAAAGTTAAAGATCTTTAAACGGACATCTGAATTTCTATTTTAAGGAAAGTCGGAAATAAAGATTGTTTACATTTTGATTGACCAATGAAAATGCATCTTTTTAAAGATCTTTAGTTAAGGATCCTTAACAGCGGACATCTGAATGTGGGGGATAGTGGAGGTATTGTCTAAATACCATGGGGAAACTTATTATCATCGATGTATTTATTCAAAACCTTGGGAAACCTCTATAAAACTTAAACCCACGTAGGTCTCCAGGAGGTTTTAAGAATAAAACCTTAAGAAAACTTAGATGAGGTTTCTTTTCAGGAAGTATTTTTTAGCGAAACTTCAAAAAAACCTTTTAAATACCTGAAAACCTAGATAAAACCACAAAAAAAGTTTTAGAAAACCTTAAATTTTAGTAAGGGATGGCTCAATATTCCTGCAGAAGACTTCCAACGACTTGTTGAGTCCATGCCACGTCGAGTTGCTGCACTTCGCCGGGCGAAAGGAGGACCGACACGATATTAAGAGGTATCCCATGACTTTTGTCACTTCAGTGTATATTTGCACAGTAGATTTGTAATAAGTAGATGTTAAAGTATATTTGTTTAATTAAAGCGTTTCATAAAAATAATAACATTAATAAATTTTGAAGTATATAGCTAAATAATTCTTTATATATGAAATCTTTTTCTGGCTATGGCCTTGTCTATTTATTTTGTTTTTTAAGATTTAGATTTTGCATTAAATATTTTTTTCTCTTAATATCCAATATGATAATGTTATAATAGTCCGCAACAGATTTACTTTGTTACATTTGCAAAGTATACATAACTAATATAAGTAATTATCATTTTCTTTATGATTTTTTTTTTAATGATCAAGATTAAAATGAAATTACACTTTTCATTAATCAAATTATTGCTAATAAAGTATTTCTATTGCTAAAATTGCTAATTCAAAGTTAAAAATACAATTTATTGCTTTAACAGAATAATTTTAACGCAGCGAACATGTACAGTTGAATAGATTTTATTTCATCCAATTTCACGTTGTTTTTTCCAGTTTTGTCCAGCGTTCCGGAATTTGACAAAAAAGTGGACAAAATACAGTCGGTAACAAAAGTGTCCGAACACTAGCCAAAATTCCTATGTAAAAAAAGTACACTTCAAATGGTTTTGTTAAATAAATCCTTATCGAATCATGTTCTTACACTGACTAAGAACATGATTCGACAAGGATTTATTTAACAAAACCGTATGAAGTGTACTTTTTTCCCCATAGGAATTTTGGCTAGTGTTCTGACACTTTTGTTACCGACTGTACCAACCCTGCTTACGAAGGTGCGGCGCTTTTGAAAAAACTTATTTCATTACCTAAAATTGTGTTGACGCGGCTCATACGCGAATGCGGCCGATCGGCCGGATTTTACGATACTACTATTATCAATACTTCATATTAATTTTACAAATATTCATTAAAAATAACTCTCATTGTGTATATTTATACGAAATTTTTTCTTATACTACCATATTAAAAATTATGAAAAGTTAGGTGAAAGCGCCACATGTTGAGTAATTTATCCCCAAATGTAATCAGCACCAGTTTAGGTCAAGTTACAACTAAATACCAAATTTCGTTCATCGATTTGTGAGTATAGCATTCACAAAATTTTTCATATACGCAAACTCACAGGCACGTTTTTAATCATTTTTACTATGAGCGCGAGGGAGTAACACTTTTATCTTTATATATAATTTATGTCATAACGTATTACATATAATATATTTCAATTATAAAGTGTTATTCCTTTGCGCTCATATGAAAAAAGTAGATCAAAGCCCAGAAAATGCGGTAATTTTAACCGAAAACGCAAAACTGTGAATCTTTGGGCACGTGGAAAGCACACAAATTACTAGTGTAGTATAAAAAATATTGATTAAAATTTAAAATGCAGATGTTGTAATATAATTAAAAGCAAAAATTTCATACGCCCAAACACCTTTATATTTTCTTCCGTTTTAGGGTCAAAATCCCCTTATGGACCCTCATCCTTTTTTTCAACTCGTGTAACTACATTATTTAAGAATGTACAATACATAATCATGCAGACAGCCAAAGTCCATGTTATCCAAACTTGTTTTTGCAATTACTCATTACCTAACGTATCTTTTTAACTTACGCCTTTACATTCAGAAAAATTCATAAAACATTAAATTAGTAGTCATTTTTGAAAAAGTGATTTTTTTTCCAACATAAATGAAAGATTTTTTTTACTGTGAACTCGTAATTTCTATTTGTAGTCTTTTTTTTTTTTTTTTTTTTTTTTTTTTGTTAAAGTCAATTCACAAATTAAATTAAATAAATAAATAAAAGATTAATAACATGGAGTAGCATTTGCATAACTTTATCTTACCTTGTGTTTGAATATTACTATAAAAATAGATTGCTATCACAAATTAATAAAGTTTGATGCTAACCAAATAAAGAAAAGAAATCCACACATATCCTCCTCATAATACTTTGGAGCTTAATAAGTATTGCAGAAATTTAATGTAAAAGAATGAAATTACTAATTATACCGAACTAAAAGTTTTCAGATAATACAGTAGTATATTTTAATCTAAAATTATGTGTAACTAATTACATCAATTAACTACGAGGAGAAAAGAGTGGATTAAATCTTCTCTTCATTAATCAGCACTTAGTGTTAATCCATTACTCAGTGAACTATCAGTACACTTATCAGGGCTTGATTACCGAAAATGCGCAGAAAGCAGAAGCTTCAACCTGAAATTTAAGAGCGACCTCAAAATGATTGCAAACATGGTCCCAAATTTCTAGTTTCAGGTTTTCAAACTGATGCTTAAATTTTTTTTCTGAGAAAGTTCACCTAAAGCAAGAGAAAGTACAAAATATTTGGGAAAAGTTCTATTATTTAACCACAGAAATGCAGACATTGAATCAAAAAACTGTTAAATAATCATATACAATCTTGATGTTATTGTTATGGGTAGAACCACCGAGACATATGAATGAAAAACAGCTAATAATAATAAACACAGACAGTTATTTACAGTCTATAATATTTTTATATGCCAATGCTTGGAAATTAAATTTGTAGTATGAGTAAATTTGTTTCTGTATGTGTAGAAATTAGAAAACATTCATCGAATGAAAGGAGGCATGGAATGATACTGAGCTTATCTTAGCTTCAAAGGTTAACACATATAAAAACATCGCCATAAACATATACATGGCACAGATTTAAAATGGAAACGTGCTAAAAGCTTAGAATAAATAAAATACAAGAATATATCCAGTAAACTTTCATTTCGCTTAAAAAAAAAAAAAAAAAAAAAAAAAAATCAGAGTTTATCATTGCAAGACTAAAAGAGACTAACAATAAGATGAAAAATACATATTGATAATTAGTGCAGCATTTAAGATAATTATAATCGGTTAAAATGATGTTTTACACTTCTTTCATAAATAAGATAAATGGGGTGGTGTGTAAATTATTAAAATTTGTACACGTCGAATAATTATATCTTGTAGAGCAATGGAAAAGGAAATCACACATTGTTTGCTAATCAAATTCGTGATTAAATGCTACTTAACGTACTGTTTATTGAACATGACGACAGTAATTTATCCTTATTTATCTTAATTAAAATTCAAAATACGTAAATTTTAAGGAGCAATTCGTATTCGTAATTTTAGCCATCATCATAGATGTACAATCCGCGTTGTAATGATCGATAGATGGCGCTTTTTCAGCTTTTGTTGTTAGTAAATATTTTAGCCACGTGTATTTATTATTGTTCTTTTTGTTATTCTACTTAATATTCGTACTATAATTTCTCCGCCATTACATCATGGAAAATTGATTGCTTTTGGAAAAAAATATTTCAGTTTATTCAAAGTTCGATCGGAAGTAGATTTTTAACTGAAGTTGAACAAATATTAGTTTCAAATCATCTGATTAATTCTTTACTTCCATTAGCAGAAGCAACTGAAATTTTAAATTTGTCATTTGGAAATAAATGGAAGCTTAATTCTGGATTTCTTGATCCTTTGGAGTTACACTGTAGCACACAACAGTATGTGTTATCTTTTTTACCGGGTTTATTCATTTTTATTCAATAAATATATGTGAAACTAAACATCGGCAAGCAATGGCGGCTTAATGAAAGCCAAATTAAAGCATGTTAATTGTAATTTCACCTTAGTCCACCAGAGGGAGAGCATTTCATTACAATCGCGGATACAATGAATCACATGATTTCCGTATTTCCGAGAACGACCAATGAACGAATGAACCGCTACAAATGTAAACAAACGCGCTGATTGGTAGATTGTCAAGATCTGTTTGCCCTCTATTGGTGAGATGAATATTACTACTTTTCCGTAGCGCTCGTAATACATCCTACTAAATTCTTAATCCGTGGAATTTATACAAAATAAAATGCAATTATTTACAATTCCGTAAAACTATCTATATTAATTCATTTCCCTTTTTAATCTTTTTAATTTTATAAAGGTTTTATTTATTTTATTTAATCATTTGTACCAATTATCCGATTTAACTAAAAAATACTATGTTAGCTATATTTTGTCCCGATTAATAAGTGCACCAATTCCTGCCAAATCTAATAATTCGGACTAAGTAACCGAGCAGATACAATGACAAACAATCTGCTTTATATATTTAGATAAAAACAAAACTGTTAGTAGATTCATTCAAGGTGATAGATGAAATCTGGTAACAATGCTGTCAGAAAGAAATAGTGCAATATATTATTATGGGATGAAAAGGAAAAGATGAAAAAAATCTAGAAATCCTTAAAATGAAACTTATCCAAAAAATCTCACTCAAAGGATGTGATGAGGTTTCTGTTTCTAGCAGACGAAAACTGAACACCCTCACCCCGCTCCAACTAATATTAGAATTAATTCAATACACTAAATATCAAAGTAGGTTTTTAGTTATTGCAGGGAAAGTAACACACAGAAAAAAAAATAAAATCAGCTAAATTTTGAAAAGTCTCCAAAAGACCCAAGCATAAATTTAAAAGTCCCCAGAAGAGCCCCTAAAAGCATTTAGCCCCAAAAGTCCCCATCGTCCCAAAAAGTCCCTAAATTAAATGGCTGAGTCCTCAAGATGGTAACACTGTTTCAGACATAAAAAGCAGTTGTGATTTTTTTTTCCTAGACTTCTTTTTACAGAAAATATTTTAGAGCATTTTTCACATACTATGGCATTTCTTCTGTATCGGTGCGTAGATGCATATTTATGTGTCCCTTTAGGTAAAATCCTTTAGAACATATTTCACACACGTATGGCTTTTCTTTTGTATGGATGCGTTGGTGATTGTTCAGGTTACTCTTTACAGAAAATCCTTTAGAACAGATTTCACACACGTGTGGTTTTTCTCCTATATGGGTGAGTCGATGATCTTTCAGAATGTCCAATCTAGAAAATCCTTTAGAATCTCTCTCTTATCTCTTTTGTGTGGGTGCGTAGATGATTGTTCAGACTTCCCTTTCGGGAAAATCCTTTAGAACATACATCACACACGTATGGTTTTTCTCCTGTATGGGTGAGTCGGTGATTTTTCAGAGTTTTCCATCCAGAAAAATCCTTTAGAACATATCTTACACACGTACGGCTTCTCTTTCGTATGAATGCGTTGGTGACAATTTAGATTTCTCTTATTGGAATATCCCTTAGAACATGTCTCACACACGTATGGTTTTTCTCCTGTATGGGTGAGTCTATGATTTTTGAGACTTTTTCATTGAGAAAATCCTTTAGAACATACTTCACACACGTACGGTTTTTCTTCTGTATGGGTGAGTCGATGACTTTTCAGAATGTTCAATCTAGAAAAACCTTTAGAACATATCTCGCACACGTACGGCTTTTCTTTTGTATGGATGCGTTGTTGAATATTTAGATATCTCTTATTGGAAAATCCTTTAAAACATACCTCACACAGGAATGGCTTTTCACCTGTATGGATGAGTTGATGTATTTCCATATTTCCTTTTTGGCCAGGGTTGGTTTTTGCCGGCAAAAATGCATTTTTGCCAGGACAGCGGCAAAAAGTGGAAAAAACCAGGGAAAAATTAGAAAAATAAAATTAGAACAACACAGTCCCTTTCAATTTTCACCCTTTACCCTTTGGCACCTCAATGAAAAAAATGTTTGAAGTTTTTTTTATTTAAAAAGTAATTATAATTAATTAATATAATATATAACCAGTGTCCGACAAAATCCGGGTGCCAGGGTGACTATAAATATCCATTGGTGACCAGTTACGGCAGACTGACAAAAAAAATTTCATGCATTTACAATATCTTTTTATGTATATTTTTGTTTTTCCTCCCACCTCCTTGTCTTGGTATAAAAGATGACATTGCTGATGTATTGAATGAATAGTATGAGTTTAATGTCTTCTGAAAAATTTAACAAACAATTATTTCTGTTTTTGAAAAATGTTTTTCCATGGAAGATAAATTCCCATATTTGATAAATCTTCTTACTACTAGACTGGTACTTTCCATGTCAACATCTTTGTGTTAAACAAGATTCAAGCATCATAAACACTATCTAAAGCAAACTATGTTTGAATTTACAATGAGAAAGTTTAAATAGTATGATATTTATCAAATGGATTCTCTTTAAAGGAATTCTGTCCTGAAAAATTAATAGACAAATAGTATTTTAAAGCCAAAACTTAAACACTCTCAATATATTTGATGATTATATTAAAGGTAAAAATAATATTTATTTCTGTGGATTTTTTTCCCCAATAGGTTTTTATCTTTATAAATAAAAAATAGTTATTTTCTTAAAAATTTCCTTAGTTCACATTTTTAACTGAATAGTTCATTTATTTAATGTAAAATAATAGGTGAATGACCTGCATTAATTATACAATTATGAAATATTATTAAGTTTTGCTGTGAGTATTGTCATAGAAATAATTTATTTCTGGCTCCTAAGATATTGTCAGTCCCAAAACATAACCATAAAAATAAAACTACAAAATTATATTTTTATTTTATTAAAGTAAAAAAAATCTTAAGTAAGACATATTCAGAGAGACAGAGAGTTGCAATTTACATTTCAATTCCAAAAAATGCATGATCAGTGATTGACTGGCAAATTTGAGAACAGCTGAGTCAATAATTGACTCAATATATGACTTTTCAACAGTGTAAAAAAAAAAAAAAAAAAAAAAAATGTAATACATTGAAAAACACAAATATTCTAGTAATTAATTATTGAAGAATGTTCTTTAGATAGGTAATTTAAATACAGTGGAACCCGTCTAAAATGACCACCATAGGGACCGGCTAAAATGGTCACTATATGCAGGTGGTCACTTTATAAAGTCTCTTTAAATCTGGAAAATGGTCACTTTAGTCAGGAAAAATGGTCACTTTAGTCAAGTGGTCACTTTACCAAGGAGGTCACTTTTACAGGTTCCATTGTATTTTTAAAAATGAAAAAAATTATGTTCATTGTTGATGTTAAAAATTTCATTTTAAAGAAATTTTAGAATGCATTATTTTAATGATTTACATAATAATCAGTTGATTAAGAGTGTAATTAAATCTCTGGTTTTAATTTGTTAAAATTATGATTTAAACATTAAAATCGCGTAATTAAAATTCTCTTTGAAATCTGGTAATTTTTGCTACTGGCAAAAATTGTGGCAAAAACTATTTTTGCCGGGGTGTTTTTTTCCGCGGTTTTTACCATGGTTTTTTCCACTTCGGCAAAAATTGGCCAACCCTGTTTTTGGCAAAATCCTTTAGAACATATTTGACACACCCATGTCTTTAACATTTCACAGGGTTATGTAGATGTGTGTTCAGTTCTCTCTTTTCAGAAAATCCTTTAGAACATTCTTTTCATCCGTATGTCTTTTCGCCTATGTGTTTGCTTTCATGCATATTTAGATTACCGTTATGAAAAAATCTTTTAGGATGTAAAACCACGTATGACTTTTTGAAAATAAATGTTACTAAGTCTCTTTAAATTCTTTTATTATTAAAGCCTCCATAAAAAACTTCTCCTGCGTGTTTCTTTTCTGGATACATCAGTGTTATTCACGGAGTAATTTTTAATAGGAGATGGAGAGCTTCCAGTGGGAGAAAGCTTCTAAACTGTGATGTAAATTTTTGGTAAATATTGGGGGCGCCACTTGCATAGCTGCGAATATTTTAATTGGTTCCGGAGCAATTTTTTTTTTTTTTGTAAGTACTTAAAACTGCATAATTCAGATGTTTCAAAAAAATGCTTCGTTCCTAGTTGTAAAACAGGCTGTAATAGTGATAAGAAAAAAAGAAAAGCCCAAGGAGAGAAATAATGTTCGAATTCGTTTTTTGCACCTAAAGTTTTTTTTTTTTTTTTTTTTTCTTTACAAAATTTCATCAGTAAAATCTTTGGTTTTTCCTGCATATGAACTTTATTTATGCATGTAATGCCTGCTTTTCACAGGATAAAATAATGCTGTTCACAATAATAAAGGTTAAACACTTACATAATATTTTCATTATTGAGTGCTATATCGATTGCAGGCCATTCTGTCGTGTATGATAAAAATGAATGACGTCTGTAATTTAATTTTGGTAATTTTTCATTAATTTACAAGATGCAGCATTTAAAGTATAAAAAATGATTTACTCAGATATGTATTAAGTATTATATAAAAGTAGAATTTGAAAACTAACATTGCGAGATGACATTGATCCACTAATCATAAATTATTTTTATGCTATTTTAGTAGGTACTTTATAACATATATCAAATTACGAGAATAAAAGTTTCTTGTAATCTAATATTTAAACTTTCTCTTCTCACTACAACAAGCAGTTCCCTCCTTCCATATATCTGAAAACTTTTTATGCATTACTTTATTTTATGTCATGAGTGACTTCATAAAATTTTTACTGAATTTAATTTTAGTGTGCTCTAAACATAAATATTAGAATTTAATCCCCCCCCCCTCCAAAAAAGTACCAATTGTTTTCTTAAATTTCTAGTATACAGTATACTGCAGTAATGTTAAAAGAAATTAAACGTATTGTTAACCTGGCATGATCTCAGAATGATATGCCTCACTCACTAGGCCACCGTTTCTCTTATCATTTTGAAATATTTTATTAGATACAGTTTCATATTTCAGTTTTGACACAACTCTATATGTATACTATTTGCATTAATTCTCATAATACTGCATTATTATGCAAAATTTTGACATATTTTCCTATGTTAGAAAAATCTGAAATTTTAATATCTTATGAAATTTTTGAATTAGATTATTCAGAGACAATGGCTTTTATACCATTGTCATGAATTGTATTTTAAAACTAGTTTATTATCATTATGATTAAAATAGTCCTCATAATTCCTGTTTATGTGGAATTTTTTTCTTATTTTTCCATGTTTAAAAATAATCATACATTACAAATAACTATTGAAGTTTTTGAAGTAGAATGTGTTCATAGTAATTGATTCCAGCATC
Organism: Salticus scenicus; assembly: GCA_963930645.1. Taxonomy (NCBI): domain Eukaryota; kingdom Metazoa; phylum Arthropoda; class Arachnida; order Araneae; family Salticidae; genus Salticus; species Salticus scenicus. The sequence goes on from OZ005660.1 coordinate 238,454,991, forward strand.
AAACATGATTTTTTAAAAATTCAATATGACTACTTGTTTTTTCTCAGATTCTTTATACTTCTCATTATTGAGCTTAATTTTTTTTTAGATGGATCCAAGACAAGTGTCTTGTTTGTGGCATTGCCTCTAGTAAAACTGCTTTTAGTTCTCAACTTCCTAGCTCTTTATATTTCCTAAACGAAGTTTTTTTTTTTTATTTATTTATTTATTTTTTTTTTAACATTAAAGTTCCACTCAATTTTATTTCACTTCACCCCAATAGGAAATTTATCTTCAGAGACTCGGAGAATTCTGGATTCATTTTAAACTACGGAAATTTAATAGTGAGAAATCAAACCCTTGCCATTATATGATTACATAACTTGTTACTAATAATGTCTTGAAAATTATCTAGAAAACTTGGAACATTTTCTGAGTACCACCGATCGAGCAAATGATTCTGCTCATTGAGATCAGGGAAGGGGCTGGCACCTGGGATAACAACAAAAACCCTGATCAGTGAAATTGCAGATGCAGCCTCCAGGTGTCAGGCAAATAATGCCGGCAAAAGCTCAATTAAATAAGTATAAATATATCTACATATATATGTGTGTATGTATAATAATTAAGAAGATAATCCATTATTAAGAGCTTTCTATATAATCTGCAACATTAGATTATGTGTGATAGTGATATTCAAATTTTATTATATTTTTCCTTAGACTCATGGTACATTAAATATTAATGGTGCTTGACGTGGGATTATAAAAATAAGACAAACAACAACGCCTTAAACGCCAAATAAAAATAATAGTAGAGCAGACCGCTGTTTCGGTAGGGGCGAGAAGGGGGAGGGGAGAGGGGGGGGGGCAAAAAAATAAAAATAGAGTTAGATCCTTCAAAATTGGTATATAGAGGTTTTCAATACTTACAAATCGATTGGGGATATTTTCGAATTTGTAAAATTATTAGGAGGGACGGGAAGGGGTGGGGCGGTAAGGGGGGGCTATGGGCAAAAACAAATAGAAATACAGTTAGGCCGTTCAAAATTGGTACACATAGGTTTTAGAGGCCAGCAAGTCGAATGGGGATATTTTCGAAAGTGTAAAGTTATTAGGAGGGGCGAGAAGGAAGGGGAGAGAGGGGCAAAAAAATAAAAATAGAGTTAGATCGTTCAAAATTGGTATATATAGGTTTTCGATACTTACAAATCGATTGGGGATATTTTTGAATAAGTAAAATTGTTAGGAGGGGCGGTAAGAGGGGGTGGGGCCGTAAGGAGGCTATGGGCAAAAACAAATAGAAATACAGTTAGGCCGTTCAAAATTGGTACAGACAGGTTTTAAAGGCCTGCAAGTCGAACGGGGATATTTTCGAAATGTAAAGTTATTAGGAGGGGCAAGAAGGGGGAGGGGGGCAAAAAAATAAAAATAGAGTTAGATCGTTCAAAATTGGTATATAGAGGTTTCCGATACTTACAAATCGATTGGGGATATTTTCGAATTTGTAAAATTATTAGGAGGGGCGGGAAGGGGGTGGGGCGGTAAGTGGGGCCTATGGGCAAAAACAAATAGAAATACAGTTAGGCCGTTCAAAATTGGTACAGATAGATTTTAGAGGCCTGCAAGTCGAATGGGGATATTTTCGAAAATGTAAAGTTATTACAAGGGCCGGGAAGTGGGGGGGGGGTGGAGGGGCAAAAAAAATAAAATAGAGTTAGATCATTCAAAATTGGTACATAGAGGTTTTTCGATACCTACAAATCGATTGCGGATATTTTTGAATTTTTAAAATTATTGGGAGGGGCAAAAAAATAAAATAGAGATAGATCGTTCAAAACTGGTGCATAGTGGTTTTTGATACTTACAAATCGATTGCGGATATTTTCCAATTTGTAAAATTATTAGGATAGACGGGAGGGGGGCAAAGGGGGAAAAAATAGAAATAAGAGTTAGAGCATTTTGGGAATTTTTTTCCGAAGATAGTGAGAACCCGTTGCGATATTTTTCCTAATCAGATTTTGTTTCTCTTTTTTTTTCACGTGATAAAAATTAATGCAATTCTGAGATTCAGTAATTATAGTGATTCATTTAAAAATAGGGATAGCGAAGCGGGCGTCGCCTGCTAGTTTAAAATAATCTGAATGAAAATGTAATAGAAAGTTTAAATTGTTTAACAGGATTTTATACACATCAGACAATATAATACTCTATGGCCAAGTTCATGAAACATAATTCGCCCCTTTCTTTCATGGACGTTTAAATGCATGCTAAACTAAGTTTTTTTTTTTTTTTTTTTTTTTTTTTACATTTCTTAAAATATTTCAGATGTATAAAATAAATAATTTTTTCAGAGATTACGGCAACTTTTAATCTACAACTGGACACAAATATTGTAAACAAAAATTAAATATGGATGAAAAAAATATAATAAAACTATTAAAATAATATTTCTTACCTGAAATATAATAGTCCGTAAGCCTGTATTTACTGTAAAATATCCTTTATTTAATATCCACAATATAAATACTTAATATGCTAGTTTGTTTTTTTTACGATTTGTTCTTGTTGCCCGGCGGATTAATACATACAAGATGAAAAGTGAAAAATTAGCCAATAGCCGAGAATGGATGGATTGATTGATGGATGCGTTTTACATCACACTAAAAGCCAAGAAAAATGTTAAATATTTTCTCTTTAAAAAACTGTAAATTTATCATCAATAACTATGAAGTAAAATACTTATAATTACAAAATACTTCCTGATTTAAAATATTATCGAAATAGTTTTCTGACGAAATGCGAAATTTTAAAATCTTAAATACTTCCTTTATAACAAAAAAAAAAAAAAAAAAAAAAAAATATATTTAAGTGAAATTGTATTTGGTATATATACAATAAATATTTAAAACAAACAATAAAGTTTCTTTCTCGTATTAAAAAACAAAATCTATTTTTTTTATTGACTGCATTCAGATTGAACCAACCAACCACCAGTCATGCGAAACCGAATAACACCTATTCTGATTTCTGAGAATTACCAGAAAAAATCCATGCATGGCGGAGTAAAAATAGTTCGATTTTCAAACTGAGTTAGAAAAAAAAACATGACTTTTCCTAGGGAAAAAAGAGATGTCAGGCACATCAGATAAAAGCGATTAATATCATATATCAATTAAACGACATTCGCTCGAGCCATATTCGAGAAAAATTTAACCACCCTATAGACCGCCCATTTACAACTTAAATAAGCCATTTCATATCTCAAAATATATTGCACGCGGAAATGTAGCGATTTCAGGGTAGGATCAGACAGATAATAAAAGACTATTTTCAAAATAACAGAAAAAAATATCCAGTATTTCCTGAGGTATTAAGTGTCGGCTTTCAGCGGTTTCTTTGATCTAAAACTATCTGTATATATAAGTGTCGCAGGTTTCGTTCGTTTTTCCGTTTCCGCTGAGTTTCGTGACATTCGTTTGTTTCTCCGCTTGCGTCACTTGAGACTCTACCGAGTCTCTTGATTACGTTTAAAAAGAAAATTGTATGTAGATTTTTATTAAATACTTCGTAGAGTGTAATAAAACGAATTATTAAATCGAAAATGTACCTAGGTATCATGTTATGACTTTCGTATTATACAAACATAACAATTTTATTTGTTTCAATCATTAGTTTTTAAATTATTACAAACCCAAAAGGTATCAGTCAATTTTTCTGCCGTGCGGCTTTTTTTTTTTTTTTTTTTTTTTTTTTTTGCGCTTAGTGTGTGTGTGTGTGTGTATATATATATATATATATATACACACACATATATATAAAAGAAATATTATTACTTATTTAATTTTAGCTTTTTTTCGGTTATAACACAAAATGTAAAATAAATTTCACTTATTACATGTACACATAAAAAAAAAAAAAGTACACATTTAAATAATAAATAAATATGTAAAAATCAATTATAAATATGTACAAAACTGAATTTAGCTTTCATTCATAACGTGTTATAACCCAACGGTACTTCTAAGTATCAATCAACAATCACAACTTCATCCAACCACTCATGCCGTCTTGTGAGGCTAAAGGACAGTATATAGATTTGATACCAATTGCATTCCATGGTCACTATGTATTTTATTCAAGTTTGAATGTGATGGTACTTTAAAGTACCGTTGGTAGATAAAGTATTAAAACACATTTATTTCTGGCAGTGGTATTACCAATTAACACAACTGGGTTGTTATTAAAACTTCATTTTAGGAATAAGATTACTGCAATATTTATTCTAAGAATTTAATCGTTTTTGTTTTCAATTGGAGCGAAGAAACTTATATCCGTACTGATACGTATTTAAGGTGACTTTAATTTAATTATAAATCACAATCATTATCTAAAAGATTTCTGCAACGCATGCTTGAATCCAACACGTTTCAAAGGAAATTAAATGTAGCTGAGAATAAACCTCAAGCAACTTCCGCCAACTGATAGCCCACAACCCACCATTACTTTAGAATTCAGGATGAATGTTTAGTAAATATAATTTTTTTTCCAAACTTCTCCCGAATGTTCTAGGAATTACTGCAATTTCTGACCCCCCCCCCTCCCTTCCCAAACCCATTACATAAGAATGCAGAATAATTGTTTAGTAAATGCGATATTTTTAAAACTTTTTGAAATATTTTAATTATTACTGCCATTCAAAAAGAAGAATATTTAATGCAAATGTGAATTCTCTATCCCTTCCAGCGTCATTGGCTAATTCTTCGACATTACGAGAGAGAACCATTGACTGATTATACAAACATTTGCACTATGCTAACTTAGGTTGAAAATGTTTTGAAAACAAAATGACTAGTGTATTAAGAATATGTACTAAATTAAAAAAAGTTTGTTTTGCTTCCATTTTGAATTCTGTAGCAAAAATAATTAAATTGAGGATTATTTTTGTATTTCCTATCACAATTCAACCCATTACAACTTGCTACTCATTCACCGAAGTCGTGTCTAGAAAAAAAAAATTGAAATATTTACTTCATTTGAATAACAACAGCTTCGGTTTTGAACGCTCCCCAAAAGATGGATCATCAGTTATTGCATTTTGAAAAGCTAACCCATTATTAGACAGAACCAATCCTTTACTAAGTACAGCATATGGTACCAAACATTACATATGGTACAATACCAAACTATTTGTATACTGAAAAAAGGGTAATATTATTAAAAGGTCGTTTCTATTCTATTTCGAGCAGTATACAGTCGGCTGCAAAATTATTCGAGCACTAGCAATAATCCTTGCCAAAAAAAAGTACACTTAATACAGCTTTGTTAAATAAATCCTTGTCGAGTCATGTTCTTAATCAGTCTAAGAACATGATTCGACAAGGATTTACTTAGCAAAACAGTCCTAAGTGTACTTTTTAAATATAGGAATTATTGGCTAGTGCTCGAATAATTTTGCAGCCGACTGTACCTCCATCTCCTTATATTATTATTAAAATCTATAAAATCGGTCATCAAACAAGTTACACTATGTGATGCATGTGTTGGATGTGTGGAATTTCTGACTTATTTTTAGAAAAGATACTGTTCAAACAATTGGAGAGTTTTCAATAAAAGAATGAATGAATGGTTGAGTTTTACGTCGCACTAGTGCTGCGCAGATAGACAATTGGCGACGGTCTGGGACACAGCCCTAGAGGTGGTCCGGAGACATGCCATCACAATTTTGATCCTCTACAGAAGGAATGGCTCTCCCGCTTCTTCAATAACAGAAACTACTCGCCAAAAATTATTAGAAGGATTTCAAAGTAGTAACTCTAAATTGTACATTGACAATTTCTGCCCATCTTCAAGTCTTTCATGGGTAGCAGTAAAGTAACATCAGTGCAGTCGGCACAGTCTGTACAAATAGACTGAGTTTACCCCAGAAAATGGATCCAAGATACTTGAAACTGTGTAAAGGGGAGGATTCAGTATTTTGGAGAGAATCTGACCTCCTTTTATGCGCCAGACATTTCCATGATACTGTTCATACAAGCCGGGCGATTGATAAGAAGATTTGTTCCCAAGCATCATTCTCTCGAGTGAGTGAAAATTAGAATTGTTGAAGATTATAATACATTTAAGGGATGCGTTGATATTTCAGATCAAAAAGCTACAACATTTTCCCACCCTCACACAGTATCTGTAAGTGGTACGTGGGTATTTATCATCGTGTTCGGGAAGCTGCATTAGTAAATGGCTATACATTATTCATTGTGTGGATAAAATGAGTTCTGGTATCCACAGGACAGTCGTCGTAAACTTCGTGAAAAGGTAATTGAAATCCTTCTAAAAAGGAATAGAATCTAGAAAATCTCAAAGAAATTGCGCCCCAAGTAGGTAAGGTCTACCTTCTCCTCTTACAGAAATCATGTTCCTAGGTGATCTTGTGAAGGGAAATATTTGCAATATTGTGTGGTATGTAGTGTCAGAAAAATAAATCTAAATCAAATGATTTTTCATTTAATAAAGTGTCAAGTCGCAATGAGTCCATTATCAGGTTTTGAGGTATTTCATACTGTTCAGGACTACAAAATGGCATCTCAAAATCCAAAGTAGCCAGAGTAAAAGAAAGACATTTTAACATTAAAAGTTATATTCTTTTACTGTATTTTTCCACAACATATCATATATATGAAGTTTGTATAACCATATTATGTTCAGAAATACATTTCTTTATCAACTTATTCAAAATCACACGTAGGTTTTACACTGCTGTATATTATGAAATGTTTAAGCCAGAATGTGTTAGACATGGAAGGGGGGATACAAAAGTATGTCACGCTCGGACATATGGAAGTATTTGGCGCTGAAAAAAATATAAACTTCTCCCAAAGTCCAAAGTTTTTTTAAATTATTGCCATTCAAACTCGTTTTCACATAGCATAAAAGTAGAAGATGAAAGTTCAGTAATGTGAACTGTTCTAAACTTTCTGAAATGGTTTAAAAAATCCGCAGATTTCTGTTACATAAAAGTTCAAGATTAATGATTGGTAAAGCAAAATTTTTCTAAAAATTTCCAAAAATTTTTAGAATTACATAAAAAATTAACATCAATTTTCAGTAAAAGAAATTCTTTCTAAAAACATTCTAGACTTTTCTAGGCACAAGTTGTGTAAACGCGTACTTGCGTAAACTTCTACTAATTAAATAAAGTAATTTTTATTTTTTATTTATATTAAAAATACTTTAAACACACGTAAAATTAAATTTTATTTAAAAGATGTTAAAAAAATATATCCGAAGCTTTTCGCTTTAAATACCAAAGCATCATCAGGGATTTTTATTACTCGTTTCCAATGAGCAGTTTTTAAATATTTTTCCTTTCACAGTCAACAGTTTAGCAGCGACTTAAACGGACCCACTGGAGGTGTCTATCAAATTCCCATCGAAAACAAAGAAATTTTCTAATATATTGGACATACTAAGAGGACTTTAAACAAAACAATACAAGAACATATACGTAATATCAAAGAAGGAAATAGTTCAACTCTGTTTGACTTCATTTATACTAACCCAAACGCTAACTCTATATGGGACACTGATTAAAAGAGAAGGATATATTACGAATGTTACGGAAAGGTAGTAATTTTCATCTTACTGATAGAGGGCGACCAAATCTCGAAAATACACCAATCAGCATGTTTTTACATTTCTGGCTGTTCGTTCGTTGGATGACTGAAGCCGAAGGGGCGGGCTTTCCCTTTCTTCCGATAACTTTCAAAGATACTACACCAGGCGGCGATCGAATCGCTTTCCTGCACTGGGCTGAATTAATGCGGAAAAGGGAGCTTCTGTTCCCGCGCTCGCTGCTCTATCTCGTTTTAATTCTTATAGACTCTTCTTCCGTGATATGGGATAACGCCAAATTTTTTACACCACTACTTACTATCCAAGAACTTTACATCTCCGAAGCTATTAATATAATAAAATGCAGAAATACAATGAATTCTAAAGATGCTGAAATTTTGCCAATAATTTGGCACAGTATTATAAAATAGCTAATAGTTTATTTCTGCTAGTTCGTGATGGTTTTTCTCCAACAATAGCCTCGAGTGATATTTCAATAGTTCCAGCTTCTCTTATTTTTCTTAGCTCCTTCATCCAACCTTTACCGGACTTAAAATTGACTTTGCTGATATTCACGTTATTACAAGACTTAACTGTTGACTGTGAAAAGAAAAAAATATTTAAAAACTGCTCATTTGAAACGAGTAATAAAAATATCTGATGATGCTCTGGTATTCAAAGCGAAAAGCTTCGGATAATATTTTTTAAATCTTTTAAATAAAATTTAAATTTACGTGTTTCTAATATAAATAACAATTGACACGTGTTTATTTTAACTCTTTTTTAGAGATAATTTATATTAAAGTAACTTTTACTGGCAGTCATTAAATTGAATATTTTCGTTTATAAATAAGTAGTAACTGTAATCTTGGTTGATGAATTAAAAGAACAGAATACAGTGCAATATCGGGTTACATAACAAATGAGATTGTAATGACAAATTATTATGATCGAAAAGCTAAGAATCCTTAAGTATTAGGTAATTTATAAAAGCATCAATATGTTTGCAACACAGCAAACAACTTAAGGTTTTACACCTATTTAATTTTGTTTAAAAATAAATCAAATTTAAATGTTTTTCAAAAGATTTTGCCCTTAAGAAAATACAACCTAATCAACAGTTAAACAATGATCTTTAGGATGAAAATTGAAAACGAATTTAGGGGTTTCTTTCATCGTATAACTACATCGTATTAATTTTTATTCTGATTTATTGAATATGTTAAGATTAATAAATCCCATCATACTTCAGTTATTTAGAAATATCCCGGCAGTTTACTTGCATACAAAATAAATATAAATCAATCTAATTTGCAATCAATCCAATTGAACTATTAAGAAGGAAATACCTGGATGCCTATTTGGTTTGTACTCGGTACAGTCAAGATAACGAAAATAATTTTAATTCTGATGAGATTCGTCCGTATGCTTGAGTGTACCGAGTTATTTTCCCCAGGTAAACCTACCTTTTCTCTTTCACGCATGTTCCTCTTCTGCGTCGCTGGAGCACTACAATCTAACCATAAGACTGATGCAGTTAGGGGAACTTTCAAATTCAATTAAAATTCTAGAAATATATTCTAATTTTCAATAGTTTAAATTTATATATAAGGTAAACGCACCAGTAGTGTACCCTGTATCACTAGTGGACACTTTTAATTTTAAACTCGGAAAATAAACTACCTAAAAATTCTGAAGATTCGAGCAATGTTCAGCAAGGGAGTTATCGTCCTTTACTGTTAAACCCTTTAACTAAAAATAATTCTGGCCATTAGTTTTAAAATAATGTTAGTTTAACTGAAAAAATTTGCACTTTTTGTGATTTTTGCCGTTTTCTTCTTGTCACTTATTTGAATAAGGAAATTAAATTTATTTGCTCGCTCTCTGCTTATTTTTAACTGACTTCTTCTACCTTTTGCTTGCATATGACTAAAATAAGTATGCAGAATTCATTTATTGTGCTGCTTTTTAATCTTGTATTAACACACAGTATTTTTATGTGTGTCTACTACTGGTGCCAAAAAATGTCATCATGACAAAGATTGGACAGCCCTGTCCACTACTGGCTCAAGTGACTTTTAATGCCAGATCCAGTAGTGGACACAATTCTGTAATCTAGCAATTTTAGAGTTGAATTTTAAAGCAAAAATTCAAAGAATTCCACTACTGGAACAAAAAAGGGTCCACTACTGGGTTTTAGTGTGTCCACTACTGGTTCATTTTAAGCTCTTCAGATTTTTGATTTTTTACATATATAAATGCTACAATTAGCAATTTTCATAATACAGTCGTGTTAAGAAAGAGTTAGTAAATGTCTAAAATATTAATTATTTTTTGAAACTCTAAAATTTAGGAAATTACACAAACAAAATAGCCGGAAAATGTCCTTAAAGTGTCCACTACTGGTGCGTTTACCTTATATATATTTTTTTTTATTAAAAGTGAAATTTTATAGATTTTAAACTAATCATTCTAATTTTTAAATATATTAAAACACCTAACAAATACATCTGTCCTACCGCTAAAATTTTGCTTTGCATCATAAGACATGGAAAGGAGATGGGGGGAGTCCTCATCAGCCATACACTCTTCATTGTATTATGTACATAATGCGAGCATTACCTGGATGCCAGTTTGGTGATTACCCGGCACAGTCAAGGATGCAGTTAACTGTATCCTTCACTGTAACCAGGTAATTTCCCCAGGTAATGCTCATCTTTTTTTTTTTTTTCACCACTGTTTTTTTACATCGTTTATCTCCGAACTACAACAAAATTTAACTGTTCCGCACCCAATGAAAAGCGCTGTCGCAGCAGCGCCACCTGAGTGGAGTAGTGTGAGATGTGTAGCGATGCGTGTTCGCGTCGATTTGAGTTGTTAAAGAAATGTGAAAATAAATTAATATGAGTTAAGTGATACAGTCTTTGAGAAATGTATTTGTGTGAGTAATTTATAGTTTAAACACTAACCGCACGACTGATGAAGGGACAGGTCTTCTCTTTTACTGCAATTCAAATTCTAGGAATTTCATTTAAATTTTCAATAAATTAAAAAGAAAAATACTATTCTTAAAGTTAAATGTTTTTCTCTTTAAAATTTTAATTGAAAAAATAATAATCAAATCTGCATGAGAAATCGCTAAAAATTTAACTTATAGCCTAAGATTCGAAGTCAAACCTCTTCATCAGTTTTTCAGACTTTACTGCATTGTGTACATAATGCATAACCTGGATGCCAATTTGGTGACTACCCGCTACAGTCAAGGATGCAGATAACTGGACCCTTCACTGTAACCGGGTAATTTTCCCAGGTTCCCTAGAGTTCTTTTTCCTGATGTTTCTTCCTCTGTATTGCTGAAAACATATTCGTTCAACCATATGATTGCAAATATCCCTATTTTTACTGAAATATTTTCATAAAGACAAGAAATATTAAAACAAATTATTGAAACAAAAATAAAAAACGAACTTCGGTTTCTTTTAATTGAAATTCTTGTTTTTGTAATTTTTAATTTAGAGCTCATTAATACAGAGTTTAAATATTCCATCAAACATACGGTTGAAGTAACAATCAAATATAATACATGTAATACATTTAAATAAATAGTGTGAATGAAAAAAAAAATATATATCCTGAAATTAAACATTGTAGAATTATTATATTACTTAGTTACAGGTAACTGGCAAAAAGTTTGAAAACGTGATAATCTTTGACGTTTTCATTCATTTAACATAAATTAGTTCTCAAAATTACTTTCGCAATTCAAACAACTCATTTCCCGCTTTTCACTTCCGGAATTTCGTCCTACAAAGATAAATTTATCCAGAAGTCCACGGTGTGCACGCTGCGTGAATACTCGTAATGCAGCAACAGATTATTTGCATCTTTTTGCCTTATACACACATTCAGATAAATAAGAAAACTAATTTTAATTACAGCACTTAATCTACAAAAATAAGTCTAGAGTACTGTAGGGTAAGAAAAAGTAGTGTTAATGCCACACTAGATTATTTATTAATTTGTATTTTAAGCGCACTAAATGTTTATACAAGCGATCCTTTAAGACACTAAATGTTACTTGCAAGCATGGACCTTGTTGATTTGAAATTTTTATATAATCTTAAGTGATCCTTTTTAATTTAGAAGAGAAAAACGACTTCTGACCTTATTATATTGTAATCACTATGTCATTTGTTCATTTAGGTTGCGTGTATTATTTCCATCCAAGATAACAAAACAATACTTATTGACACGTTTCTTTATTATTTTGTCATCATTTCTGAAAGTAGCAAAATTCTACGTGCTACAAAAACATCGCGGCAAAGTTTTACTACTCAGGTTACAGTTACAGATAACTTTGCTTACATCGTATTACAGTTAATTTTTACATAAAAATATATCTACAAAATTATTAAATAACTTGAAAGAAATATAAATAACAAAATTACAATTCACATAAAATTATTTTAAGTACTTTAAATTATTCACTTGCAAAGGAGAATTTATTTTTGAATTATTAAATATCATGCAATTATTTGAACTACTCTTGCTCCATGAGCGATCTACATTAGCTCCATGGTCTCGCCATCTAGTGGCTTTCTGATAAATCTTACTGGTAAATATTTTCTCAATATTTATGTTCCTACATCACTCCCCTACCAGTAACTAAGTTACGATATCTAGAAAAAATTGGTAGTAGAGAAATAGTACATTTTAAAATTGGTTACTTAATAATCAATTTAAGTATGCAAATTATATTACCTTAAATTATTACATGCAAATAACAATACTATTACATTATACACTTTTAAGAATATAAACTAGATGATTCAAACACTTCTGAGTTTTTAAAAGTAATACTAATACAGAGAAATAATAATAATAATAATGCACTTGAAATTGCAAAACTTAAACGAATAATAAGAAAATGTTACTATATACAGCAATAAAAGATAAATAGTAAAAAAAAAATTATTATTATTATTATTATAATATCGGAGATTTGAAAGTGATACAGCATTTAAATACATTATTGTGTTAGGTTCGAAACCTTACAGGCAGTTTCACTGGTCTACCACAACGAGTGTTTGTTGGGAGTTGAATATTATCTTCATTGATATTTTTTTCATAAACTGAATTAGGCACATTATTAGGTAAAGATGCCAGCAGATAGGCAGGCTTTAACCTATCAATAGAAATATTAACAATTTTGCTATTAATATTAACTGAGAAATATTTATCACTTCTTTCAAGGACAGAAAATGGGCCATCATATGCTGGTTCAAGAGGTTTTTTTACTCGGTCTATTCTTACAAACACATGTGAGCAGGATGCGAGATCCTTGTGCACAAATATCTTTTGTTGTTGTGGTGTGTGAGAAGATTTCATTGGTTTTAATTGAGCCATATATTGTTGCAGCTTATGAACAAAAGTATCAGGCTCTATATTAACAGAAGGGCTTTTGAAAAACTCCCCTGGAAGCCTGATGTTAGTGCCATATACCATTTGAGCAATGGAAGCTTTAGCATCTTCCCGAATTGCTGCTCTGCAGCCTAACAGAACTGTAGGTAGGACATCAGTCCATTTATTATTATTATGTGCTTTTATGGCAGCTTTTAAGGTTCGATGGAATCTTTCAATTTTCCCATTGCTTTGGGGATGATAAGGAGTTGTATGAGACACTTTTGCACCACACAGAATGGCTAAATTTCTTAACAGTTGAGATGTTAACTGTCGACCCTGGTCAGAAATGATTTTGTGAGATGTTCCAAATCTGCACACCCAGTTTTCATAGAATGCTTTGCTCACCAATTCCGCTGTTATATCTTCTAGTGGAATAACTTCCACCCAACATGAGAATCTATCAATACATGTAAGGCAGTAAGTTTTTCCATTGGATTGGACGGTGGCAAAGGGCAAATTAAATCCACATGTACAACACTAAATCGAGCATCTGGTTCAGAGAATTCACTGAATTTTGATTTAGTATGTCTAGTTACCTTTACTTTTTGACAATTAACACAAGCCCGTGCCCATTGACTAATTTGTGCTTTCATTCCTGGCCATATAAACCTGGCAGTCACCTGCTTGACAGTAGATCGAATGCCTAGGTGGGAGAAACCATGTATTTGATCATAATTTTTTTTTCGATAAAATTTTGGTACATAAGGTCGAATATTTTTCTGTGATGTATCACACTATAGTATATTGCCGGAAGGTAGGACATATTGCTTAAAACTTAATGAACTTGTACCATGTAATAATTCTTGCAATTCTTGGTCATTAAGTTGCTCTTTTGCTAGATGTTCATAATGAATAATGGAGACTTCTGCAAGCCTAGAAAGTGTGTCTGCTACAATATTGTCTTTCCCATCCACATGGTGTATATTTGTAGTAAACTGTGATATATACTGGAGTTGACGCTGTTGTTTTTCTCGTTTTTCTGTTTGAATGCAAAGATTAATGGTTTGTGATCTGTGAATATCTGAAAATCTCTTCCTTCTAGCATGTACTAAAATTGTTTTACAGATAGGTATATTCCTAATAATTCACGGTCATAAGTACTATACCCTCTTTGTGTTTCATTTAATTTTTTTGAGTAAAAGGCGATAGGTTTCCAATTTCTATCTTCATACTGCTTTAATACTGATCCTATTGCCCAATCTGAGGCATTTGTGTACAAAGATAATGGGCAGTCAGGTTTAGGAAAGCTTAGAAGAGCAGCATTTGCCAAATCCTCTTTACACTTTTCAAACTGTTTTCGTGCTTCCTCAGTCCAGGGCACTTTTCTACGATCTTTTTTCTTGGCACCCTTTAGCATTTGATGCAAAATGGCCTGTTAAATTTGGAACAATTATTAATTTTAAACGCAAAGTAAGCTGAATAGTTTTTACTGGTGTATACAATGTTTATGGTTTGTTTACAGAGACACGCAAAAGAATTCCGTCGCATTAGAGCCTATGGACAAACTTTTATTTAAGCACGCACTTTAATGTGTTTATGCTGAATCGAACTTAATAAAATTAACATACATTATAAAGATGCTTAAAATTATGTTTGCTCTTAAAAAAAGGTTATGTATAGACTAAATAATTTATGGGACCACACAAAATAATTCCGAGTATGTACTGTAATCATTGAAATGATGTCAAATTAGTGTGAAAAATTAATGAGTTATAATTTAATTAGGTTTATTCTTATTATTGGCGTTTATAATGACTGTGGCTACTTTTGCGGGATACATAAAATAATTTCGTACTATTACGGTCTATAGTCGACATTTCTTAAAAGTTTATTTTAACATGGTTACACCCCATTAAATATAATGAAATTTTATTAGAATTTTAAAAGCATATTTTCCTGTTGATAATTGTGGGCATAGAATTGGAAATTAGTTTAAAGGTTACTCAAAATATTTCCGATATTCTATGTAATTTTTTTTGTATGACATTTGGTAGTTATGAAATTTGGTATTTATGAATTTCAGGGAAATAATACAAGACCGTCGTTTATTAAGAATACATATTGTTGCGTACTTCGGGGGGTCCGTGAGTTGTCCGAGAATAAAAGGCGAAACTTGCAAAAAATCAGTGATGTATTCACAGAAAGTTCCAGAAAAATACAGGTCTATATACCAAGTATCAGCTTCAATTTAACCAGTAAACACAGCTTAAACAACAGCCGTTAACAGCAAAACAACAGTACAAACTGTTTAGCAATAACACATAAAGAAAGTCTCATCTAAAGAGGCTCAAAGCAAAGCAAGCATTTGACGAAACTGACACAGATCTGAGACTGACCGCCTTGGCGAAAAAATGCTCCTTTTATACTTTTCTATCGAACACAGACTGTTCTGGAAAATTCTCGTATCTCCTAATGAGATTAGAGCTTCCATATTTGGTATATCCCTAATAAGGATTGTCTCGCCAAGGTCGCCAAAAAATCACCAAGGAGGGAAATAGTCGCCAAATTTGGCACCAAATCCATTTCTTCCCTTATTGGAGCCTTTTTAAGTGTTTTTAAGGGAAAATTAGGCTTTTTTAACGCTAAAACGACTAGAAATGCACAAAGTTAGCATTTTATTAACTTTACTAAACATCTTTGAAAGAATTGATACAAAAATAAATGCAATTATTTACAATTCCGTAACACTTTATAAGATATGCAAATAGAGCGGGGGGTTGAGGGGGGCCGCAGCCCCCCTCAGGAATGTATCTGATTATGGTAATAAGTCGTTCGAATCAATATATACGATTATATAATAAGGAATAAATAAAAATGACCTATTGAATAATGCCTGATGTAAATTGGACGTTGAGGCTCCTGATCTGCAGATCCACTAGTAT
Source organism: Salticus scenicus (assembly GCA_963930645.1). Classification (NCBI taxonomy): domain Eukaryota; kingdom Metazoa; phylum Arthropoda; class Arachnida; order Araneae; family Salticidae; genus Salticus; species Salticus scenicus. The sequence goes on from OZ005660.1 coordinate 238,470,925, forward strand.
AATTAAAAATTCTTTTTAATGTCAAAAACTTAAAATAACATATTACAAATTAAATTAAAAATATGTATATATTTCTTTCGTTTCGCACTCATTTTGCAACAATGCTCTATGATCTTATGTGAATGATTCTCAAGAATGGATCAACAATTGTTTACAAATTTAATGGATTATGTATAGGAAATAAGTACGCTATATTTTAAATATTGCGACAACGACCGATTAAACGTGCATTATGAGGATTATTTTAATCGTAAAGTTATCTGACCAGCTTTAAAATACCATTTATGACACTATCATGAACATCATTGACTATAGACATACCACTTTGAAATCTTTCTAAATCATTCAAAATTTGCGAATTTCTAAACATGTCAGAATAAGACAATATTTCCCAAACACTTGCTATATGAAGATTATTGGATTGGAAATACTATAGAATTGCTTGAAAACTGAAATATAAAACTGACCTAAACAAAATTAAATAACAAATTAGGATAAGATAAATATATTAAAGCGGAAGGGTATCCTAATAGTTGAGGAACATTCTACAATCGAGCCAAATGATAAACAGACTTCATATCTTTTAACATGTACATAGTATGAGCTAAAGTAGAAATGTATGAGAACAAATATATGATGGGGATCTGAGCAGAGTTCAACTATTCCAAATTGTTTATTTATACGACAATTTAAGTTAATTTAGAAAGTGTTTTAAATAAAAAAATGTATTATAAATAATAAAAGCACCAATTTGGCACACTTTAAGTTTTTAGACATAAAATAAAAAAAAATAAACGCGAAGAATAAATCTAAATATGATAAAGAATTTCTTTTTTACGATACTTTTAGAATGTAGATAGGACTTGTTGTTTTTCAACATTTAAAACTTTACTCCCTCTCATATTCACAGTATATCAGATTTTTACTTCCTTTCTTTCTGATATAAAACGGCATTCTTTGAACTTATTAGACGAATGTAAACAAAACTCTTCCCTAAAGCGACTGAGACCACCTATTGAGTGAAGTCGTAAAAACAGGAAACAGGGGGCTTATGGAACTTACCGATCTTTGTTGGTTGAAACTTGAATAATTGTTATCTGATATCCAGATGTTGGAGCCACTGGGTATTGGTGACCACTTTCGACTTTTAAATACCCTCATTCAAAATAAAATAAAGAGAGGGGGACACTAGGAAAAGCGAATCTTTCTTTTCTTCTCTTTTTTTGTGTGTTATAACAGCTAAAATTTATAACCAGAAATTGGTTACAGCTCAGACAGCATCTCGCTCTTTTGATAGTATAGTGAATGTATGTTCCTCTGTTCGATTTATTTTCAAGGAAGAAAAAGAAATGGGGGAGGAAAACGGGGATCATTTTAGTAGAGTATTCTCATTTCTCAGTCATTCACTATCACTTTTAACACTTTTTCGTAGTCTTTTGCAAATATATCTGAAATTTCTCTGAGAAAGTAAGACCATGTGAAAAATATCAATACATAAAATTTTTCTTCAAGCTAATGAAAAACCATAATGGAAAGCAGTCTTTCTAAAAGATAAAGAAAAGGTGTATTAAACTATTACTATTTTGATATTTCATTTCAATTTTAATATAAAAAAAAAATATTAAAAGGAAAAATAAGAATAGCATACAATTTCATTTTTAATATTTTTTTTTTTTTTTCCTTTAATCAACAGAAAATGAATTTTAGAAAAGCAAAATCCATATAAGATTTGAAAAATTTCTTGAAGAATTCCAAAAATTATAATTTATAATTTCTATATTATATTTCATTTTTATATGAAATATGTGGAATATATTATTATTATCATTTTAATTTTAATTTACAAAATATTATATTAACATTACTATATTTAAATATATATATCAGTTTTAAATTCTTCGAAATTCGATAACAATTTAAAAATAGTTGTTGAAACTTTGTTAGCGATATTTTTTATTATACTTTTTAAATGAAACACAATACTCTTTATAAATTTTAATTAATTTTACTTACATGTTTCTTAAGAATTATTATTGATTATGTATTATTTATTAAAGTCCATTTTATTCTCATCATTAAAAAGAAGGGGAATTTTTTTTTTTTTTTCTAAGGTTTTTTAAAGTAAAAAAAATCGAAAACTTTGTTTTAAATTATCGCAGATCGATGGTTCAACCATTCGTTTTAAAGGTATTGGCGATCTCTTTTGAAAGATAACCATCATGAAAATTTACTACCTTCGAGGGGGGACTTCCCACCCCCATGGGGGGAGGCGAGGCTCCTACATACACAAAATTTTTTTCCCAGTTAACTATCTCTATTACAAAAAATATATATTCGCTTCATTTGGTTTAGTTCAGTCTATAGACGTTAAACTCTCCTTTCCTGCAATTTCCCACATAGACGTAATGCATTAGAATTCTCTTGATTGTCCCTGTACACGAACCATTTGCTTGATCTTAACGAAAAGCTTACTGTAGCATCCCTATATGATACACATTTAGAATACCAAGCTTGAACTTTCTGCCATAATTTGTTTTTGAGATATGCTGATAACAGACAGACACACAGACATACACACAGACCATTTGCTAAAAACATGATTTTTGTATTCAGGGGACCTCAAAACGTGTAAATATAACAAAATCTCGCGTTCGAAAATTTGACCCAGAAACAATACTTTCTCTACCTTATGGGTAAGAGAAAGTAAAAAGACCACATTCACTAAGGATTTCATTCTGTCAGCATCGACGTTTACGTAAATCTAAAAATAACATGTGTAATTTTTTAATATAATATGAACGAAAATGGATATGTCTATATTAGGTTCACATATATCCATTTTACGTTATTTTGTACAGCTAAAACACGTAGTTATGACGTAACAGGTGGGGAAATTTCAACATACAGTTGGCTGCAAAATTATTCGAGCACTAGCAATAATCCTTGCCAAAAAAAAGTACACTTAATACAGCTTTGTTAAATAAATCCTTGTCGAGTCATGTTCTTAATCAGTCAAAGAACATGATTCGACAAGGATTTACTTAGCAAAACAGTCTTAAGTGTACTTTTAAAATATAGGAATTATTGGCTAGTGCTCGAATAATTTTGCAGCCGACTGTATCTACAAAATCTGATGAAATATAGACTGGATCTTGCTGCAATACGGACATGCCTATACGTCCAGATTACGCACTTGGACATAATCTGGACGAATTAGTGTTGTCTGGGATTATTGCCACTTGCAGGTAGAAAATAGTTTCTTCCATTGCCATGCCGTTTTAACCGGTTATAACCGCCCGGCAGAAACTTGCGAGCCATGGATGCTTCACACATTTAAGGTTTTTCTTCGTCCTGATTAGTAGATAGTGGATATGAAATTTAGAATTAGAGTTCTTAAAAGAAAAAAAAAAAAAAAGGTTGGTTGGAAGGGTTTTGAATTGCACTAGTGTTGCGCAGATAAAAAGAAAAGGATAATGCTCTACCATCGTTTCTGCAGGTATATCTAGATAATGACATTTTTTGGAGGAAATGTTTTACATCACTATTCTTCAAGGTCACACAAAGCTTTCTATGAGTAAAATTGTTTATATAATTGCACGTTACCTAATTATTATTTCTACATTTCATTAATTAATATTTCCATTCGATTTTTCAGAAAAGCTTTTCAAATATTCCTCATACATGTACACACTAAGAGTAGCTAAAATAATAGGAAAGCACAATAGTACTGGCATTTTAAAGTAATAAGTACAAAATTTTGATAAACACCATAAACAGTTATAAACTTGCAACAATTGTTTCGGGTTGAAGGAACACACAACCCTTCGTCAAGCGAACAATGTAGGCACGAGTGCTGCAGTCAAAGCGACAACATAACTGTCAATTTGGAACATTTTTGAGAGGTAATCGATTAAATTGAATTTTAAACACATGGCTATGATGTGTGAACATGTATATGGCTATTACAATATCTGATTTGAAAAAAACATTTTAAAGAAAATCCCACAAATGAAGATTTCTTTCTGTATGAGTGCAATAATGTCTATTTAGATAACACTTCTTACAAAATTGTTTGCAGTACATTTCACACATACACTTTTTTATTTCTTGTGTACATGAATATTTAGATCTCCTTTTCAAGAAAATACTATAGAATACACATATAACTTTTTCTGTTAGTGTGTAGGTAAATTTATAATCAGATTACACTTTTCGGAGAATCTTTTACAACAAATTTTGCTTTTCTTCTGGATGGTTGCGTAGATGTCCAGCCAGACTTCTCATTAGTGAGAATGATTTAGAACCTATTTCACGCACACGACTTTTTACTTGTGTGACTTCGTAGATGTACACTTAGATCTTTCTTTTGGGAAAAACATTTAGACCACACTTTACACATAAGTGTTTTCTACTGTATGAGTTCGGAGATGTCTATTCAAATTGCCCTTTGCAGAAAACGTTCTAAAAGATATTTCACAGACATGCTGCTTTAAACATTATCATGATTAATTTTTTCATGTATGAGTTAATGACTTTTTAGATGACTCTTCAATGAGAATCCCTTAGAACATATTTTACACACATATGGCTTTTCCCTTGTGTGAGTTTGAAAATACGCATTTAAATGACCCTTCTGAGTGACTCGTTTAGGACACATTTCATATACGTACGGCTAGTCGCCTGTGTGAGTGAGTAAATGCCTCTTTAAATTTTTCATCCAAGAGAATTCTTTAGAACACAATTCACAAACGTGTGGCTTTTCACCTGTATGAGTTCGTAAGTGGTTATTTAAAATCTGCTTTGTAGAAAACTTTCTAGAACAGATTTCACACACGTATGGTTTCTCGCCTGTGTGAGTGCGTGAATGCACATTTAAAAAAATCTTCTGAGAAAATCTTTTACAACACACTTCACAGACATATGGTTTTGCACATGTGTGAGTGCGTGAATGCACATCTAAATGAATCTTCTGAGAAAATCCTTTAGAACATACTTCACAAACATATGGTTTTTCACGTGTGTGAGTGCATGAATGCTCATTTAAATAACTTTTCTGAGAGAATCCTCTAGAACATACTTCACACACATATGGCTTTTCTCCTGTATGAATGCGTAAATGTCTTTTTAGTGCACCTTTGGAACATATTTCACACGCGTGTGACTTTTCGCCTGTGTGAGTGCGAAAATGCGCATTTAAATTACTCTTCTGAGTGAATCCTTTACGACACATTTCACATACGTACGGCTTCTGCCCTGTGTGAGTATGTGAATGCATCTTTAAATTACTACTATGAGAGAATGTCTTAGAACACGTTTCACACACATATGGCTTTTCGCCTGTGTGTATGCGTGAATGCACAGTTAAATTACTCCTGTGAGAGAATTCTTTAAAACATATTTTACAAACATATGGCATATCTCCTGAATGAGTTAGTAAATGTCTGCTCTGCTCAGAAGTGCCTTTGTAGAAAAAACTTTAGAGGACACTTTACACTCGTAAGGCCTAAAGCTTTACAAAGTACGCGTATTCAATTCACTACAATGGAGCAATGGATAGCGTCCTTAGGTAAGGCTCCTATATATACGAGCTGGCGCATCAGGCATTTTGTTGCCTTAGAGTTGCCACATGTACCCAGCGCGTTTTTCTGATAAACAAACCACAAACATTTATTTTATCGTCCTACGTTAACGTTACTTTAGAGTTGTTATGGTAAGTTACAAATCAACTCGTGTAAATGACAAGCTACAACTCAACTCTATCACTGTTACAAAAAAAAAAAAAGAATTGTATCCGCGTTTGTAATGATCGATAGATGGCGCTTTTTCAGTCCTTGTTGTTAGTAAATACAATAGCCACGTGTATTTATTATTGTTCTTTTTGTTATTCTACTTAATATTCGTACTATAATTTCTCCGCCATTACATCATGGAAAATTGATTGCTTTTGGAAAAAAAAATATTTCAGTTTATTCAAAGTTCGATCGGAAGGAGATTTTTAACTAAAGTTGAACAACCCATACAGCACACTAGGTTCCAGAGACGTCTCAAGTACATCGCAACGTCTTATCTTCGTCACATCTCAGTGCGTCTTAAAAAAAAAAACATCTCTGAGATATCACCGTTGATTGTCTCTGAGATGTACTGTTTGAGACATTTGAGAGCGCCAGTGGACTTTATTCACGAATGGCAACAGCCGACAATAGCCCCGCCCCTGGTGGTATTTACCTCCTGACTGCTAATGTTTACCTATGAGAAAATGATGGAAATAAATTTTATTTTGTTTTATTTCTGTTACAATTTGCATTATTTTCAAATATACCCAAGTTTTGTGCAGCTTTCGGCTGTGTCAGCATAAGCGGTAAAGCTGAAATAAGCAAAAGAAATATCAATTTTCGTGAATTTCCTTTCAAGGATTGTGACGTTTGAACGAATAGATTTAAAGTTAAAACTGGAAGAATTCGAGCCCCGTGAACGTTCAGTTTTGTGTTCTGAACATTTTCATGATAAAGATTTTGAAAATACAACTCCTGTAAATGACAAACGAAACTTTAAAACCTGATGCAGTATCTAGAAAGTTCTCTTTCTCGAAGCCTGTGATAAAGCGGTAAGGAACATCTTACTATTTGGGTAAGTATATATACGTATACTTTTTTTTATTTCTGTATACTTACTTGTTTTAATTAAAATGTCTCATTATCTAATTAATTTCAACTTTATATTAACGATATATAATTTCTAATTTTAATTGCATTTTATGTAATACAATGTATTGTATGATGTGTATTATATGGATCATTTTTAATTTTCTATCATATGTAATTTTATTTATTTATTTATTTTTAGTAATTGAAATATTGTACTAAAAAATTATTGTTAAAATTGCAATTCAAATGACCTTATTTAGGTCAAGGAGAAAATCATTACATCCTATATAATGCAAATAAACACCTAGTGGGGGGAAAAAAAAAATCCAGAAAGAAATGGTTATTATTTTCAAGTTGTTATAATTGATGTAATGACTCAAAAACCAATGTATACAGCGTTATGTGGAATTTATATTAATGGTTCTGCAGATCAGAAGCTTGAACATTCCATTTACGTTACTTATTACTGAACAGATCATTTTTATTTATTCCATATTAATTTAAATATTTATACTTTACATAATATTTCAAATAAGTACAAAATATTTTATTCTTGCATCTTATTTAATATAATGATAAGGATTAAAATTGGTGGTTGTTGAAACAGAAGTGTACTGTTAATTTTTTCTGAAATCTAATTTTCAAAACTTCATTCCAAAAGTTTTTATTAATTTTGTGAAAAAAGCACATCTGTACCGCTCAAACTTTAGGCCTTTTGACATAATCTTCACTGTGAATATATTTAGTTATTCAAAACTGCACTCAGGGCCGGCTCGACCATATAGGCAAACTAGGCGATGGCCTAGGGCGCTCAAATCTAGAGGGCGGCACAATCCAGACAACAAGATCTGTTTTATTTATTACTATCTAACGGCACTTTAGAATAGATAAAATGTAGTCTTGAAAGCACAGCACTCATGTTGTGTGAAAATTTTAAACACTTACAAACTTTGTCTAGAAAGGACTAAAAGGTACAAGTCTGCTGCTATGACTTGGAAACATTTACTGAGTTTTTCTTGGCGTGTTTTCAATTGGACGTGTAAAAATGAAGTAAATGCATAATCCTCGAATTGACTTTTCAGGGCATCAAAGTCAATCTAATTTATCTGATGAGAAGCGCTAGAGAAAGAGTCACAAACAACTGACTTGATTTTACCATAATAACGATCTATTTATTTCAAAAACTTACAACGTCGAATTGAGTTTTGAAAACAGTCCGTCATTAAATCTGTCCATCTAATTGTTAACAGCTTTACACTATATCTAAAAGTTACCGAGTCATTATTTAATAGGGCTGTACTTTATTGGAACTATAAAGTTTTGACTTTCCATTCAAGGGTCTAAATTGTACATCATGTTTTTTATAATTTTGAACTGACATAAAAAGAAAATATTAAAAATAATAATAATAAGATTTGAAGGAAGCTAGCTCTAACTAGAAAGAAGTTTTAGTTCTTTAGACTAGGTAACTTTGTAGGGGCTATGCGTGGGGGCTTTTTTGGAATTTTACAAAGTGATTCTGTTATAGTTTCTTTTTCTAGTAGCTCAACTTAGTAATAAAATGTGAAATTTCATTTTCAGTACAGCTGATACTTGAGACTAGCTGTTAACAGAAAAAAAAATTTGGAGCACAATTTTGTAAGAGAAAATTAGAGAAAAAATATCATTAGCAAAGCAAATTAGGCTCATTTGAAAAGTTATTTTCGTCCGAATTCTAAAGGAACACTATCAGGATAATAATTTGAAAAAACAAAAGATTTTTCCACCTATATCTGAATAAGCAAAAATCTTGCTTTATCTTCCAAAATAATTAGTAAATAAACAATAGTTTGATATGAAAGAAATAAAGATTGAGGCTTTGATAAACAGAACATAGAAAATGCTTCCAGTTTCACTTTGAGTTTATGTATCCTTGCAATGTGAGAAAATTCTATGTGTAATCTGCAGCGAATAGACGACATGACTCTCTGACGTCATTCAAAGTCCTGACGATTTTCTTTTATTTAACCTGCAGGAGTCTTCTTTTAACTCACAAACAGTGGAATGTAGCCTATCACAGCACAGCTTTTTCCCACAAACATTGAAAGCTTCACCTCGTTCCAGTTGTCCATTCTCGACGAACACAAGCCAGATCATGTATAAAAAATTTTAATTTCCTATTAGAAAATAAGTGAAGAAAGTTTTCGCCAGTACATAACGAAAGATGACGCGCCAATGGTGAAAATGTGACCCAAACTCCATGACTAATGCACTACTAAAAACAAAATTTTTTTCTTCGAAACTGTAAAAGTGATTTGGGATTTGATAAACAGGAGGCATTTTCAGAAGAAATTAATATTGCGGTATCATTCCCATCAGAGTCAGAGCCAGCCCGATTACGAAAAATGAAAAAGAGGTTTAATTAATCAGTCAGCCGATAAATCCACAAGTGATGCTAAACATCATTTTAAGATTTATTTATATATTTCTTTTCTTGATACAGCAAGAAATTCGAATGATGAGAAGTTCAAACAGACCAAAAAGATATATCATGTTTTCTGATGCCTTTCTAACGATTGTGAGTCGTAAAAAAAAAAAACTTTCAAGGTGATTTTGAAATTATGTAGAAGATTAGAAGATTATCTGACTCAAGGAGACTCTAAGGATGTTGATAAAAGTACACTACAGGAAGTTTTGAATAATATTTTTTGTGAAAACGAACTAGTACATTGCGTATTGAATTTAGTAACAGCAATAAAATTGTTGCTGACACTTCCTGTGTCTGTGGCCAGTGGAGAACCCAGCTTCATATAATAGAAATTAATAAAAAATACCAGCGTTCTATAGTGACGTGAGAACGATTTGTAGGACTATCACCATTATCAACAGATCAAGATGAAGCTAAAACAATTCATTTGAAGGATATTATTTCTACTACCGCTAAAAGTAGCGCCGAAAAAACAATAATATGCAATATGTAATATGTAATAAAAATAAATAGTTGATTATTTATTACAGTATTTGTATGTGTATAATTGTCTGCGTGTCTTACATTCTTTAAAAATTTGTTTTAATGGGGCGCCACGAAAATTTTTCGCCTAGGGCGCCAAATTTGCTCGGGCCAGCACTGACTGCACTTTTAAAATTTATTTGTAGTCTTAAAAGGAAGGCCGTGCAGAAGAGAGCACACATCATTTTTGAATTAAATAACTGTATTTTTTTTTTTTTTTGGTTAATTCTATGCTTAATTGTATGTCCCAGTTTCAGAGATTTCAAAATTTTCTTCTCTCATTCTTATAGATTCCATGATTAATTTGCAGTTATTTTGGGAAAAGAAAGAAAATCTGAAATAGACTGGCAGTTCTGATGGATGTCTTGAATTAGATGAAGAAGAAAAAAGAAGATATTTTAAGAAAATTTCCTTTTTTAGCACAATGTCACTTTATGATACGTTGTGCTATAAGGAAGTTATCTTAAACATTACTTTTCAATGATGTCCCTTGCCACCAGATGATGTGTGTGAGCAAGAAAGATAAAGTAAGATATTTAAAATAGAACTCTATCAGATGCTATGTATCATTTGGCTATTGTAAGTCTACATGGAGCCCCGAAAAGGAAGAAGGGGATTTATTTTATTTATTCTTCATAGATGGTGCAGTAGCCCCTATATTATAATATCTAATGACTTGTACTTTTATAAATTTTATAATATAAAATTCTTTTAGTTAAAAGTTTTCACTGAACATATTCTTTCTAATATGTTCAGCAGTAACATATAACGTTAAAATTCTTTTTCTAAATATTGGGTGCATTTAATTTTTTTCTCTTCAATTTTCTCAATTTTTTTTTCTTATAATTGTTGAATTTAGGTAGTCTAATAATAGAAGGGTGATATTTTAGGTTTGTGTCAATAAATTCTAAAATTAAGGTGACAGAAATTACATGTCCTAATGGAACTCAAGTATAGGTCCCACTGTCTTAAAATTTAGATTCTCTCACATTTTTTTCTCCCTCATTCTGTTTAGTCTAAACTCTATTTTCGGACCCATGGGCAGTTTCAGAACTTGGTGGAAGAAAGTGTGGTGCTTGGTGAAAAAATTAGGGGGGGGGGGGGCTTTCTTTTTTGAAAGTTTAATTTTTCTATACTTATTTTTGGTTTGACTGCTCCTTTATTCCTGGGCCCTTGGCCCTGGACAATTGCAAGCTGTCTATGTGTTCTTGTCGTCAGAGCAATTGTTTCTTGTGTCTGTTGCTTTGCTGAAATCCTGGCTATTTTTCTCATATTTATGGGCCTGAAATTCTCGTATTACAAACAGCATGTTTACCAAAAAGTGGATTACCTAATGAAAACTGGGCAGATTTTTACTCTCCAAAACTTCTTGTCCTTATTTTTCACTGCATATAAGGTCAAATTTTAAAATATGTCATCATAAGATTTCAAAATTCGATAACACATTCTTTTCTATGCGTGAACTTCAGCGTATAGGGAAAAAATATTTCATTTCAAAATTATACTTGAACTTTGTATTTATGAATTATGAAATAAACAAAAACATATTTAGGTAGAGTAAGCGAGAATGACTTATTTTGATTGAATGTGGTTTAGTTAGTTATAAGCTGCCTAACTAATAAAAATTAAAATTTAATAAACTTAAACCTATGGTAAAAATTATAAAGCTTTTACAATATTATAGTTGACATAGTTACAATAGTAAGGTTAAATATACTTTACTTGCAAATAATCTATTTTCAGTTAAATGTATTCGATTATTCTTTGTCGCCATCAGTCACCCCCCCCCCCACACACACACACACACTTTCCCAACAAGTCCTTTACAGCTGCCAATATTTTGTAGTCAATTTTCTTAGTATATTTTATTACAATTTTATGGCTATTCAAGGGTACACAGAATTGCCAATGCCATATATATATATCTCACTATTTATAAGCAGTGATCTTTTGTAATATGGTTATGCGACTGAAAAAAGCAAAGATTTCTGTACAAAAATCGTGGTGGCAGTCCTGCATGTAAAAGCATGAGCGAAGACAAACAAACTAAACTGATAAACATTTCTCAACTGTGTTGGGAAGTGAAAAAAATAAATAAATAAATAAATAAATAAAGGAAATTTCTTTTAATGCACCATAGAAGTAAATTAATTAGAAATATCGGTCCAATCTTTAAAAATTTGGTACCAAATGAAAGGGGCGATTTTTCTGAATCCAGGGGTGCAAACAGAATTTCAACACAATTAGATTTTTTAAAATTAACTAAAGTATGAAATTTAGATGGCAACACTTGATTATTTCATTTATCAATTTTTCAGTGCCAGATATATTGGCTGGTTATTCTTCCGGTAGGAAATATAATTGCTTTTTGACCACGTGAGAAGGTACTGGAAATAAAAAAAGCAGATTTTTAATTTTTTCAATTTTAAATCGATTTAAACAGAAATTCGAAATCGCCTGATATTATTGCTCACATGTCTGCAGTTAAAAAAGCTAATGTAAAAAAAAAAAAAAAAAAAAAAAAAAAAAAAAAAAAATTAAAACTTAAAAAAAAAAAAAAAAATAGACATATTTATTTAAATTTATTTTTATATGTAAACAGACAAAAGTTACTTTTAACAGAATAATAATGCCTTTTTTTTTTTTTTAATCTTTTCTGAACTGGGCTGTAAAAAAGCAGATTTGGATTTTCTTAAATTTTAGCCAGTTTTCAACAGAAATCGCTAATCGCCCTTGACAGATTCATAATTTTGAGTCTAAAATATATCAAACATATTCATTAATATTATACATAATACATCAGTTGAAAGATATTTTAAAGTACTTTTATTGCATACTATTAGTGATATAAGCCGTTCACATTTCATATGAAACTTTCAGAGAAAACTACGGAAAATCCAGAACGTTTTTACTCTTTTATATTTTACCGAGTTTCGAATTCCGGTTTTCATTCATGTTTTGTACAAAGGATTTTTAACTGTAAATAGCCCAGAATTACACAAGTTTTGGAGAAAACCACGGATAAGTTAGACACAAATCTTTTTATAAAAATGTTTATATTACCTTTCTATCTCAGGTTCTAATTAACATAATCTCATAAGTAGTATGGCATTTTAAAACTTATTTGAATTGGAATTAAAGAATAGAGATTGCAAATCTCTGCCACCAGATGGCACTTTAATATTTTAAAATTTCAATATCTCCAATTCTAATTATGATTAAATTACTTACAATACATTATTTTAAATATACTTTAGTGTGTACTTTTAAACTGATATAAACCGTAAAATTCTGTGCGGAAGTTTCAGTGCAAACCACGAAAAACCCAGAATACTTTCATTCTAATATATCCAATTATAATTATAAATAAATTACTTATATAAAATTCGAAATATATTTTAAATTAATTTTATTGCAAACTTATATAAGCCATTAAATTCAGTACGGAAGTTTCAGATAAAACCACGAAAAACCAAGATCACATTTATTCATTTTTATTTCACAAACTTTCGAAATCCCACACTCTGCTTACATTTCTTATTAAGGATTTTTTAACATTATTTAGTCCGCAATTACACAAGTTTTGGAGAAAACCACGGAAAAGTCAGACACAAATCTTTTTATAAAAATATTTATATTGTTTTTGTATCTGTTACTAATTAACATAATTTCATAAGTAATATATCATTTTAAAAGTTATTGCGATTGAAGAATACACGTTGCAAATCTCTATAGCCAGATGGTGCTTAGATATTCTAATAATTCAATATCTCCAATTATGATTATGATTTATATGGGAGTAGATTAGGAGACCGTAGGCCCCACCAGGTTAGGATTTGCTACAATTAGAATTTTCAATGTTTCTTTAACCAGTGAGCAAACAAGCTGTTTCAAATCATGAAACGTAAAAGGGCATCGTAGCCGTCATAGAGTGGAAATTTGCTACAGTTAAAATTTTCAAAGCTATTTGCATTATGAGTGAGCAAGTTGTTATAACTTCTAAAATGGGGATAAGGGGCCACAAGCACCGCTGAACGGGAATTCACTACAGTTAAAATTTTCAATAAAGCTATTTGCACTATTACAATTTTTACTTTCCGAACACTATAGTGAGGAAAGTATTGTAATCATGTCAAAAATCCGAATTGGAGATTTTGATGTTTCTATACGTTTCGAGGTCCCCTGAGTCCGTTTTCACTATTTTTGCGATGATGTATGTATGTGTGTGTGTATGTGTGTGTGTATGTGTGTATGTCTGTGAGTGAACACGCTAGCGTCTAAACGCTTTGTTCGAATAACCTGAAATTTGGTACGTATATTGTAAGTCACCATAGTACGAACCCTATAGATTTTGGTGAATCTAGCACTTATAGTTTTTTTACAGGGACACAAAGAAAAATTCTTTATCATTATGGCCTATGGGAGCAAAATCTTAAAAGTGCGATAGCATCTAAACGCCTTATTCAATTGAGCAAAAAATTTATACACATATTATAGGTCACAAATACTCAATCTGTATAGATTTTGGTGAATCTAGCACTTATAGTTTTTTTACAGGGACACAAAGAAAAATTCTTTATCATTATGGCCTATGGGAGCAAAATCTTAAAAGTGCGATAGCATCTAAACGCCTTATTCAATTGAGCAAAACATTTATACACATATTATAGGTCACAAATACTCAATCTGTATAGATTTTGGAGAATCTATCACTTATAGTTTTTTTACAGGGACACAAAGAAAAATTCTTTATCATTATGCTTATGGGGCCAAATTTTTAAAAGTGCGATAGCGTCTAAACGCCTTATTAATCTGAGTAAAAAATTTGTACACGTATTATAGGTCACAGTTGCACCAACTGTATAGATTTTGGTGAATCTAGCACTTACAGTTTTTTTGCAGGGACACAAAGAAAAATTCTTTATCATTATGGCCTATGGGACCAAATTTTTAAAAGTACGATAGCATCTAAACGCCTTATTCAATTGAGCTGAAAATTTATATGAGTATTATAAATCACTGTTGCACTAACAATAAGCATTTTGGTGAATCTAGCATTTATAGGTTTTTACAGGGACACAGCAAAAAATTCTTTGTCATTATGATCTATGGGCTCAAAGTTCAGTAGCGTTAAATAAAACATCGTGTAATATATGGAGAAAAATACTCAAACACTCTATTATGGTTTTCTCTTTTTTGTTTGCTTAACAACTCCTCTTTCTTTACTTTATCTACAAAACTGTTAATTACTCAATGTTCGGAAAGTCGAGTGGAGTCACTCCAGATTTTTCAATAGTCAAAAAGCATAAAAGTTGGCAGATATATAAATTTTGAAAGGATTTTATTTAATTATATTAATAGAATGTAGTAACAACTATTATAATTTTACTACTTGAACTATTTGTCTAAAAGTGTAATACAAATGTAATAATTATTTAAGTAAAATATTTAAGCACACTGTGCACATTTCTTCCTACAGAGTGAATTCATCCGATCTTTTTATAAAACAATTTCACATGTTTCAGCATCATACTTATCTATGCAGCAAAATCATAAACTTCTTAAAGAAAAAAAAGAAACAGAAAAGTTCTTAAAGAAAAAAATAAATAAATAAATCTTTAAATTTAATGGAGGTTACAAAATCTTGCAAATATAGAAAAGTTAATATTTTGTGTGCAATGCCCTGTAAAGGAATTTAGGTACATTACAGACGGTCATTGTAAATACTGGAAAATATACTCACAATTGTGTTGTGAATTTTTATTTATTTACAACAAGTAAGTAAATTGTAAAGCAACAAATATATAAGTAAAGCATGAAGTAGTTGAAAATAAAGACATTGCTACACACAGTATTTCTTTACTAACTGTTGGTAGTGATGTGGGGTAGAAAATTTTGAAAGCCAAACAAGTAATTTTTTTTATTTAACTTTTTGAAAGAAATATTTAAACTTTTCTTTTATTAGTCACAGTATAGTTAATAACTACAGTAATATCAGATGATATAGTGTGAAGAAACAAGTTTTTTTATTAAAAAACATCTTTTAGAAAGATGAAAAACTCACAACTCTAACTGTTAGTTACAAAAAAAAAGTTTAAAAGTCTTAGGCAGAATAGAAAAAGTTTTTTTCAACAATGTTTACTATGTATATTATGCATGTCTGCTGATCATCAATTAGGAAATGAAAGTCACTGGTGTCAACTGTAATTGTTAAACCCTGATTTCAAACAGTGATTTTAATACATTGAGAGTGTGTTTAACCCTTTAACATTCATTGGTTTCGCAGCGAAACTAAACATTTGACATAATTTAACAATTTTTATGCAGCAGTTTTTTTTTAACATTTCCTCCTTGTTTTAAACTTTTGTTCCTTTTCTGTTCGGTATAATAAGAATATTCCAAAATTTAAAAAATAATGCTTCAAAACATTACTGCTAAATGCATAAGTCACTTGAAGTTTCTTAGTGTGTGCGTTGCTGGTTTAATAATGCACTCATGTCCAGTTTTTTTTTATTTAATCAAGAGCTGGACACCTAAAACAACTTTTACGAGTTTTTGTAGTCGATAATGTTTACTTACAAAGTGTTTTATTTATTAAATTAAACATTATTTGAATTTAATAAGGTTAACTTATAAATGTTTCAAACCAAAAATTTATCGAAAAGGACCAATGCTATTTATTATTTTTTTTAATATTTATGATCAGCTATGTGTCTAAATGCCATTTTTAAACTCAGTTTAGTAATTTTTAAAATAAATTAAGTAGTGAACGTTAAAAGGGTTAAAACGATAAAATTATTTTAAATATATGTACAGTAGACTCTCTCTGATCTACAAAGCAAGTTATGAAATAATCAATTATTAATTTAAAAAAAAATAAATAAATAAATAAAATGAACTTTTAGAAGAAATTCAAATTACTATCTACACAATATATCACATTAAGAATAATATCACATTTCGTTGGAAATAAAAGGAGGTTTTACAACTTTCATTATGTTAATGAATCATATTTCCACAGATTAAGAGAAACTCAGTGTTAAATGATTAAAAAAAAGAAAATGTGAATGTTACTACTTACATTATGTAAACTGGCTGTATCAGAAAGCTTTCAATATTTTATGAGCACCAAGTTAGAAAATTTTTCTTCAATTCAGATATTTTTATGCTTTTTTCATCCAATTCAGCTCTTCTAGAGATTGTATTAAGAAAACTTCTTTTTAGCATAGTTTGTTTTGAAATAAACCTATGCTGTAAAGAAATTCACTTAACATTTTTCTTTACTTTTAACTCTTTATTAGCCAACATGTTTCACTAGTAGGTACTTTCTTTCCTCTCCTTTTTCTTACAAATTCCTAAATTCATTCGAAATGTTATAAATAAAACTAATAAAATTATAAAGAGCTAATTTCCAAAGAATTGGTGTACAAAAAGAAACAATATAATGCCATACTACAATATTACTTTTAACTTAAAATAATAATAATAATAATAATAATAATAATCAACAGAACTTACTAAAGCTTGCATTAACAGAAACTGCATCAATCGGTAGATAATCTTCATTCTTATAAGTATCCATGAAAGTAAAATCCTCTGTCATTAAATGTTTAAGAAAACTTCTTTATAGCACAATGTATTATAAAGTGACATTATGCTAAAAAAAGAGATTTTCTTGAAATATCTGTTCTTTTACTCCTTCATCTACTTTATAAGTGGATAGAAATTTCCTCGTTAACTTGGAGATGCCTCTACATCATCTAATGACACTTTTTATCTCTCATTTGAAAACAACATGACACCATTAAAACATGAATATCCTTTGTATGTATTTTATGACTACTGTAATAAACACATGTATAACATATCAATTGAAAAAGAAATATATATTAGAAATATTAGTAAAGAGAAAAATACAGAATAATTAAATATAAATTAAATGTATAAATACTCTGTTTTAAATTTATTTGCTTACAATGGATGAAAATGGCAGTAGTCAACAGCTTTATTCATATTAAGGTTTAAAAACTTAATCATTATACATTTTTACTGATTGATTATTACTTTTTGATTTTACAATTATATTGCATAAACATACTTATAAATTATCCATATAAAAGATTTTCTCTCATAATTCAAATACCATAAAACAAAAAGATAACAGTAGGATGAGTTTTTAAAAATAACACCAAATATTATATGTAGAATAAAACATGTGAAATCTATAATGACCATCTTTTTTTTTTTTTTTTTTTTTTTTTTTTTTTTTTTACTTTAAAAATGAAATGGCATATATGAATGACAATAAGAATTTCAAAAATAATGGAGTGTATCACTAAACTGATTTAAAAACATCACTGCAAATCTTCACACCATACATTGCGTAATCAGATTACAGTATATAAATGAATAATATTGTATGCATCAAACATCTTATATAATACAGTTTCCATTTTAAAATAGGTATACTGAGTACAATATATTAATGTAGTTATATTGCAGTTATAGTATTATAGTTATATCTACCCTTGTGACAAGGGTAGTGTAAAAAGCTTTTAACTTGAAAGAAATGAGACTGATATTAGCATAGTTGTTAGGCATTTTCATGATAATGTACAAAGTAGATTTTATGCAAATATAAATAAATATTTGTATTTGGAAAATCAAAAACAAATTACAGTTTTCTGCGATTATTGCATCTAATTTACCGTTGTTTAGAAGCTAGATCATAACTGACTGGGTGTTTAATTACAGTTACTCAGATTTTAAAAAGAAAAAAAAAGTTGCATAAATTAAACGCACTTTTTACAGTAACTATTACAATTTGAAACGAAACACAAGAAAACATTAGTATCAAACAAACAATAATTTGCACTTTTAAAAACAGATTTAAAACGAGAATCCGTCAGTTTAAATAGCACACATTTAGGGTAAATTATAAATGAGAATAAGAAAGAGATTTAAAGAGTTTTAAAAAGATTTTTACAAACTCACCTCATTGCTCAATATGTCGGTCTTAGTATCTACATTATACACAATTATTTAAAATCCAGCACGTACAACGCTACAAATTGCAACAGTTTCATTTAAACTATTTTCTGGAAATTTCACACCAATTATAAATTTATTGCGATACATTTTTAAACCTGTAACGCTTGCCTTTAAATTTGCATCTTGAGAATGACATTTATTATTCATGGATACATTCTGAAATATTCTGTTGAGAAAAATCCCGAAGCGGCATCGGAGTATCTAGAATATAGAATTTCATATTTTGATTTTAATTTCTACTAAAATACTGGTATGCTCGTACTCAAACAAAAATAATCTACAAACACTAGCGAAACGACACGACAGCGTGAACAAGAAAAAATGGAGGATGAAACACAAAACACGTCCACGTGTTTCGTGTTTACAATTTTATATACCACCAGTGACGTCACGTGAATAAAGTCCGTTGCTGATCCCGCGCACGCGCAGATCGTTTTCTATGACCTCGCAATCTCTATTTTGCTAATCAAATCGACAGATCAAATCAAACTGGAACTGGAATTGTTCGTTGATGGCCTTCCTAGGTTGAGTTCACGATACACAGCCTGGGCGAGCACGGGCTTGCCCAGGTTAACCCACACCGTTCACAGACGGCATCACGTGATCATTTTTGGGTTACCCATGCATGCCCAAGGCGTTCACAGCTGGTGAATGGGTAGCCCGGGCTTTGCACACTT
The DNA here is from genome assembly GCA_963930645.1 of Salticus scenicus. Classification (NCBI taxonomy): domain Eukaryota; kingdom Metazoa; phylum Arthropoda; class Arachnida; order Araneae; family Salticidae; genus Salticus; species Salticus scenicus. Next base: position 238,490,286 of record OZ005660.1, read on the forward strand.
AACCCAGAAAAATTTTCTGGGGAAAGTGGTCACGTGATGGGTAAAATGCATGTTGTTTGTCAACATCGTAATATCTGATGAGAATTACGATTTTTATTCGTTGTATTAGAATGTTAAACCTCACTTATATTAAGTTATTTTTTCTTACCAATTTTATCCCTTGAAAATTTCAGCAACACATGTGTATTTCAACAGACGTAGAAAAATTTATTTCATAAAATTTTAAATATAGAAATATTTTCATAATATACACCTTTACAGTAATTAATCTATATTTAATCATTTGTTTTAAAAAGAAAATATTTTTATAAACTAGATTTCATTTATATAAACCGTGCGTTAAATAATGATGAGCAGTTTGAGTTATTATTTCAAATTAATATTTATGTTTCTTTTTATACATTTTCACAAATTATTTTGATGATACAGGTATGAAACTTTTCAGGGGCTACCCCTGTATTCAGGGTTTTTGAAAAAAATGCTATCCTTGAACTTCATGTTGAATTATTGTTGTATTTTAGAGATTTCTCATTTCGGATATTTTATTTACCTTGTAATGTATTAAGAATCCTCTAAATATCACTTATGATAAGTACTACTTGTACTATTAATAATAGCCATATGATATCATTAAGTCTGCCATTGCCTTTCATTCTACATTCATGTAGCAGTTTTAGGAGGGTTTTGCATATCAAATAGTTTCACCCGCTGACTCTATTACAAATGGTTTAGATTGATAGCATAAATATTTTTTCATTTTTATGCTATTAAATTCATTTGATTTTAATCAGGGTTTATCACTCAATCTTAGCAGTTTTAGTTTTCTTCTGTTCCATTGTTTGTACTAATCTAAATGATTTTGTAAAGTTGAAACATACTTATAAATGTTTACAATTTTCACTATATTTTGATAAAAAGTATTAATATATATTTAAGTCAAATACAAAGAAATGCTGATAAGTCATTTGATATCAGCAATGATATTTTTCCTGAACATATTTCTTAAAATTTATTTGTGTTAAGTGAAACTGTATTCAATGTGCTTGTTATTATTCAATACTGCAATGATTGAAATGATATCTCTTTATATTTTAAAATAAAACGACATATCACATGTCATTTTTTGAAGGCAATTTTAAAGCTTTGCAGCATTGAGTAATATTTTACACAAGGTTGTTATAGACTAAATCACTAAATGTCAAATTTGTTTCCTAGCATAGCAATTTTACTTTCGGATGTGTTTAGTTACTGACTATATGATACAATTTGCCAACTAGTAAACAGTCATATTTGGGAGATACAAGTGAATGGTTGCCGTAATCATAGGCCTGATGTATAGTGTGTTGTGCTAATGTATTTATGCTTAATTGTATGGTAACCTCTCAATAAAGAAAGTTATTTTCACTTTAGTAGAAAGAAGGCAGGGTTGGCTTGATTTTATCCGACCCAATAAAACCCACCTGAAAAAACCCAAGTGTTTTTTTCAAAATCCTTATTTAAAACTCCACTTTTATCTAACTTATAATAAACATATAAATATAAAACAAATATTATGTACATTAATAGAACATTGAACAAAGAATTTTCAGAAATATTGGAGGTTCTCAAACTGCTCTGTAGGAAAAAAAATCTCCCATGGAAAAAAATTATAATTATCTTATTAAAACATAATAAAAAATTACCTATACAAAAGCAAGAAAAACTAGTATGTTGTGGCCACCACATGACTTTCTTTTATATTTTCATAAACAAATTCACTCAGTACAAATAATTTATTAAAATTATTATTTAAAAAAATTATCTTCCATGATAATGCAGACAATTTCCATATTAGAGAAGTATAACATAAAATATCCAAAAAATGTGAAATTTATTCTCAATATTACATAAAAAAAATCTTTTTTTGATTAAAAATAAAAAAAATTTATAACTTTATTTTAAATTATCGCAGATCGATGGTTCAACCATTCGTTTTAAAGGTATTGGCGAGCTCTTTTGAAAGATACCCATCACGAAAATTTACTCCCTTCGAGGGGAACCTCACCCACAGGAGGGGAAGCGAGGCTCCTACATACACAATTTTTTTTTCCAATTTTTACCAAAAGTTGATAGGCACTAATTTATGTCAATGTGTAACTACATACCAATTTGTATGAAATTCTGTGCAGTAGTACCTGAGATACAGTCACCACAAAATTCTGTCACACACACAGACAGACATTTTCTAAAAAGGGTCAAATCATGTTCTACAGCTCTCAAAACATGTAAATCCATCAAAAATCCGAAGTTGAAAATTTTTACGAATCCAACACTTTCTTCTATTGAATATAGAAGAAAGTAAAAAGTTGTTTATTAATATAAAGAAAATTGTGAGACTCGAGGAATAAAAAAAAAAAAAATTAAAACGTCTTGAAAACTGTTGTGCAACACTGTTAAGTAACGTAGAGGGGCAATAATTAAAAATATTTTATGAGAATTTAGTGACTATGAAAAATTTAATAAAGCAACACTAAATAATTATTAAAATCCAGTTTTTTGTTGTAAAGGGCAGATAAACAGAATTTTAGAATAACAATTATATAATTAAAAAAAAATTTACTTTATAACTTAATCATAATAAGACTTTAGAAATTTTGATTTTAATGTATAATTTTTTGTAATTATCTTATTATGAACTAGCCGCCTACGGCGACCAGCTGGTTCACGATCCTTGAAAAATCATCCGACTTTCCGACTCTCGCTCAGTGGCACCTTTTCCCCATTTCAGGTCCTACAACAGCTTATTGATATATAGTGAAAGTAGCTTTATTAAAAAATTTAATCTCAGTAAATTCCTGCTTGGTAGCACCCTCTTCTCGTTTCAATATCTGAAACAGCCTGTTCGCTCATCGTGTTATGATCTTTGAAATTTCTGACTTTAGCAATGTCCCACTTGAAGGTGCCTTATCTCCATTTTAGAACTTACAACAACTTCCTTGCTCATACTGCAAATAGCTTTGAAAATTTTAACTGTAGCAAATTTCTGCTCTGTGGCAACTAAGGCGCCGCTTTACGTTTCATGATTTGAAACTGCCTGTTCGCTCACCATGTAAAGGACCTTTGAAAATTGTGATTGTGGCAAATCTGCAACCTGGTTGGGCCTATGGTCTCCCAATCTTTTCCCTGTAAGTAATTCACTCATAATCAGAATTGGAGATATTGAATTATTAAAATGTCAAACCGTCCTCTGGCGACAAAGATTTGAAATATATTACTCTTCAATTTCAATTTAAATGACTTTTAAAATGATATTTTACCTATGAAATTATCTTAATTAGAAGCTGAGATACAAAGGTAATATAAGCATTGTTATAAAAAAAGTTGTATCTGATTTTTCTCTGAAACTTGCATCTGCGGGCTAAATAGTGTTAAAAATCCTCAATACAAACTGTGAGGGGAGTATCGGAATTCGAAAGCCTGCATCATAATTAAAATTAGAGATACAGTAAGACCCCGCTTAACGCGGGGGATATGTTCCATCAAAGTAGAGCGTAATGCGAAACAGCGCTAAACAAGGCGTCTGTATAAAAATATAAATGCGTCCGTACAGCACCGCACTAAACAAGAAACACAACTACATTGTTTCGGATATGTTATTTGGAAACCTAGCGCTGCGCGTGCACAATTTCGGGGAATCCCCGGATTGAAATAAAAGAGCACTAAACCGAAACAGCGTTAAGCAGGGTCTTACTGTATTGTAATAAAGGCGGTCTGGCTTTGAGTCCTTCTATACAAACTAATTTAATTTATGTTACATATTAGTTTTAACAGAAATCATCTTAGGATTTCTCTGAAAACTGACTAACATATATATTTAATGGAATTCTAAAAATACATATATTATATACGGATATGAAAACATGTACAAACTGACCAAAACCAAACTGATAAATACTTTTAAAATTCGTTAAAAATAACTAAATTATACTCTAATCTATTCTTAAGATATTAAGAATAAACAATTTACACATCAAAATTTGATTTTTTTTTTTTTTTTCCTCCTTGAATTAGAAAATACATTAAAAAACAAGTCCTTCTGGTTCAATTGGAAGAATAGTTTTCTTTTTTTGGAATTGGTCACTATTTTTAAAGAAGGTAGTGATTAAACTTGATTAATGAACTCGGTTAAGATATATGTATGAGCTCGGCAAGGTCAATGAGTGTAGCCTGGAATTGAACGTGGCACTTCTTGTCTACCAGAGAGAAGAATCTCTCCATTTAGAAATGTTTTTGTAGAAGAATTAGTTCAAGTATGTTAATATAATAAGAAAAACAAAATCATTGCTAAAATGCTTTTAAAATTCGAATAAACTAATAATAGGCAATAATTATGAAATATATATTTATGTATATAGATGAATAATGTAAATATGAATAGTTAAAATTATCCTGCACTCAAAGCTGGTTGACATGAGGTACCGGGTTCGAACCCAGGTCGGCCTAGTCGTTCTAAGTTTTTCATGGTTTTCTCCAAAACTTGCATAAATACGGACTAGGATCCCTTAAAAAGACCTCCATATAATGCCTTCCCTCTCACGCCTAGGACGCTTGTGCAGTCAATCTATATATTAATTTGAAACATGTTTTTGTCTGTCTCTACTATATTGAGAGAACGGCTAGGTGTAAAAATTCGGTTGAGGTGTCTAAAAAAAGGTCTTGGTCTGTAGATGTGCTATGAAAAGAGAAAAATAAAAAAAAGTCGAACGTCCCAATTAATATACGAAAAATGCAATTTTTTAGAATGACGTCATTTTCGGAAATGCAACAATATAGCGAGTTAATCTGAATTTTTATTGCCTTATAAAAACAAAGTTCACATGTTATCATTTTATTTTTTAATTATTGTTCCTTTTTTACAGTGTGGCAACAGGAAAAAATATTTATTTATTTCGCCGTTTTTTCTCTTATTTCTTTATTTCATTTTTGGAAATGCAAAAATACAGCGAGTTAATCTGAATTTTTATTGCCTTATAAAAGCAAAGTTCACGTGTTATCATTTTATTTTTTAATTATTGTGCCTTTTTTACAGTGTGGCAACAGGAAAGAATCTATATATTAATTTGAAACATGTTTTTGTCTGTCTCCACTATATTGAGAGAACTACTTGGTGTAAAAATTTGGTTGAGGTGTCTAAAAAAACGTCTTGGTCTGTAGATGTGCTATGAAAAGAGAAAATTTTAAAAAAAGCCGAACGGTTTCGGGGGGGAAACGGGTTAAAAACACGTTTACGAGCTTAACTAAGCTCCAAATTACTTCACGGTGAAGAAATTGTACCTTTTGGTACTAGAGTCGAACACTAAAAAATAACTTTCTGCGAATTTGGAATTTTCGATTTTAAAGGGGGAAAGTAGATTTGGAGGAAGGGGGGAAATTAGTTTGAGAGGGAAATCCGTTCTAGACTCACACATGTAGCACCTCATTTTAAAGGTTTTGAAAAATCATGTTGGATGGAGATGTTTGTATACAATATAGGGCGTCCCCTGGTGGTGAAAAATGGAACAAGGTGATTTTGCAGTAAGCCCTATCATGTTACACCTTTTTTTAAAGGTCTTGGTATTTCCTGACCGTTGGTGATGTTCGTACAGAACACACTGTGGCCCCTGGTGGTGGAAAGAGCAACTAAAGGATTTTGCAATTGACACCACCATGTGACACCTTATTTGAAAGGTCTTGGAAATTCAAGACAATTGGTGATAAAGGTCTTAAAATTTCATGTTGATTGGGAATGTTTGTATACAATAAGTGCGACCCTGGTGGTTAAAAATGGAACTAGGTGATTTTACAGTAGACCCTATCATGTTACACCTTATTTTAAAGGTCTTGGTAATTCCTGACCGTTGGTGTTGTTCGTATAGAACACGCATTGTCTCCTGGCGGTGAAAAGTGCAACTAAAGGATTTTGCAGTTGACACCTTATATGAAAGGTCTAGGAAATTCAAGGCAATTGGTGATGTTCGTATACAACATAGTGCACACTCTGGTGGAGGAAAGTGGATTTTGCAGCGCGTGCGTAGCATGTCTGCTATACAGTGCTGCAGCCACAGGTAGCGGTAACACAAGTCTAGAGGTTTGTTCGGTTCAAGATTAATTTTTGAAAATTTTTTCATGTTATTAGCGGGCTGCATATATGCTGCCGCAGGCACCGGGTCACGAGCCCGAGTTCCATTCTGTTTGAGGTAATTTTTTTTTTGTTACAGATGATTATTTTTTTTATGATGCTTTCTTTTAAAAATAGAAATTCAAACAGAATCGAGTTAAAGATATAAAACCATACACATTTAAGATTCATTTAAGGTTATTATCATGGGCTCGGGCATTGCCGGGCGGGTTCGTTCGGTTCCAGGTTATTTTTTTGGAATTCTTTTATGTTATTAGTGGCCCGTGTATGCGCTGCCGCAGGTACCGCGATCACAAGGCAGAGTTTTGTTCGGTTCGAGGTAATTTTTTTTTTGTTACAGCTAATCATTTTTTTCGTGATGCTAATATTTAAAAACAGAAATTCAAACAAAATTGAGTTAAAGGTATAAAATCATACAAATTTAAGTTTCATTTAAGATATCATGGGCCCGGGCAACAGCGAGCGTTTTCGTTTGGTTCCAGATTAATTTTTGGGAATATTTTTATGTTATTAGCGACTGGCGTATGCGCTGCCGAAGGCACCGGGGTCACAAGGCAGAGTTTAGTTCGGTTCAAGGTAATGTTTTTTGTTACAGCTGATTATTTTTTTGCGATGCTTTTATTTAAAAATAGAAATTCAATCAAAATCGAGTTAAAGATGTAAAACCATACAAATTTAAGGTTATTACCATAGGCCCGAACAACGCCGGTCGGGTCAGCTAACATGTAGTATTTAACAGAATAGAAAATAAAAGATAGCAACTGTTTATTTGGGTCAGTTTGACGTCACATTGACAGTACTTTGTAGAAAGTGATGTCATATATAATATTTCTAAGTATTTTTCCGAATTTCTTTTTTTTAAGTGAAATGTCGTAAAATATATTACATATTTTAACTTGAAATACATTTATAATGATGCAATGATTTTTGAAACATTACAATCAATAAAGTGATCGTCGAATTTGACGGGTTTCAGCTAGTAGGCTTTATTCCCAAACACATCTTATTTATAAAATCATTTGCCTTAATTTTAAGAGGAGGGATAGGAGAAATCCGTTTTTGGCATGAAATTTTGGATTTTTGAATAAAACTCTGCAAAGAATGGAACAAAGATGTAAAAAACAGCCATGCGACTTCTTTAGGATATTTCCAAAACACGTTTTTAATTTTTTGGACCTGCCATTGTTTTTTTTTTTTTTGGTTGGGTGGGGGGGGTGTATTGTATGTGTTACAAAGGGTAAATTTGAGACACCCTTTTTAGAGCTAAATTTGTCCTGGGAAATTTATGAGAGCTGCAGTCATGAAGTTTGGTGCTTGGATTTTTTATATGTATCTGACAACTAAAGAAACGGGATTTATCGAAATACCCCCACTTTCCCCCTGGAGGGCAGGAAGAAAAAAACGAATTGCTTCATGGTGAAGAAATTGTACATGGTGAGATTAGAATTGAGTATATATAAAACAAATACCATTTTTAATTATTGATTCTTAAAAAAAGAGAGGGGAAAATCGTTTTTTGGGGGGAAATTTCAGAAATTCCGGATTTTTTAGCAGCTTTATTAAAGATGTTACAAAGGTATTTCCAAAGATATTTTCTCTCTTGTGATTTTCGATTTATTTATTTATTTTTTGGGAAGGGGGGGGGGTTTAAAGTAGCAAATTCAAGACCCCCCCCCTCTTTTAGCGGTAAATTTGTCTTTGGAAATCTATGGAATGTACAATAACGAAATTTGGTGTGTAAATTGTTTATATGTATCTGACACTTATTGTAATGGGATTTTACAAAATTCCCCCCCCCCCTTGAGGACGAGGGGGCTATAAACACGTGTAAAAACACATTTTTACATTTCAATTTACCTTAAATTATCTTAGAATGGCAAACTTTGGTGTATGGATGTTTATTAGGTGTACGCAGTATGTACTTTGTCGAGATTTCGCAAAACTTCGAACTTAGCCACTAGGGAAGGGGAAGTAAGAATCGGGTAAGTTGCTGCCGAAAGCAGTGGGAACATGGACTCCTCACTTTGCAAGCAAGAAAAATCTCTACCGAACACAACGGGAACTTTAACTCAGGTTAATTAATAACGATAAGGGATTGTGACAACTCATTTAAATATTGTGTCCGGCAAAGCTTGCTAGTCTATATATAAATAAATGGCTAAGAGATTTTTGACTCTGTCTGTGTGTTGAGGCAAGTTGCCACCAGATTTTCATACTTTAGTTAGTTTTAAAAAATCTAATAGTCCGATCGATAAGTTAATTAAACCGACGGATTCAGAAAAAATGCCCCTTTCATTTGGTACCTTATTTGTAACAAAACTTTGATTAGATTTTTTTAAAATTAATTAAAATGTGAAAATAATAACCTGGTAAAAGCTTTAAAAATGGACATTTTACTTCAATTTTTTCAATACTGTCTGTTTCAAAACTGTCATCTGATAAGCACCCAAATAGAAGCCCACTGGTAAGCTGTTGTCACAGGCAATAGGGACAGACACCCGAGAATGAGTGGGTCACTGCCAAAGGCAGCGGGAAACCAAAGCGGGCTTTAAAGTAATTTCATGATGTCTTTAAATTTTATTTTTGTTTGTAAAACGATATAGAAAAGAGTTTTCCTTCACACATTCACGCCGGCGTGAACCACCGGTGGGTCACAGCTACAGTCAGCAGAAAAATATCCGAGCACTAGCAATGATCTCTGTCCAAAAAAAGTACACTTAATAGTGCTTTGTTAAATAAATCCTGGACTAATCATGTTCTTAGTCAGTCTAAGAACATGATTCGATAAGGATTTATTGAACAAAACAGTTTTAAGTGTACTTTTTCGATATCAGAATTATTGGCTAGCGCTCGGAAACTTTTGAGTAGACTATGCAAACAAAATGTGCCGGCATGAATGTGTTAAATATAGTGACCAGCGAAGCAAGAAAAGCCTTCGTTGATTGACTACCTTCATTGATTTCATTAATTAAAAAATGGTTTCGTTAACAAACTTTGATCTATTGGCATGCAGGCCGAGTTTTGTACATATCGAGTTTGATTTTGAAATTTTTCCCGCATTCGGAAATCGGTACGTTTCTGAACCGGGGCTTTGCTAGTAGTCGATAAAGATTTATATCATTTTCTTTCTAATTGGTTGTTATAGTTTCATAATTTTTAATAAAATTATTAAAAATTGTATTGAAGATGATTTTTCTTGTTTTCTATGTTTGTTTCTGATCAAACTGCTTTTTTTCCCAACATGTTTTGTTGATTAGTTAGATCACTGAAAAGCTCACTATCTTATGCCGCCAATGGGCTATTATAACTGCGGACAATTGGATGCAGAATGGTAAAATATTAATAATTAAAAAAAATAATAATAATAAGCACCAAGTGGACCAACAGACTAATTTTTCCCTTATAAATGTGAATTGCACTATTAAACACTATTTGAATGCATGCTTGCAGCCAATATTATAAAAGAATTGAAAGATTTATCATATTTCAGAAGACACTTTAGGCTCAGGAAATAGAAGCTCTTGTGAAAATATTAGTTTTTTTTTTATTTTTCAATTGTATTTACAGTTGAACACATTTCTTTAGTTTCTATTAGTACTTTATACTGGAAGTGCTTAAGCAGATGAACGAAAAGTCACATTTTTCGGTTCACATTGGTATTTTATACATTTCTTCCTTTTTTTTACATTAAAGTAAACTTGTTAATTGCAGTTGTATTAGCCAGACTTCACAATACATTTCAGATTTTATAGATTCTGTTGTTTTAAAAAAATGCAATTTGGATTTTTTTTTTTATTTTACAGTTTAAAGTAGCATTTATTATTTTTTTTTTATGGATGATCAAGTTTTCATTGGTATTTGGTGTTTTAAGATTAAAGGCAACTGAGTACTCGAGGATCCCAGGCCTGATAAAGTTTACATTATATAACTACATTTAAAGTTTAAATTGCAAAATTTTATAATGTGATAAATATGCTAAGAAAAAGATATAATATCTGTTGTCCTTAGTGAAAAAGAAGAGATCACCAATTTATTTAACAAACATATTTAATTCCTCTGAAGAATCCTGATTATCTTGATAATGAATATTAAGGGAGCAATCAGTAATATGAAACAATATTTTGCCCAATATATATCATGAAAATATACACATGTCATGTATGTTTTCGATTCCCAAGGACAACATATCAAATCTATGCCTATGCTAAAAGCAAAATATAAATGCATAAAGCATAAATCACTACGTTCTCTGGGACTTTTAAATTTTTCTTTTATAAATATTTGAAAAGCTTTAGAAGGACGAATTAACTTTAAAGAACATTAAATACCTTTTACAACATCTGAGGACGACTACGAATGTAGTCGAAATATATAATAATTAAAGCTGCCAAAAATGAAGGATTGTAAAAGGTATTTAATGTTCTTTAAAGTTTTTCTTTTATTTTTGGTTTTATTCAATGATTGAAAAATTCTCTCCACACACAAAAATTTTTAAATGATAATTTATAATTAATGATAACTCCACTACATACACAGCATCACTTAATAAGAATGTAATATATAGATTACTCAGGATACCATTTATTATATTTCATAAACCAAAGTAATTACTTACATAAAACAAAGAATGTTGAATACATTATAAAATAGATAACATTCTAAAAAATTGAACACAATTTTATTTTTTAAATAAGACGCAATAAAACATGAAAAGTATCCGGTTTTAATTCAATCTTTTCAATGTAAACTTGATCTGATCATCCATAAAATTTAGTACTTCTTTAAATTTCAACATTAAAACATTAGCATGTACATTTTATAGGAAATTACATTTTTCTCAAATGATAGTAATACATAAAACCAAATTAACACGCGAAGCATGAATCTGTTAAATCTGATATGCATTACGAAGTCACACTAGTACAACCGCACAATTAACAAGTGCTATTTAATCTAATGTAAAATACAAAAAAGAAACCTGTATAAATAATACCAACATAAACCGGAAAATGTGATTTAACCGCTCAAATACTTCTCAGTATAAAATAATTTAAACTAAAGAAAAGAATTCGTCTGAAAATACGATTTAAAAAACATACCATGCTTCCAACAACAGCTTCTGTTTCACGATTTAGTATGAAATATCTCCTGAAATTTGTTTAATCATCCATTTCTTTTATAATTTTCATATATCTTATTCTTGGAAGATAATTTCTTTTTATTAAGCTCTTTATTTTTTGTGACTCCTGTTTTTGGAATCTTAAAATATACATAAACATCGACGAAATCCGCCATGTTTGTAATTGTCTGGTTGATTTGCTAGCGTCAACAACAACAATGGGGAAATGGAGAGTGGGTAAAAGTAAGGCTGCTATATATACGAGCTGGCGCATCCGACATTTTTTTGCCTTAGGGTTGCCGCATGTACCCAGCATGATAAACAAACGGCATCCATTGTTTCTACCGTCTTGCTCGTAATTTTAGTGAAATAAACTGCAATATGGGAGGTTGTTCAGCAATAAACTGCTGTAAACACTCCAGAAAAGGATACAAAATGTTTAGCTTTCCTTCGGATAATGCAAGAAGGAGAAAATGGGCTACGAATTGTCGTCCAGATTCTTGGATCCCGGGACCTAATGCACAGCTTTGCATAGTAAGTTTTATTGTTATTCACTTATACTTTTCTTTGCATTTCTGACATTTATAAAGTAAAAAATTTAAAAAAAAAGTATTATTTAAATCTAAATATGTATTTTAATAACCATAAATTATTTTAAGAAACGCTTTTTTACTGTGTGTTTGTAGAGTCTTGGCGACGTTTTTTTGGTTCGCCAAAGTTGTCTTGTTTCCGTGTCCTGATAGTATATTAGGTCGTTGAAAAAACTTTCCAATTTTAATTGGTACGCTCTTTTTTTTTTCCACCTTTCAAATGTTATGAATTATTTAAGAAACAGAAACAGATTACTTGTGTTGCTTATCATTTTTAGTCGATTTTATTTTTAGATGAAAATTTCTTAAAACCACCAGTGAAGCGATAAAATCGCCAAGCGGAAATGCTGTCCTCTTACGAGGCAAAAAAATGGCGGTGATGCGCCGGCCTATTATTTATTTAAGGGGCTCTAGGTAAAAGCGTTCACGAAAACGATTACCCAGGTTAAAGTTATGACGTCATTTTCGGGGGATGTGCATACCCAAGCCCAAGCCCGGGCTGTGTATCGTGAACTCAACCCTAGTAAACAGTTACTTTACGGCCTGTCTATGCTTAGGAGTCGTGCTATTGTAAAGAGCCTTAATTATAAAGTGTAACTGCAGAACTTAAGTTAAAAGTTCTGCTAATGCAGATTAAATTGCTTAAAAGGGCTAAATAATTAAATTAAGGGATAACAAAAGGCTACACTTAGAAAAAAGTTTAACTTACAATAAAAGTAAAAAATAGAATTATGAAATTAAATATAAATTTATAGTATAAAAATTTAAAAAGTTCACAGATCCAAGGGAAAAATGTCGGGAAAAGGTCGGTAAAGAAAAGGCCCAAAACGTGTGAAAAAAAAAAGGCGCTTTGCAGCGGTCCATACATTTTTTTTTTTAATTAAAATATAACTGAGTTATAGTCATAAAATTAAGAAAGACAATGTTAGATATCTAAAATTAAGGTGAAGCGGGGACGCTTCCTGTTGGATGGAGAGGAGATCTCATAATCAGGCAACTCAGCAATGATATCATTAGGTAAGTTGTCAACTGTATTATAAAAATTTTCAGAGAGAAATTTAACGCGTTGCGGGAAGGAAACAGTGCGTAGGTCTTGTAGGATTGTCGTGTTTTTGAGAAATCTATTGCCGTTGCGTATCATTCGCAGTTTTATTATGAGCATGTTGCATGTTTTATTATGAGTTCTGGCAATCAAGTTAAAATTTGTGTTACTGGCACACCCCCAAATGGGACAAGCGTACGTGAGAATGGGTAAGATGCAAGAATTGTATAAAATTAATTTGTTTCTAATAGAAAGGGTTTTACCACGGAGGAGAGGTTCGAGAGTTTTTCTAACTCCCGCTGTTTTACCTCTTATGTAAAGGATGTGTTTATTGAAGGTGAGTCTGCGATCTAAGTAGACCCCCAAGTACTTAGTTTCATCTTGCCAAGGGAGGGCGGTGTTATTAATAATAATTCTATTGGGATAATTGATTTTACGGGAGAAAAAGACGGCAGAGGTCTTGTTTTCGTTGATTTGAACACGCCATTTGGCAAACCAGCTCATGAGAATGTCAATATGATTTTGCATGTATTTATGTAATGTGTAGAGGTGATGGCTAGAACAGTAGAGGACAGTGTCGTCCGCGTAAAGGGCTAAATTAGTTCGTGGGTGGCGTGGAATGTCATTGAAGTAGATATTGAAGAGAGTAGGACCGATGACAGAGCCTTGAAGGATGCCAGCAGTGATGGTTTTTATGTGTGAAAGGGTGTTATTGACGCGGACGACAAATGAACGATTGCTAAGGTAGCTATGTAAAAGGTGGATAAGGTAGGCAGGAGTGTTAAGCTTAATTAATTTGTACACGAGGCCTTCGTGCCATACCTTGTAAAAAGCCTTTGCAACGTCTAAAAATATGGCAGCAGCAGGAATCTTCGCGCTAAAGTTTTCTGAAAGAAATTCAACAACACGAAGTAGCTGATGTTGAGTGGAGTGCTTGGGCCTAAAGCCAAACTGTTCTGGAATGAAAAGATTGCTGTCGAAGAGATGTTTATTGAGTCTGGTCCTGATAACGCGTTCAACAACTTTACTGATCGCAGGGAGAAGAGATATTGGTCTGAAATTAGTAGGGTTAGAGTGATTACAACTAGGCTTAGGGATGGGTGAGATAACAGAAGTTTTCCACAATTTTGGAAAGTATTGAAATTTAATAATGCTATTAGTAATGTGGGTAAGAAAACTGATAAAATTAATAGGGAGGTTTTTAAGAGCAGCATTGGAAATTTTGTCAATACCAGGAGCTTTACGGTTTTTGAGATTTTTAATAATATTGTAAATTTCATGAGTAAGAATATTATACTCAGGGGGAGAGGCCGGGGTAGCAAGAAAGTTATTAACTTCAGTGGTAACATGATTAAGATGGGTTAAGTCAGCTTGGAATGCGTTAGGGGAGAATTGGTTTTCGTATGAATCAGCAAGAGCATTTGCTTTATCCTCATCGGTATAGCAAGTGGAGTTATTATAATTAAGAGGAGGGATAGAGGTGTAATTATTGTTTAGTCTTTTTTTAATTCTCCAAAGAGAGTTATCTTCCGGAGATAATTCCGAAAGGAAATCAAACCAGTTTTTTTGTTTTTCTTTAATGATGCTAAATTTTATTCTATTGTTTAAGTTATTAATGATATGCTTGAGAGATGGGTCGCGGGAATTTTGAAATTGCCTGCGAATGCGATTGCGGTTTTTTATGAGGTTGTGTATATAATCAGGTAAAATAAATTTTCTATTGTTTTTAAAATAATGGAGAGTAGCGTGCTTTTGTGCATTGTAAATATGTTGGTGAAGGGTGGAGACTGCAGCGTCAACATCATCAGGACCATTGATATCATTGTTATAGATGGGGATGTTATTGAGATAATCACGATATTTATTCCAGTTAATTGCAACAGAAGGTATAGGTGTAATGGGATTAATAAGATCTATTTTAAAGGAGACAGGAATATGGTCAGAGCTGAGATTGTTAATGGTATTGGTAGAGATGGGGTAGGGAAGGTTTTTGGTAATTGCAAAATCAATAACAGAAGGGCGTGCATTATGATATGGGAAGTGAGTGGGAGTATTAGGTGCGTGGAGGCTAAGATTTTGGTTATGGATAAAGTTGTGTAGTGTTCTGCCACGACAGGTTGTACTAGCGCAGTTCCAATTGGTGTTGTGTGCATTAAAGTCGCCGCGCCGGCAACAAAGCAATTAGAGTGTTGTTTAAAAAGTTCAGAAATATCGTTAATAGGGTATTGTCGTTCATGTTTTATGTAAGCAGAAGCTACAAAGAGTTTAATGTGTGGAAATTGTAATACAATACCCGTGTGATCAATTCCATTAAGAGTATTGATGGTGTATTGGTAGTGTGGAATGTGGTTTTTGATATATATGGCTGTACCACCATAAGGAGAGTTAGGTCGTGTAGTATGATAAAGTTTATATCCCGATATCATAATGCTGCAGGTGGGATTACATATTTCTTGCAATAGAATAATATCGAAGGAAGGGTTAGCTGATAAGAAGTCCCTAAGTTCATTGATCCTGTGACGAAGAGAGTTGCAGTTCCAAGAAAGAACCAGGAGAGAGTTAAATGTGGTGTTATTGTCCATGTTGGATGTTGGGAAGTTCGTTAGCAAAGTTGTCGAACTCTTTTATTATGACTATAATTTTATCAAGTGGGTTATTGTATTTTTTCATCTCATTAGCAATTTTTTTTGATGAATGTAAGTAATTTAGTGATTTGCAGGATTTCTTTAAGGTCTTTGAATGTGGAGAAAATTTCTCCAAGTTCACTAGTTATATTTTCGGAAGCAGTGTTAGTATTAGTATTATTAGCTTCATTAGTTTTTACATCAACATTATTTTGTGCGTTACCGATATTGGTGTTAGTTGTTATATCTGGTGTAGCTGCTGAAGAATTATTATCAGCGTTATTGGTTAGTTTTGGGAAATTTTCGGTGTAATTATTGTTAACTTTTGTGTTAGTAACATTAGTTTCTGCGTTGATTGAGTCTTTGTTTTCATTAACGTTTTTAGGTTTTTCATTTTTATTTTTGTCGCTTTTAGTATAATTGAAATCGCGGAGTATCTCCGCAAGTTCGTAACTCTCTTTGAGATGGTTTGGTTTAGCTTTAGGCTTTTTATATTTCGAGTCAGTGTTTTGCAGTTTTTTCTTTAGATTAATTGGGTTTTTAGTGCAACCTCTATAGGTGGCGGGGTGGTCCTCACCGCAGTTGGCACATTTAGGGGTTATTTTTCCTTTAAGGGGGCAATCAGTGGTTAGGTGGGCTTGGGCGCACTTGACACATCGGGGGGTGAGCCCGCATGTCTCCGATGCGTGTCCATAGTTCTGACATCTATAACATTGTTTTACAGGATTAGATTTAAATCTTTCAATTGAAACAGAGATAAAGGATAGGTTAGTAATGTTATAGATTTGCTCGAAGTCTTTGCGAGGTAATATATTGCACATATATAATGGCATTGGTTGTCCTGTTTTTCTGTTTTTAAGCATGGCAGTTCTAGTGGCTATGAATCCATGCTCAGCGAAACCTTCTATGATGATGGATTGGTCTGTGTAACATGGCATGCCGCGTACACAGACTTTTTTTGGTCTCTGGTCCACTGGGTTTAATGTTGTGAATTTAAGATTTTTTTCATTAAGGTATCGTTGAACTTTTCTGAAATCGTCATTTATTTTACAATGAACTTTGAGCAATTGCCCTGATAATTTAATTAACGGTTTCTCTGAACATTGTTTGGATATGTCCTTTGCCAATATATTCCAATTTGTATTAAGTTCAATAAAAAACGGGTTGGGTTTTAGGTCTTTAGATATATCTGATGGAGTGTCATTATCACTATTATCCATTTCATCGTCTATAGTGTTGCCTGGATCCTGAGAGCTCCTCTCAAGAGGAGAAAAAGGGTTGTTAGTCTCGATTTCCTAAATTTCAAATGATCGGATCTTCCTGAAATTTCTGAAGTAAACATATTAATACATTTCTTTGTTTAGTGTTTTTATTTTATACTATATTTTTAACTAAGTAATATGAGTTGAAGTACTATGGTTTTGTTCTTTTTTTATATCCATTACTCTAACATAAAAGATTTTGTCATCAAAACTGTAGTATTTCATTTCAACATTTTGCCTTTTCATACAGTTTTAGCTTTTTTTTTGTTTTTGCCAATCACGTCTCTGTTTTATGCTTTAATATCAGAATTATTATATAACATCTTGGTACATGATATCTATTAGAAAAAATTGTGCAGTATATATCAATAATTTAAGAAATTAATATGGAACTGCGCTCTTTAATTCATATGAAAAAAAAAAAATCGGAAATTTTATTCGTTGCAATAAATGTTTAATATAGGTATTAATTTCAATTTTTAAGGGTTGAATTTAAATGCATTAGAAGCATTCTTAGAAGCATTGCTCAGTGATTTAGTATTGCTCATTACTCCCCTTTTTAATCACTTTTTCACTTTGCACATGGGATGACTAGCTCTTTTTCTGTTATTAAAATCGAAACAAAGTTTTACTGATTCTTAAATCACAAGTACGGTTCTTGGTTCTTGAATTTGAGTAATTTATCAGAGAACAAATGAAATGGAAAACGAAGTTGGGAATAAGCACGTTAAGAAAAATAAATCAACAGTATTACTTATTTATTTTAAGAATTAAAATAGCTTTCGAAAAAGCTAAAATTCTGCTTATGCATTTAGCTAAAATTCTAAAGAATTTTTTTTTGTGTGTTAAATTGTAATTATAATAAATTAATGAATTCTATATTTATTTACTTCCTAAATTTATGTTACTACTAATTAATATTTCAAGATAGAATTTATTCTCTGCGAAAGTTATATTTATTTGAATGGAATTACTTTTTTTTTTTTCTTTTAATATATAAAAAAAAAAAAAAAAAAAAAAAAAAAAAATTACAAGCATTCTAAAAGAATAATAATCATGAACATAGCTGACTCTTATTTAAATGTTCGTAAGTTTATTAAAATAAGTATGACTTTACTGCATTTTCGAACTTTAAAAATACTAAAGAATAATGTTTTGTGCTAGTGAAATGTAAAACATGTATTTATTTTAAATTTCGTACTAACATTAAAAATTTGTCAGGCCAAATGTGAAGGAGAATTGTTTCTTGATTTAAAGTATTAAGTTGTAGATAGTGATCCAAACTTAGTACGACTATTTCTTTCAGACAGCAATTTTGCGTTGTCGCCATTTATTGTATTACACCATGAATAAATATATGCAAGCATTTTTGTTTATATTTAAAATATATAAAGCTGAAAATTTGTCATTGTATCTATCTGGATTATGCGATTTTGTCAAAAATTAGCACACTTATTAAGAAGGATAAAATCTAGCTAACGCCATATTTTCAGTTCATTCGGATAATTGATTTAAAAAATATTAAGTAAAAACCCTATTTCAACTTTAAAATCATTTTTCATAAATTGATGACAAAAATAATTAAATACGTGAATATACTTTTTTATAGGTCAATAAAAAAATTAAAAATGCACAAAGATTTTTTATTTTTTTAATAATTAAAATACAATTGAGAAAAATCGTCCCAAAGAAATGAAACAGTTTCACTTTAGAACTTCTTAGCAAAATTTTAAATTTAGCATTGAATTAGTTCGAACGTTTCTTGCCAAGGTCTTTAGTGACGCAATTGCAATAGCCATTTTATTTCATCGTCAAAATGACAATAAAAATTTAAAAGCCGCCAAGGGGGCTCATAAGTTTAAGCTATGTCAAAGTACTTTTAAGAAATGGATATAGTATCTGATGTTAGGGAGGGAAATACATTTATTCCATAATAAGAAATCATCACAGAACTGGCGTTTTAAAGTAATAAGTACAACACTTTGAATAAACACCATAAATGCAATAAGCTCGCTCAGTTTAACAGCTACCCCCGTAATACTAAATGCCCGTCGCATTTCTTCTTTTTCATTGTTAAAACCGGCAGCTGTTAAAGGGACAAAAATCTCCCAAAAAGTACTGCCATCTATTAGTAACTATTGGCGTAAACTAACAGAAATCGTTATAATCTGAATTTGTTATTAAACTCTGCTTTCATTTGTTATTTGATTCATATTTTAGGTAAATAAAAATATTGTTAATATTCGTTTTTCAGTCCAGAATACTAAGCGTTTTTTTTTTTTTTCTTTTTTTTTTTTAAAATCAATGCTGTACTGTACTGTAACACTTTTAAAATATATAATCGATTAAAAAAAAAAAAAAAAAAAAAAAAAAAAAATCTCATTCATACGGAAACTTGTAATATCCCACTATGTAAAAATAAAAACGATCATTTTCAATTTAAAATAACTATAGATATTTACTAAAAGCTCCAGAATTTTAATTGGAGAATTTTTAAAATATTTGTTGGAATTTTAATAATTTGTTTTTTTTAAATTATTAACACTTACCTTTAAATTTACGCAGCTCCAAAGGAAAATAAAACAAACAATTGTCTATGTAACAAAAAATATTTATTCACAGCATAGAATCTTTCTTAAAAACTAATCAATTTCCTGAAATATTTATTTGAAAAAGCATGTGAAGCTAATGACATATTAATATTAAACTGGACATCTTCAGCAAATATTTGTACAAAAATTTTCTGTTAAACATTACTTGGTAATGTAAATAATTTTTATTAAATATCTTTTTTAATTAAAAAACAATGTTGTTGAGGTTTTATATATGAGATTCCTGAATTATATAGCAAATTTAAGGGGGGGGGGGGTATTTGGCATAGGTGAACTGTGCTCGGTTCCTCAACTTATACTTGTTCTCATAATTTTCACTATGGGGCGTACTATAGTCGTTTTAAAGAAAATGAACTCTTTCGATCACTCAGAATAGTCTAACAGAAGTTACCCTACCTACTAGGCAACCCTATCACTGATTTAATACATTTACCTTATCACAATTTGCAATCTGCTGATTCATTTTACTATGATTATTTTCGTATTTTAGCTTTCAAGTACTTCCACACTATTTTTAACGCAATAATCCTCATAATGCACTTCATACGAAATTTTGTCTATTCTCCCATGTTTGAAATAATAATAATAATAATAATAATAAAATAAATTTAAAATATCTCACTAAATTTTCAAATTAGAATTTTTCGTATTAGAACGAGTCAGTGATATTCATACCAGCATCGTAAATGACATTTTAAAGCTGGTCCGATATCTTTATTATAATATATATATATATATATATATATATATATATATATATATATATATATATAATGCATGTTTATTAAACATGTAAATACAGTAAAAACTCAATTTCGAAATTTCGTATTTGCTCGCGTAAATACGGACTAGGACCCCTTAGAAAGACCCCCGCGGTGGGCATTCCCCCTATAGGCCTAGGACACTTACGGTGTCAATCGGCCTTTAATCCTACAACCATCGAAAACTTGAATACAAAAGAATATTTTCTCTACCCTTACTTGGATAAGATTTTTTTTCTAAAATCAATGTATTTGTCACTGTAAATAAAATAAAAAACTCTATTAATCGAATTATCTATATGTCTTTTAGTGCATAATTTTCTAAAATGTTTTAAAAACTCTTGCTGAAATACAAAATAATTTTTAAAATATGGTGTTACACTTACACTACTTTCTCTTACTTTGCCAATCAATGCTATTAAGGAGATTGCAAATTAAGGGGGAAGATAGCAAGTATTGTATATAAACTTACGTTAAAAAAGAATTCAGATTAGGTTTAGTAACATATTTATTTGTATTTTATTTACGTGTAAATGTAGCAAAACTCAATTTCGATAATTTTGACCCTCAAAATGTTTAAATATTCTTTAAAGTTTTAAAATTTTTCTGGATTTTGTTTTCTCTGTCATGTGTTGGTGGTCTGTCGAATTTTTACAAAAATTTGTAACATAGGGTCGCAAAAACTTATTTAAAATAAATTTACATAACACAGTTTTATGGTTTTCTTCATTATTTAAAGGGCATGAGAAAATTGGATTTTTGATTAATGGGGGTAAAAATAAGGCCATCAAAATTCTAATTGTATCCTTTTCAAACCTTTCATTGCCAAATAAGTACCTTAAAGAGCAATCTAAGGAAATTAAAATGTTAGTAAACATTGGGTTAGGATACTTTAATCCTCCACGATCCATTTGCGATATTATATAATTTTCAGGAGAATTGGTTTGGGTTGTAATTAAAAAGTTATAGCATGCAGAACAATTTATGTTTTCCTCTACAGTTCTGCTTAAATAACCAGCAGTGACTGAAAATGTAGCAGTTTTAATACTGTTTTCAGGAAAATCTGCAATTTTTTCTAACTTTTCCAAGTTATTGGCTAATAAGGATTGATAGTATGATACAGTTTCATTGAAATCGGTGGAATCATTTTCTTTACTAGAAGCAGCTTTTACAGTTTTCATTGATTTAATAATTCCCACATTTAAAAACTTTGTTATAGCATCACTAGCTGCAGAAGCATTCGTTAAATCACTGCAACCATTGAGTCTCCTTACATAACCAAAAAAAGATTCAATATCACCGCTAGAAAATTTTCTGGTTAATACATAATGGAATCCATTCTCTAATAGGTAGACAATTGATTCTGTAGTTGACTTTGTAGTCAAAACAGTTGCGTCGTAGGTTTCGGTGCTTAAAAACTCAAGCTTTTCATTACTACAACTTAATTTCCAAATTTCTAAGTATCTAAGGAAATTGTTTTGAAGCCAATTTAATCTTTCATCATCAACTGAAAAAAACTGCATGGAATAAGGCTGCTTTTTATGGATATGTTGTGTTGTATTATGAACATTGTGGACACTAAACCACTTAAATATTATTTCCATAAATTCTATTGTTGGTCAAGCATCTTCAAAACCTTTCACTCCATTTTCTTGAAGATATTTTAATGCAGCAATTACTTCTGGGCTGAATATTTCCACCGCTCTCTTCACGTTCATTTTCTCAAAAGAAGTTGGGTACAAATGTTTGCGAGATAAAAAACGCACAGGTTTAATTATTTCATTGTTTTGCATGTTATACAAATTGAATAAATAACATGGTGAAATTTTTTTGCCTTCTTTACATAGTATTTTTTTGTTTGACAAAAATTGATTTCTTATGTTTTTTATAATGTGGCAGTAATCATAGCTTATAAAAAGTTTCCTATGAGCATCTTCTGGATGGGGAATAGATGGTAAAATTTTACCACCACAGAGTTCTTTAAACATCAATGTATTTACACTGAGATTATCAGTCACTACACGACAAACAAAAAATCCAAGTTCTTCCACCTCTTTGATGACATATTTTGTTAAGTTATAGAGCTCTTTACCTTGCAGATTTAAAGTAAAATAAAAGGCGACAGGTATTCGCGTATGTGTGGAAAGTCCAGAATACAAAAAACACAGAAGGTGCTTAGCTAATTTGTTTTCAAGTCCGTTGTCATTTTCTATGCCTTCCATTTCAACATAGCCAAAAATTTTATCTCTAAACTTATCATAACTAAGCATCGGCTTAACGCTCATTTCATCGATGATTAGGGAACCATACAGTTCCTTGTCATTTAATTTGCTTTTTTCTATCATTAACCGCTGTTTCACTAATGGACTAAAACCCGTTTCAGCAGTTTCACAACCGATATATTTTTTTAACGTTGTCTCACAGGGCAGATTCAAAAGTTTTGATTTTCGAATAAGGGGTACATACAAATGAAACACTTCCGGTTGCAAAGCCGCTTGCAACGGAAGTTTCAATACAAATGGAGCATATCGCTTGCAAACTGACAGCAAACCCACTTGCAAATCTGCAAGAGCTTTGCACCTCTCGTAAGTCAACTTGCAGTTGCAAATGTGAAAGATGGCGAATTATTATTTTGAAGAATTAATCAGTTTTTTATATATATACATATATATATAATATTAAATCAGTTCTTTAAGAGACAAATAAGATTTATTTAGTTTGGGATAACGGAAGTTTATTTACAGATATCGGATGGATTCGTAATCGAACTACATTTCAATTTTTTATTTTCGTTTTTATATTATGATCATTATGATATATGCACATATATGTATGTTTTGTTTTCTGAAGTATATTATTGCAGTTCATGTTAACTGGACAACTGACTTCAAATATTCTTTTTAGTTTCAAGTGAATTATCTGTCTGAAGAATTTGATAAAATCGGTTATTGTTTTTTCTATGAACAATTTTAACATTTGCATCATCATCCAAATGTTCACTTTTATAGTTAAGTCTATATTGTTTTATACTTTGTATTGAGGTCATAGAACACTAAAATAAATAGAATTGAATTGATGCTAAATTCGAGATTTCTATAAAACTTCAATTATTTAATAAAGTATAATTTCAATATTTTGGAGGCTACACTTTGTATGAAAGTCAAGTGTGTGTGTTATATCTAAACATTTCTTAAATTTATTACCTTATAATTACATGGTTTGGAGTGAGTAGATGACTAAAACTGCAAAAGGTAGAAGGGAAGAGTTAATGTTGCTTTAACAAGAGTGTATACATCTATTAAAAATGCAGTATGTGGTAAGCTCGATATCCAAATATCAACTTTCATTATTAAAAATCAAAATCATTAAAAGTTCAAAAGCTGTAAGAGTAGATTATATTTTACTTACAAATGCATACAACTGATTTAGTATTGATTGTATTAGACATACATATTTTATTTTCTCTCCCAGTTATTTCTGCACTTTTAACCAATATGTATGAATATAAAATTATTTAAATGCTACTTAAATTTGCATTGAAAGAATGAACTGCAATATAGTTATTTTATATTGTCTTGCTTATTATAACTAAAATCTTTCATTAAATATTGGCAATAAAAATACATAGAGAGTATTGATTTTAGTTTTAAAATTAGATGATTATGTATTTTATTTTTTAAATATGTGGTTAAGAAGGTCTGAAGAGATAAACATTGAAAGACATTTGTAGCTTATTGAACTAACATCTGAATGGGAATTTATGTGTTATGTCAGTTTTCAGGGGCGCGCCAACCCGGTGTGCAAAGTGTGCAGCGCACACAGGCGCCAGGTAGAAAAAGGCGCCAGCCGAGGATAAATTATTTGAAAAAAAAAAAAAAGTAAATAAATATATATATATATATATATATATATATATATATATGTATAAATATATATTAAATTTGATTTCATAATCCTGGTCTGAAGCCATGTGGCAAGTGTGAAAGTGAGGCGCCTTGAAAACTGCATTGGCAAAACATGAGTTCGGAAACAGTTTTGGAAGTTTATTGCGAAAGGTCGTGTTAAGAATGGATTAACTTGGTGAGGATGCGCCTACCCTCAACAAAATTTTCTTTGACTTTTTTAACATATCAGAGGATGCCTTTGAAACTTCAAAGTGCACCTTGATCTCTTCCCTCCCTCTCTTCTGCCGAAAAAAGACCATTGGAACGAGTAAAAAGACAACGTAATTCGATTTAAAAAAGGATAATTTAATAGATCCGGGGATTTTATTTTGTTGGTTGGTTAGATGAGTTTAGCGTCACACTAGTGCTGCGCAATGGGCAATTGGCAACGTTCTAGGACGCACCTCTAAGGATTGTCCTCAAACGTGCTATCACAACTTTGATCCTGTGCGGAGGGGATGGCTCCGCCCTCTTCGGTAACCCCAGAGGTATAATTTGGATCGGGACATGAAGGACACTGCGGTCACGACGGGTTTTAAGTGTACCAGCCACCATTAGTGTACACGACGGTCTTTGGCCGGTTCGAGTTCGAACCCGCAATTTTCCAATTACGAGCTTGGCGCTCTACCGACCGGGTGACCGAAGCCCCGGAAGGTTTTATTTAGAGTAGTTCTTTCCTCTTTGCAACATCGATGTAACATTAGTTTCTATTTAGGAAAGGTTTTCTTTGTAAAAATAGTATGTTATTACAGTTTTTACTTTTTTCTACATTCAGTAGAATAAAGCATTGGATTTCTAAATATTTCCGAATTCCGGCTTTTGAGGAATTTACACGTTTTCAGAGTTCTAGAGCATGGTTTCCTCAGTTTTATAGAATGTCTAAATGTGTGCGCGTGAGAAAAATTCTGTGACAGCTCTTGTTCAAGAACTAAAGTACAGAATTTCATACAAATATATATATAGTTGCACCTTGACATAAGTGAGTGTCTGTGAACTCTTGGTGAAAATCGTCCAAAAGTATTGTCATCTTTGTTTGTCATAATTTTTAATATGGCAATTAGGACAAAATTTGTTATAAATGTGAACAACAAGAATTATTTTTGACAAATCTTTTTAGAATTTAAAAGATTTATTAATAATTGTAATAGTAAACTTTTTTTTTTTTTTTTATGTGGAACATTACCCTCCCTTGAAAAATGGAAGTATCCCAGGAAGAGTAAAGTTTCAGTTTGTGTATTTTTCAAAAAAAAAAAAAAAAAGTCAATACCTTTAAAATGAATGCGTAAACAATAAAACTGTCATAATTTAAAACAAAGTTAATATTATTTCCTTTCATTTTTATGAAACAAGCAAACAAAAATTCCTGAAAAATTGAATTTTCTAAGATATTTTAGGGCACAAAATTGACTTTCTTCAACTTTTTTTTAACGGTACTGAGATGAAAATTGTCTACATTCATCATGAAAAAAAAATTTAATAAGCAACTTTTACTGTGTGAATTTCTATAGGAAAATACAGAAAATAGTTTTGTAATAGTCACAACGTGCTAGTTAACACATTATAAAATAAAATAAATTAAAGTAACTTACTAAATAATAATTTTGAAAAATATTTATTATTTTATTATAAAATTTACAATGAAAATTAACTCACGAGAATGTAAGCAAAATTTATATTGGCAGCCATTAATCTTTAATCTTTAAAGATAAATGCACATCTAATCACACAATTCAGAATTTTTATTTTATCAACTTAGCAGTATATGTCCAAACTTTTTAATTGTTTTGGAGATTATTTTGTTATGTCATAACCAACAGTAGCATCAGTGGAACAATCTTTTTTTTAACTTAAAATAATCAAAAAATACTTATGCTCCACAATGACACCAGACATATTTTTAAATCTTGCAATTATATCGATAGTGAAAGATTTTTGGGTCAAATAGATATGTATTATTGCAGAATTTCCAAAAACTCAAGCAAATAAAATACATTTCACTAAATAATACCATAAATATAATTTTCTATATGGTAATTTACTATAATAAAAACATATAGTATAATTTTAGTAAATTTTAAATACAAATTACATAAAATCTTTATGAAAATTGGCAAAATTCCATACACTAGTAGATTTTTTTTTTCAATTAAGTATTTTTTTTATCCATATTTACCAAGTAATATTTATTATATGTTCTTACTTGTTTTATGTACTTGTAAATTTATTTATTCCTTATATAAATATACTAAAAAAAAAAAAACTTTCCATAATGTACCAAGACAAATCTTGTCATTATATCGCAGTCATGTACTATTAACTTGATTTTTACTTTCTTCTATATGTAATATAGAGAAAGTATTGGATTCGTAAAAATTTTCGACCTCGGGTTTTTGATGGATTTACACGTTTTGAGAGCTGTAGAACACGATTTGACCCTTTTTAGAAAATGTCTGTCTGTCTGTCTGTCTGTCTGTGTGTGTGTGACAAAATTTTGTGGCAACTGTATCTCAGGAACTACTGCACAGAATTTCATACAAATTAGTATGTATTTGCACCTTGACATAAATTAGTGCCTATCAACTTTTGGTAAAAATTGTCTTACAGGTTGCGTTGCCATCCCGCTTTTTCTAAATTTTTAACATGGTGATATAGGACAAAATTTTGTATAAATGTGCATAAAGATAATTATTTTTTAGTAATCATTATGAAATTTACAAGAATTATTTATAATAGAGGTAGTCAACTGGGGAAAAAATTTTGTATGCGTAGGAGCCTCGTGAACCCCACTGGGGGGGAAGTCCCCCCTCGAGGGGAGTAAATTTTCAAGATGGGTATCTTTCGAAAGGTCTCATCAATACCTTTAAAACGAATGGTTGAACTATAAATCTGTGATAATTTAAAACAAAGTTATCGATTTTTTTTACTTTTAACAAAAAGTAACTTAGAAAAAAAATCGTTTTTTTTTTTTTTTTTTTTTTTTTTTAACGAAATTTAACCAGACTTGGTATTTAGTTGGCCCCTGACTGGGGGTGATTAGATTTGGGGATCAATCACTCAACAGGTGGTACTGTGATCGTATTTTTTCTAAATTTTTAACATGGCAGTATAGGACAAAATTTCGTATAAATGTACATAATGGGAGTTATTCTTAACCTGTGATTGTGAAATTAATATGAATTATTCATAATAGTAGTAGTTAATTAGGGAAAAAATCTCGGTCATCGCTTCCCCCCCCCCGGGGAAAGTACCCCCGGGGGGGGGGGGTAAATTTTCAAAATGGGTATCTTTCGAAAGGTCTCGTCAATATCTTTAAAACGAATGGTTTAACTATAAATATATGATAATTTAAAACAAAGTTATCGATTTTTTTTTTTTTTTTTTAACGAAAAAAAACTTTGAAAAAAAATCGTTTTTTTTTTTAAATATTGTTACTGCGTGAATTTGTATAGGAAAATATAGAAGAAAGTCTTGTGGTGGCCACAGCATACTAGTTTCTATTGTTCGAGAGTTTTCAACAATGTAAGTGAGAAAAATAGAGCTCAATACGAGATTTTTATTATTATTATGCGTTCTAATTTTATATACTTATCTATACAAGTAGAAAATGTTAAACTCATTTAAATGTGCAAATATGCTTTAAAATTTTGTCAGTATTGCGGAGGCGATTTATGAAACACTCCTAGCTACGACCATTTGAGGTGTGGTTTGATGACGTCACTACCAAAGGAGGAGTTTATGTTGAATGAATCACGATTCACGAACTATGGGACCCACTCTAGATTATTTCATGTAATCAGTAATCGGCACTTCGATAGAAAAGGTATTTTCACTTATTTTTCCTGGTAAGCTTATTTTTAAACATTAAATTTCTTAATCTACTCGTTTTATATACATAGAACATCGAAAACAAGCGCGAACGTCCATTTTAATTTATTGGAGACTTGCAATCGACGAATCTATTGTGTAATGTAAATGCAAAACTAAGGTAAACAATAGAAATTACTTACTGCATTCGAGATTTATAGATATGAATTAGTTGTACAATTAGATATCAATGTCATTACCTGCTAAAAAACATTGCTAATATAAATAACATGTTCGAAATTTGTTTGCCACGTTTATAAAATTAACGTTGATGTAAATATACATTTGTTTTGTTACGATTACGAATATATTCATGTTTTAAAAATAATTTAGCGTTATTTCAGATTTAAAGATTCTGAATACATAAATTGGGATAAAAAATATCCATGTGTTTCTTTGCAATAAGAGATAAAATTTGCTTTTGTGTTATTAAAATTTTAATGTAATGTAATTAGTTGCTGCATATACAGTTTTTATTTGTGCTGCTGTTAGTGGCTGTTAATGTTTGAAAGTGTTACTTATACAGGCTGTCTGTTTAAATTTTTATAGTTAATTACTTTTATTTCCTTTCTATGTGTGTACAATTATTTATCATTACATATATCTATGCTTAGCTAAGAAAATAAACTTCATTTTTTATTTCACAGAATCCAAACATTTATTTCAACTGAATTAATATTGCCTTATGTATGTGATTATTAAAAATGTACGTACAAAGGTATTATCGATTCGGTTATGAAAACAACAATTTGAAGACTTTATCTAATGAAAGTATCCACCTGCATCTTACGAGGGAAATTCCAGCCATTGAGGGAAAAAAATAGATGCTAACCATAACCTTCAATGGTGAGTTAAAGAGATTCATTAATTTAATTATTATTGAAGAAATAATCTGTTTCTTATCAACTTTATCTCTCAATTATATATGGCGTTAATATATAAATCTTGATTTTCATTATGTATTTTATTTGGATATTTGTAAAAAGTAAATAAAATATTTTGAGAACAATCATTTCACATAAATTGATTTGATTTATATTTTTACTGAAATGTGAATTTTGAGGTAAATAACAGAAATATAATGAAAATTTTAATTATTTAGATATTTGTTTGTGTTACTGTGGAATTTTGTAGTAGTAATTTGAAAAGTTGTAGTAATTTGTAGTAGTAATTTGAACTGCGAACATGGAATAATTTAGAGGTAATTTCTTTAATAAATTTTAATTCCTATTTCATAATATTATTCTATTCAGTGAATTAAAATTAATGTTTAAATAAATATTGTGTAAATAGCAGATATTTTGCATTTTAAAGATGTGTGTGTTTGGAACAAGAGTATTTTGAAAGGGGAAGATTATATACAAATGTAAATTAATATTGAAATTATCTGCTGCTTCAAATTATCATACATTATTGTACATGTATTTTGTAGTATTTAAAAGGTGATTTTTTACATCTGTATAATCTGTCTTTTTTTGTAATGGGCGCTTTGATTTTCATGTGCACAAAGCACTAATACATACTATGTTACAGTAATTACTGCAGTATGTTATTTGATGCATTTTATGAACATTTCATGCAGAGTGAGGTAGCAGTAACCAATGTTATTTTTTCTTTTTAATGTACATGGAGCGTAGATACATGCATAATAACAACTGCTGCATACTGGGATTTTGTGCATTTATATTATTCAATCATATATATTTAATGATTTAAAATTTATTTAATTGTAGTTGGTTATAATTTTGTTATTTTTATTTTCTTCTATATAGTGTCCAAACAGTAGTGAAAAAAAAAAAAAAAAAGTCTTATTCTCAATTTACGTTAATTTTAATTATAAATTAAAAAAAACCAGTTCAATGTATGAATATTTACATACTGTTAAAAATATCAATGTAAAAAATATTAAGAGCAAACTGCATTTTTTTTTGTACCGTATAGCATACTGCAGCACTACATACATTGGCATTTGATAAATTTATATTTCTGTTCAAGTCTGGTTACATATTCTAACAGTTCAATGTACAAAAGATCTGTTGTTCAAATTCAATAAATAAACTTTGTCAACAAATACCATAAACTGAAAAAAAAAAAAAAAATCATAGGTCAACATAATAGCATAACCCTTCATCAGCCCCCCCCCCCCCCCCCAAAAAAAAAAAAAAAAAAAAAGTGTGTGAAAATGCCACTTATGTCTACTTTTTTGCCTCATGAAATGTTGTACTATTATTTTTGTCCAAAACAACTGTGGTATATGTTTTTTTTTTTCAGAATTATTTTATATTTTACAAGAGCTGCACCAAGAATTCAATATGTATTCTGTGAATACTGAGTACATATTCACTGTCATTCAAATTCAATAAATAAACTTTGTCAACAAATACCATAAATTGAAAAAAAAAAAATCATAGGTCAGCATAATAGCATAACCCTTCATAAGCCCCCCCCCCCCCCAAAAAAAAGAAAAAGTGTATGAAAATGCCACTTATGTCTACTTTTTTGCCTGATGAAATGTTGTACTATTATTTTTATCCGAAACAACTGTGGTATATATTTTTTTTTTTTCAGAATTATTTTATATTTTACAAGAGCTGCACCAAGAATTCAATATGTACTCTGTGAATACTGAGTAGGAATAATAATTTCATTTTTAAGCCTTCTGGAAATAGATGTTAACTAGTAAGTAAAAAGCTTCAAAAACTAGCAAGTAAAAAGTTTCTTTTACTTGTTTTACTAAAAGTTTCTTGTGAGGTACGACCACTCCAAAAAAAATTTCTTGACCGCGATTTTATTTTGATAAATTGTATGTTGTGTTATATCAGATTTTAATTTGTTTTACAAAGTAAACTGTTCCACCGATCGCAACAAAAATTAGTACATTTATTAATTTCAAATTTATAAATCTATCTAGCGCTGTAACTTTTGATTCAATAGGATAATTTGTTCAAAATATATTAAATAAAAACCCCATAATAATGTTGTCCCCTCCCCCCACCCTTTGATTAAAAATAATAATAAATTTATTTTTATGTAAATCTGTATCATAAAAAAATATCTGATAAAACTGACATAATAATGATTTTTTTTTTATTAATTTCAAATAATCAAATTTTCCCCCTTGATTTTGTTATTCATAAAAGTAACGTTGACACAACTTTAACCTCTTTTGTGACTTTTATTATTTTTTTTTTTTTGCTATGTGATGATTGATGTCAAGGTCTTTACTTATGCAATTGCAATAACCATTTCAATTTACCGCTAAAATGACAAACAAAATGTTTAAAACTGCCAAGCGTGTTCCATATTAAAGCTGTGCTGAAAATAGTCGCCAATAATCATTAACGTTTATTTAAATGCTTAAATTATTTAATAAATAAATAAATATATATATATAAAACTGACATCATAATATTTTATTTTAATTATTTATTTATTTTTGAAATATTGATTTCAATCAATCAAGTTGGCTTATATGTTCTTTCTTTTCTTTTTTCCCGTAAGGCAGGCAAAGCTTGCTTTTATACTAATAAAAGAAGATATTTGTATCTTTGCCTGAGTGCGATGTAGATTTAAAAAAACTATATATATGGCACATTCTTTTTTTTCCTTCTAGATAGAGGATTGAATTAGGGAATGAGGCCTATTGACTCCTCTAGGTC
Organism: Salticus scenicus; assembly: GCA_963930645.1. Classification (NCBI taxonomy): domain Eukaryota; kingdom Metazoa; phylum Arthropoda; class Arachnida; order Araneae; family Salticidae; genus Salticus; species Salticus scenicus. The sequence goes on from OZ005660.1 coordinate 238,521,920, forward strand.
CTGGGCCTGAGGGGGTATGCCCTCTGTAGGGGTTTTTCTAAGGGGTCCTAGCCCGTATTTACACAAGTTTCGGAGAAAACCACGGAAAACTCTGAACGGCTAGGTCGACGAGCGCAACCTGCGATTGAACCCGGCACCTCACGTCTACCAGCTTTTGAGCGCAGAACCGCTCGGCCGCTGGTGGGCCCTCTAGATAGAGAAATATGTGCAGATTCACAATGCACTTTAAAATTTTGATATTTTAAAAAATATGGATTTTTTGTGTTTTTCCCCAACATTCTTCTTTGAGCTGTAATTTCCAGCACAGACCAACAATATAACATATTTACAACTTTTTATTTCATTTATTTTAATATAAAAATGAAACACTTCTTTGCACATGAATGTTAAATTTAAAAATTATTCCTGTTTAAACAAAAATAGCTGCTAAAATTGATGTCATAATAGATGATTTAAAATTTTATTTAGATTTATTTATTTTTTAATTGTTCATTTAAATTAATCGAATTGTCTTATAGGTTTTTTCCCCTTGATTTTATCATCCACAAACTAAAATGGGTACAGTTTTAGTATAGAATCCCCTTTGCGACTTTTATTATTTTTTGCCACTTTGGTGATGAATTAAAATGGCTATTGCAATTGCATAATAAAAGACTTCCGAAAATCGCTCGAGCTACTTAGGAGCCAGTTTTCAAATTTCATCAAGAGACCTTATACTAAAGCTGTTTCTTAATGTCAATGCATTTTTTGTTTATTTTGAAATAACCGTGTTTCTAATCAACATAATGAACCTCAAATAATTGAATATCATTTATATTTTCTTAATAGCGGTACATATATGATAGCACTTAACTATGGCTTTGATTTGCTGAAAATAGAGCACAGCTTTAGTATGGGACACTCTTGGCCAAATTTGTGACTTTTTTTTTATATTGTTTTAGTAATGGCAACAGTTTACAGTGTTATTTTTCAGAAAATTGGAGTTTGGTTTATTAGGATTATTAATAAAAAATAAGCTTTTAAAAGATTAGCTTTATATCAAGTAGCTGCTTATAAAAAATATATAAATAAAAAAATAAGCTTTCAAAAAATTAGCTTATTATGAAGTAGCTGCTTATAAAAAATAAAAAAAAAAAAAAAAAAAAACACTTATGTTGTTGCAAGTTATGAATTTTTCATTACATTTTACTTTAACAGATACTTACATATTACAGAGAGCCAAAAATGAATCTTATAGTGAGGAATATGGCATTTGAGATTGTTTTTTAATAAAATGTTGGTTAATTTTTGTGTTTCATTCATGATCTATTATAACTTGGAAGTGATTCATAATTTGATATCATAGTTAATAATTTTGAATCCATTAAATGTGGGGTTCAAACTCAGCACTAGCATTTCAGAGATTTTTCTGAAACTTGGCATGAATTTGAGCCAGGACTCTTTAGAAAGAGACCCACAGAAGGAACGCCACCCAGGCCTAGGATCATCGCATAGACGCATAGTCAGTTTACCTTAAACAACACAACACCCTCCATTATATGTGATGTTGTGGTGGGGGATGATCTTTTAAGAAAAATTTTCTTACATGAAATCAATTGTACAAATACAGGTAATTCAGAAAATTGTGAAGTTTCAATTGATATGAACAATCAGTGTAATATCCAATAACGGTAAAGGGCAAAACTAGATTGTGTTGTGTGGGTTGGAACTGATTGACTATGCAAGGGTTCTAAGCCATATTTATGCAAGTTTCAGAGAAAACCATGTAAAACTCCAAACTGCTCAGATGAATTTGACCTAGGATTGAACTCAGCACCTTCTTTCTTATGAACATATCAAGTGAGAGACATTTCATTCAGCTATTTTACTGAACACACACAGCGTGGTCAATTTTTCCAAAAGATAGTCTAAAATATTGATGACCCGCTAATCTCGAATCTTTTAAAAACCATTAATACATTTCACTGACAGCCTTAAAAAGAAAAAAATAATAATAACTAATGGCTGAGCTGTTTTTTTTTTTTTTTAAGTTAAAAATACAAGACAATTTAAAATTTTTTTCTGGCAATCCTAACTGCATAAATATTATAGGTAGTCTAAATAAATGTTATTTCGTAACATATTAGAGGTGAAATTAATAGTAAATTCAGGTAGAGTGTATGTATGGGGGGGGGGGGGGGTATATATATATTTTTTTCTCACAGATACGAAGCTTCAGCAGATGTCTAACACACAGACAGACAGTTTCTGAATGGTCAATTCATGTGTGAAACACATTTAAACATGTAAAATCCATCAAAGACTAGAAGTTAAAAAATTTTATGAATCTAATACTTTCTTTTATGAATATTGCAGAATGTAAAAATATGTTTTAAAAGAATACCTCTTATAGACTTTGATATATTTTTATAGGTTCTTGTAAAAATTGCTAGAAATTTTTTTAATTTAGGATGTATAAGGTTTCACTTGCGACTGGAAAAATTACAATTAAAAATAAAAAAATATTTTTCCACAAATCATGACATACTAGCAATAACTCTGCTTCCTATGAGTAATTAAGACATTGAAAAAATTCAGCTTATATGTTTTAAAAAATTCTTTCAAATTTCTTCATGACAAATTAACTAAAACTTCTGATGAAGAAATTACTTGAATATTAAATTATATAACAAGTAAGCTAACTATTATATTAATAATTTAACCAGTCACCATATTTAAACGAGTATAAATTTAAAATTATTCAACTAATTAACTAAATAATTAAAAAAAAAAGAACTCCATTAAATCAATAAACAATTTTAAAATTATAAAAATTTCCTGTTAATTTTTTTAATTACCTCGTAATATGATACATTAAAAATGCAATGCTATACAGCAAATACTGTATTCGGATGATATTAATGTTTTAGTGTTATAAAGCAATCGAATCCATATGTAGTAGGAATAAAGTATGAGATGCCGTGAATAAATTTTATGAAAATTTTACTACATTAATCATACGATTTATGCAACGGTAATTTTTTGACCGATCACATTTTTAATTTTTAGATGTATCTTTCTTTTCAAACACATTCTGAAATATCTGTTTAAGCAGAACTAAATATGAGCGATTTTTTAAAATCTGTGAGAAAATACAACCATCGAGTCTTTGATCGAGTGGTTGTTTGTTTACTAACAAGCGTGATTTTTCTCTAACTGCTGATTGGTTTGAGCGTCTCAAATACGTCACTTCCTCTCGAATGCTTCGGAATGATTTCGCATACGGAATTCAATGAAGGGAGAATAGAAGTTTCCATACGGATCGGGATTTAGACTCCATTCCGATTACGTTCCATTTTCCGGTTTAGGGAGAATACGGCTCAATCTTCTGCTGAGGCTAAAGATGTCAGTGATTTCAGCCAATGGCGTGTTAGTAGACACTCTACCTGTGAATAGACGTCGTGTAAGAAAAACAACATTGCAAGGCAATATGAGTATCGCACATCCAGAAATGCGCTTTCTAAAAAAAAATTCGTTGTTCAAAGTTTCCGTTCCTTTATTTATCAATACTGTGTAAAAAATTTCATTTCAAGAATTATTATTTGTTAAAATTTTATCTTTACTAATATAAGGGGATAAAGCTGTTAGAGTGTACAAGTTTAACCGTTTAAACGCCGAATTAAGAAAGAATAGTCCCAATGACTTGAAATTTGGTTATTATATTAATTAAGAGTATATAAATACAATAAAGTTTTAAAATTAGGTGAAAAAATTTTTTGAGTGTGTTTTTAGCCATGTTCCATTATTGGAACATTGGCGTGTTACATGATTATTTTTTGCATATTTTTAAAAGTTCATGAAAATAGTTAATTTAAAGTCTAATAATTATAATATCTTCTTAATATTAACTGTTTTGTTTATTTATCTTTAAATAATGAACAATTAATAAATACTATGACACTATAGATACATTAAAAGATAATTATAAATGATACTCACATAATTTCAGCGACTGTGATACGACAGAAAACATTTTTCATGCAGTCGCTTTTCACAATGAAAACATTTTTTTGTAGTGTTCTTTTTGCAAACAACACAACGACCTTGAGACGTAGATATTATATAATGACCATCAGATTGTCTTAATTCAACTTTTAAATAACTACGAGGCCCAGGATGTTTGGTAAGACGCTCTTTTTTCCGCAAAAGATTCATCGTCAACTGTCTTCTAAATTCCAAATGTGATAGTTTTTTAGAGTTTGCATGCACTTCGCAGTGCAAATTCCAACTAGCTACAACTGCCATGTTTTAATGCGTTACTAAATAGATTCCACCACCATTTCTTACTTCGCAACTGAGGCCTGTAAATTATGCATCTCACAAAAATTGACGTCATTTTTAATTAAAAATTTCTTTTACACATTGATAAAGTGCTAATACGCAAGCGAAGTGAAGACGTCACTGGCCGTTTGTGGATTCAAGAAAAATATGTCCTATGTTAAACGCCCATTGGATTTTTTGTAAAAAATTATTAAAAATCGAGGAAAATTATTTCCAGATTTGAATCCCCATATTTAGGTATAGATATGTATTAGTTATCATGTCCATGCGTTAGATTAAGTTATTTTTGTTGTAAAATTGACAAAATTTGAATTTTTAATATCAAAACTCTAGGAAAAAAAATGGCAAACTTCTATATTCGATTGAAAACACAAACATTTCATTTCAAAGGATGATATTTACACAATAAATATCCAACTAATACACTAATTAAAAGGAAAATGATAAATATTCTATCACAATTTGAAGTCAAATTTCTTTCCAAATGTCTAAATAAAGTATCTGATATAAGATACGATATTGCAGCGGAATAGATTTGATATCGGTCATCCTTAGCAGAAAAAAAAAAAAATATATCGACAAATTATTTGGCGAACATAATTTAATTCCTTTCAAAAATCATGGTTATTTTAACAACTTATATTAAGAGAGTAATGAATAATATGAAACAATATTTCGTACAATGCATATTACGAAAATATACATCTGGCATACATATTTTCGTATTACGTTTTTGATCACCAAATACAATAAGCGCCAAGAACGACAGAGTTTTGAAATTTAAAATTAAAATTTTGCCAATTTGATAGCAAAATAACTCAATCTAACACATGCATATGATAACTATAATCTATACTAATATTATAAATGCGAAAGTTTGGATGGATGTTTGTTACTCAATCACACCACAACGGCTAAACGGATCTGGATGAAATTTTGTATAGAGATAGGTAATAGTCTGGAATAAGACATAGGCTACTATTTATACCGGAAAAATGTAAATTTTTAATTAATCTTCTGTATAATATAAATATTTCTTCTATAATAAAACTTTAAAATAATTTATTTTAAATTTTAATTGTTGCCAAAGAATATTTTACGCGAATAATAATAATAAAACAATACATATTAAATTTGCTTAGGCACATGACAACATAACGTCATTATCAAAATTAAATAATAAGAAAATGAAAGCTAGCTCAGATCTGTATTAAAGAGCTTTATTAGTTGATAATCCTGGGTATATTTTTAATTTTAATACTGAAGTAGATAGGACATTTTTCGCCAAGGACCCTATTTTTGTGACAACAACCTTAAGCCATGTAGTCCATAAAAAATATAAACAAATCTGTACATATAAAAGAGTAAACTCAATGATTCACTGACTCAACAGTGCCATAACGATTCTGTGGGAAAGAGGGTCACAAATTTTAGTGATCAGGTTGGATTTCGGAGTCTGACCCCCAACTAAGACGGAATTTCGCAAAATACCCCCCCCCCGTCTCCTTGGGGGGCAGAAGGCTTAACTCGGCTCCAAATTACTTAACGGTGAAGAAATTGCAGATGGAAAGACCAGACTTCAGTACAAAAAATTATTTTGTGCGATTTTGGAATTTTGGATTTTTAAGGGGGGAGGGAAGGGAAAAGATTTTGGAAGAAGGGTACTCAACACACGAGGAAATCGAACTGAACACACACTACAAAGGGATTTTATGAAATTCCACCCTACCGCCCTTTGGAGAATGGGGGGAAAAAACATGTATTCATGCGTAACGCTGCACTAAATTATCTAAGGTTGGACATTTTTTATGTAAGGGACGATTATATGTATCTAACTCATAGTATGAAGAGATTTTGCGAAATTCACTCCTGCTTCCTTCCTTTAAGAACGGGAGGAGAGATTAAAAAAAAAAAAGTTTTAAAGCATAGCTCAGCTTTAAATAATTTCATGATCTCAATTTTTTGATGTGTCGGTCAGGTATGTATATGCAACATGAAATATAAAGTAATTTTGGAAATTTACCCCCCCCCCTCCTTCCTCTTGGGGCGGGCGGGGCAAAAACCACATTTTGAAGCTTAAATCAGTCCAAATTACCTAAGAATGGCGAATTTTGGTGTGTGGATGTTAATTAAGTGTGCGAAATATGCACTTTGATGAGATTTTGTAAAACTTTCAACTGTAACCGCGAGGGAGGGGGAGTAAAAAGCAGGTAAGGGACTGTCGAAGGCATTGGGCAACTTAAATTTAGATTTTGACGGATTTCAATGATTTTTTTTTTTTAAGATATTTTATTATTATCAATGATATGCTGTTTTGGGGATTCATTTCAATATAATGACCAGCGAAGCGGGCAAAGCCTGCTAGTATTTCATAATTTTAGCTAAGTAAACCATAATATGGAAGTTTGTTTAGCGGTAAACAGCTATAATCATTCAAGAAATGAATATAAAGTGTTCACAAACCTTCTATTACTGTGTATTTGAGTTTTGGCGACATTTTGTAAAAGCAACAGAAACCGCCCTAACAACACATCTTACCACAGTACATCCATAGGATATCCTCAGAATAAAATGACATCCTCAGAATGTACTGTGAAAAAAATGGGTTTTTAGGAATATTATTGCTGCTTATTGCTCTTACCTTGACCGTATTAGCTTCAGATCGAGATTTCTCAAAATCATTGGGGAAGCGATAAGGACGCCAAGCGGGAATGCTGTCCTCTTCGGAGGCAAAAAAATGGCGGTGATGCGCCGGCCTATTATTTTATTTAGGGGCTCTATAAGAGGGTGGGAGTACGCAACACTATGTCACATTGACAAATCAGAGAATGCAATCCCTGTTCTTGGTCTCGTATGGTGAAAGGAAGACGACCTTTTGTTTTGCAATAATAAAGACACAGTCTTGGGACAATTTCCTACTACCGCCTCAATTGGGAACTACTGAATCGGTACCAAATCATAACATTTCGGGGTCAATCGCTCAACAGGTGTCACTATGATTTGATTTTTTTATAATTTTTAATATGGTAATATAGGACAAAATTTCGTATAAATGTACATAATGAGAGGTATTTTTAACGAATTATTACTACTATTATCACTTATTAGCTATATAAAATAGGAAACTTGTGTGTATGTAGGAGCATTATTTTCCCCTTGGTGGGGTCATCCCCCCAGGAGGTTTTTAATTTTTAATATGAGCAACATTCAAAAGAAATTTTGCAATACATTTGAAACAAATGGTTGAACTGTAAATCTATGATAATTTAAAAGAAAATTAGCGATTATTTTCATTTTTAATGGGGAAAAAATAATCTCATTTCTTCCGATGTCGGCACAAAATTTACTTTCATTCAGAATTTAGTGTTGTACTTCTCTGTGATAAAAATCGTCTTCATTCACCATGGAAAATACCTTTAATAACAAATAATTTAATAAATAATTGATGCTGCTTGAATTTTTATAATATGATATATAAAAGGAAGTCTTGAGTGGCCACAACAAACTAATTCTTTATAACGCTATAAATCGCTAAAACTCGCAACAATTGTTTCAAGACAAAATAGTTGAACATAGCTATTCATCAAGAGGAGTAAAGTGGGTGTACCAATGCAGTATAAATGTGGCAACCCACATCAATTTTTTTAAAGTATAATGTTGTTTAATATTTATTATTATGGAATTCGATTCCTCATATCTATTACATTATTTATTCGTTAGAGGATATATTATTTAGAATTTTTTCATAATTATTTAAGATTCTTAAAATTTTGACCAAATTTCTTGTGTCAAAATATTTCTAATGTTGTATTACTCTTGTCTTGATTTAGGCAGTATCTCCTATCCTTAAGCTTTACATCTAAATAACGTTAAAAACTAGTATATTGCAGCCAACACAAAATTTTCTTCTATATCTTTTTATGTATGAGTGCCACTTAGGGTAAGTGCACCAGTGATTGATACTTTTAGAGCAATCTCTGATGTTTTTAATGTTCTAGTCATCAGAAAATATTTTTAAAAATCTTAAGTTAGTACATATGGTATGAAAGACATTCAGAACCACATATATGTTAAAATATATACTTTTGATAACATTTTTTTTTTTTTAATGAATTTTTATATGACACCCACTCAATGTTCCAGTAATTGACACTGTCAGTTTTTCATTTTATCAGTAACTGGCACCCTATGATCCAGTGTTCGACAATGCTAGTTAGTCATTTTACGAGTTATTAGAACCCTATGCTCCAGTAATCGACATAAAATGTTAAAATTCTTATATGTAAAATATATGTTTTTATTATTTTTCTTATTTATCAATTATTTCTAGATAGATGTCAATTACTGGAGCATGCCAATCACTGGAGCACTTACCCTACTAACATTTTACCACATTGACATGCATAAAAGTTTTCACAATAATTATTTTAAGTATGCAAATGTATGCAATTTTAATCAACATATGCTATGATGTAGTTATGTGAAAATATAATAGTGCAGTTAATAGCAGTGCAACCTATCAGCTGATACGTACCCAGATTAAGTAAGGATCATTTTCACAATGGTTATCACGAAAGAAATTTGCAGGTCATCAACGCTACCTGTCCGCCGATATACACCCAAACACAAACAGGAAACTGTTCAATAATGGGTTTTCTATGTTTCAAGTTTTGTATAATTATATGCAATAAAGTCTGAGATATACATCTTCCGGTTAGTGATGAAAATTGCAGCACAGCAAAGCCATCTATCAGCCGATTTGCACCCAAATTGATAAGTATAATGTTTAATAAAGATCGTCTCACATTCTGAGTTTTATTCATTTATACTCAATAGAACTTGAAATATAGCATTCCCTTAAATAGAAGAAATCGCAGTATACCAGCGTCACTTGTTGAGTGATCTGCACCAAAAGCTGATAGGCACTAGTTTAAGGTGCAAATATATATGAATTTAAATGAAATTCTGTGCGCCAGTTCTAGATATGCAATTGCCATAAAATTTTTTAACGCACACACGGACACACATTTATTAAAAACGATTAAATTGTGTTCTGAACCGCTGAAAACGTGTATACTCGTCGAAAACCGGAAGTCAAAAATTTTTACGAATCCAATACTTTCCTTTATTGAATATACAAGAAAGTAAAAATAATTGTATATATCAAGCAATTTCACAAAAGGGAGATTAAAAATAAATAATACCCCTCAGCCCCCGAAATTGGGGTCTAGCTACGCCAGTGAATTCAAGGATATCAAAATTTTTCAAATTTCCCTCTTTAAAGGAATCTCCGTTCTCTAAGGGAAAAGGAAACGGAGATGAGGGAAAGCCAAAAACGTAATTTTGATCAATATTATGGAACCAGAAACTCCCCATCTTTCGGAATAGGTCAACCTGTTTGGATCAAGGATTTTAAATGCTATGGGAAGATGAAAAGTCTTCATTCAACACCTCGTTCGTGCATTGTAGAAACACCCCGTTGTGAGTTCCGTTGAAATAGGATCCATCTACATCCATCGTCGCTTCCACCAGACTTCTGTTGGATCAATGATAATGAAGTAAATCCTGCCTCACTTAAAAAGTTTTCGAAAAATGTGTCAAGGATACAGGGTAACGTTCCAACGATCCAGGATAATGTGCCAGCAATCCAGAAAAATATTGGACAATCCAAATGAAGTCATGACTGATCCATCTCTAATGAATACTGATAGTGGTCCTCCTCCAGAACTCTACCTTCGTAAACCTCGTAGTGGTCGAGGGTAAAAATTCCAAAGAAATTTTTGGACTAATGACTTTTGAAAGAGGGGAGATGTGATGTAATCGATTAACTATCGATATATTTGTAAATAGTTTATTTTTTTTGTATTGCGACGCAAGAGTATTGGTTTAGGTTTGTGTTGCTAGTTGCGATTCTGTAAAGAAGGCGATGCGATCTCATTAATATACTGGTTCTAACTACCTGAGTGGAGCACACCCAAAACGTCATCCACGATACGCCACTGATATTTCCAATATGGCGCTACAATACCTCATCCTCTAATACCATGGTATTAAACTGAAAATGAAAACACTGATTAATCTTATAACTATTTTATTCCGGTCCGTCTCGTTCATTACATTTTCGAATTCGAGTAGTAAACTTCTTTTTACCAAAATTAAAAACATGTGGAATGATTTTAATTTATTAAATTACATTGGGTGAGAGCAACTCGTTTCAATTATCCTCAAAGAAGAAATATATGCAAAATGAACAGTACCTACTGTAGTGCATTATTCCCATTGCTATCTATGGCCTCTTATCATCTTTTTGGTTCCTAGATGAATCCCACGACGGTAAAATTCCGGCGGTTTCAAGTAAAACAATCCTTGGATGGCAGTTTTCAAGATTTTCTGACAGAGGAAATTGTGCAACGCAAGAAATAGGTATAAGTGATAGTCAGTTGGTGCCAAATCAGAAGAAAACGGAGAGTGGGGGTAAAACCTCCCAACCAAAGCGCAGTAACTCCTGGCAAGTTATGACAGCAGCATATGGCCTGACGTTATCGTGCTGAAGGATAAAACCACTACGATTGATGAGACCTGGACACTTTGCTACCAAATTTGAATACAGCCTGTCTAACAGTAGACAGTAGAAGGCAGAATTGATGGTTTGGTTGAGCGGCAGGACCTTCCATTGAATTATTCCCTGCACATCTCACACCAAACTCAATAACGCATTCTTGCAGTTCAGCATTCGAAGTCCCTGCAGGAAGATCAGAAGGGCGATACACAGTCCTACTACGCTTTACGTTACAGTACGTAACCCACTTCTCATCTACTGTCGCAATTCATGTCAGGAATGGGTCAATTTTGAACCGTGAAAGCAAGGAAACACAGGCGGCAATTCGGTCATCTCGTCGATGTGCTGTCAGGTTACATGGAACACAATGATCCAACTTCCTCGTAAAACCCAACTTAACCAGCCGTCTCTCGACCATTCTCCGATGTACGTTGAAGGTCTCCGCTAGTTCTTGCATAGTTGAATTCAGATTGTTTACTATGGCTAGCCTGAACTTCCCAGCTTCTGTCTCCTTTCCTAAATTTACGAAACCAACGACGGCATGTGCTTTCGTCTGTTGTATCCTCCCCTTAAACTTGACAAATACTGCGACAAGCTGCGGCTGCCGTACTCTTTTTATCGAACTCGTATGACAAACAATGTCTTATATGCTCCTTCTCCCTTTCCATGTTACACCCTCTGATATATTTCTTTTTAGATGATTAACTTTCTGACACGATGCATTTACATGTGAGGCATCCACACGTTTGATTGGCCAATGATTTGCGTCATTACATTGTCATACATGACGTCAATTCCATTGCAAATCTGCATATCAAAAAACGGGTAGAACATTCACACTTACCGAATAGTTAACCTCTTATTATTTTAAAGGTAAACATACAATCGTTTACAAAATTTTCTCTATGTAAACAAAAAACTAACACATCTTAATGTAAAGCTTTGCGGAGAAAAAAAAAGTGAAGCGATAATTCTCTGCAAGCTTATTTTTATATATTATATTAACAAAATATAAGTGTCCAAATTAAAAAGTATTTTTTCCTTGTGTAAGATTGCGTAAATTATTGTTTTAATTTTAGATTAAATGTTACGTTCATCAATAATATCGAAAATCGTTACTACATAAAAAGTCTTTTTTACAAAAAAAAAAAAAAAAATAAAAATAAATAAATAAATAAATAAATAAATAAAAAAATAAATAAACATTATACATTTCAAAATAAGCATTTAATAGAATTAATTACCCCATTTTATACAGCAAGATTAATGAGCATGAATAGGTACATCAATAATCATCAATGTCAAAATGAAATGTTGTTTGTTTAGGGCATTCATGTGCAATGTCAATCAAATTTTCATCCCAATGCGCATAGGATAAATCACGTGAACCAATATCCAATGACCAAAAAAATTTCTCTAAGCTCTTTGATCCACGACCGGTCTGGATTAGAGTCCCTTAAATAAATATATAGGCCGACGCCATAGATATAGCAATTTATATCCCATTGTTATTATGCTAAAGTTTTTGATGCCGAAATTTTTTTTTGGCATAAGCCATATAATGGTATTGAAACCATTGAAACTCGGCAATTGTAATAGAATAGAATGTTGATGATTTTTCAAAATGTCAAAATATTGCGTCTTTTAATTTCTCTAATAAATTTATGAAAAGAAATGAGGTAAGTTATCATAAAAGTAAATTATATTTGACTAAATTATGAAAAATATAATATTTGTAATCAGTTGCTTCGTTATTATTATGCAATAAAAACTGTTTGATTTTTAATGGAAATCGTTTTTTAAAGTTTGGTACTTTTTAAGATTTTATGTTAGTAAGTAATATAGAATTTTCAAAATTCTTTTAAATATAGTTAGCAGCGGCGTAGGTAAAAAACTTTAATTATAATATACAAAAAGAGTTTAAATATTAGTTATATTAATAAATATAGTATAATAAATATATATTAATTATATTATATATAATTAATATATATTTATATATATAATGTATATAAATTATATAAATATATATTAATTAATAAATATATATTTTTACTAAAAATAAAAGAAACAAAGAAAAAGAAAAATGAATTTGAAATTGAATTCTTTTAAATATAGTTAGCAGCGGCGTAGGTAAAGAACGTTAATTTTAGTATATAAAAATAGTTTAACTTTAAATATTAACTAAATTAATAAATATAGTATAATAAATATATATTAATTATATTATATATATATTTTTATATAATACTATATATACATATATATTAATTAATAAATATATATATTTACTAAAAAGAAAAAAAGAAAGAAAAAGAAATAATTACAAGATAAAAAGAACATTTATACACCATGTTTTTAAATTATCTGTTCAATCATATAAAAGCTACTGAAGGCAGCGAGAACCCGTAGAATTGGATAAAAATATTAAAAAAATTCCTTGCTGTCGTGTTTTAAGCTATTATAAAATTTTCAAATGGCTATCTGTCCGGGAACTTAATTAAAAGTTGATTACAAGCTTTGTACTTGTAACGCTGCCGAAGGCAGCAGGGTCCAGAAGCAATTGGTTAAAAATATTTTTGAAATGCATTTTCACCGTATTTTGAAAGTTTCAAATGTCTAGCTACTCGGGAAGTTAGTTAAATAAATTTTCTGTTGAATCATATAAACGCTTCCGAATACAATAGGGACCTGAAACAGTTGACTAAAAGTATTTAAAAAAATGTATTGTCACCGCGTTCTGAGCTATCGTGAATGTTTCAAATATCTAGCTAGTCGGGAATTTCGGGAAAATTCGATTGCAAGCTTTGTACTGGTAACGCTGCCGAAGGCAGCAGGAACCCGAAACAGTTGGTTAAAAATATTTTAAAAATGCACTTCCGCAGTGTTCTGAACTATTCTGAAAGTTTCAAACGTCTAGCTAGTCGGGAAGTTAGTTATATAAATTTTCTGTCGAATCATATAAACGCTACCGAAGGCAGTAGGGACCTGAAGCAGTTGACTAAAAGTATTAAAAAATGTATTGTCACCGTGTTCTGAGCTATCCTGAAAGTTTCAAATATCTAGCTAGTCCGAAAATTACTGAAAAATCGATTGCAAGCTTTGTACTGGTAACGCTGCCGAAGGCAGCAGGAATCCGAAACATTTGGCTAAAGGTATTAAAAAATGTATTTTCACCGTGTTATGAGCTAGCCGGAAAGTTTCAAATGTCTAGCTACTTGGAATGTTAGTGAAAAATCGATTGCAAGCTTTGTACTGACAACGCTGCCGAAGGCAGCAGGAATCCTAAATATTTGGCTAAAGGTATTAAAAATTGTATTTTCACCGTGTTCTGAACTGTTCTAAAAGTTTCAAATGTCTGGCTAGTCGGGAAGTTAGTGAAATAAATTTTCTGTCGAATCATATAAGCGCTGCCGAAGGCAGCGGGACCTGAAATAGTTGACTAAAATTATTAGAAAAATATATTGTCACCGTGTTGTGAGCTGTCCTGAAAATTTCAAATATCTAGCTAGTCGGGAAGTTAGTTAAAAATCGATTGCAAGATTTGTCTCTGACAAACACACAAACAAACATACAAACAAGAATCGAAGTTAATAAAAACATGGTAAAATGAGTTGGAAATTGTATCTGCAGTTTTCAGGCATGAGAGTCCAGAAAATTAAAAAAAGAGGAAACACGCGTGTTCATAAAATTAATTTCAAATGAAAAATAACGCGCGCGGGAAAAAACTATACAAATATGTTTATAAAATTTATTCCAAATGAAAAATAATGCTGAAAAGAAAAAACTATACAAAATATTTTAAAGTGACAAATTAAAATAAAAGAATAATACATCAACACAATAAAACGTGTTAAAAAAAAAAAAAAAAAAAAAAAAAAAAACATAGCTAGCAATCAACATTTAATAACATTGATTAGTGGTAGGAAGGGAGGGGGTAAAAAGTAGTTCATGAGTGAGAAATATTAAACACAATTCTACTTCTTTATGGGTTCTAGAAAATCAAGTAAGTTTAAAATTAATATTGACATTTTTGTTGTGGATGGATAAATATTCAAAAATAAAAGGCTTCCCGCAGAATGTTTGATCGGCGATGGTTAGAGATGAAAAGAAGGGGGGGGGGACAAACAAATTACATGAGTGAGAAATATCGAATAATTCTGTTCTTTTATATGTTATAGAATCTGATAAAGCACGTTTAAAATGAATATTGACATTTATGTTTTGGATGGAAAAAGATTGAGAATCTAAAGTTTTTCGTGGAGCATTTGAACACTGACCGTTATTAGAGTTTGATTTTAACAAAATAAAAAACCGCGAAATTAACGAAAATTTCAAAAAAGCGGAAAATCGCAGATCCGCGGAAAATTCTCATGCCTGAGTTTTTCATTCACCTTTAGTACATAAATTATTCAAAAATTTTATTTTCTAAATTATATGTGTTTATTCACTCTCAGAAAGTCGGCCATATTGTGGATTTTTTTCCGAGTAAAAAGGCATCATTTCCCCCACCCCCCAATGATCAATCTATATCTTATTTACTATATCTATAGCCGACGCATCGCCACCTTTTTTTTTTTTTTTTCAATTTGAAGAGGGCAGCAATCCTGCTTGACGTCCTTATCCCTTTCTTGGGATTTTAAGAAATCTTGATCTGAAGCTACAATCGGTCAACAAAAGCAATAAGCAACAATAATATTCCTATTAACATATTTATTTTACATTATATTATCAGGATATCCTGTGGATGTATTAGAAATAAGATGCATTATTAGGGCTGTTTCTGTTTCTTATACAAAATGTCGCCAAATCTCAAATACACAGTAAAAAAAGGTCTTCTTAAATCAATCTATCAATATTAATATAAATAGTATGATTAAAATGACATATTTTTCTGTATTTTTACATTAGCACATGTCAGAAATACTATTCAAATTACCTTATGAAAATCTGAACCATTTGTGTTCTTTCCTTGTGAGATTATTGCAGTCTATCGTTAAAAAAATTTCATATCGTACTTTATTTAGCTAAAATCATGAAATATAATAAAAATAGTAATATAAAGTCACACAAGACGATAAAAGTAATGAATGCCGTTTATTTTTCAATGAAACGCGATAGGTACATGTGGCAACCCTAAGGCAACAAAATGCCTGATGCGCCAGTTCGTATGTATAGGAGCCTTAGCCTGGATCGCTTCACTCCACTGAATTATCTAGCCAAAAATTCTATAATAAAAGAGATCCCCTTTAGATATTCTTTGATCTAGCTCTGAACCGATCGACAGTACAGTACTGAACACTTTGGTTCTAGATCCATCGACCAGTT
The DNA here is from genome assembly GCA_963930645.1 of Salticus scenicus. Lineage (NCBI taxonomy): Eukaryota > Metazoa > Arthropoda > Arachnida > Araneae > Salticidae > Salticus > Salticus scenicus. Next base: position 238,538,127 of record OZ005660.1, read on the forward strand.
GTGGATCGGGCAGCTTACTGAAAACGCTCGTAATGGTGCTCTAATCCATTTACATATTATTAATTTCATATTTCCATTAAAAAAGTATGTATAGAAATATATATATATATAATGAAGTTTATGAAGGACATCATCAGTGTTTTCAATAATATTTTTACAACAAAAAAGCTAAAAAAATCTATTTTATGGTTTAATTTTCTGTTTATATAGTCTTCTTAAAATAATTATTCTTATACAACTGATCATCGAATAGTTCTCTATCCCTTGTTATGAATATATATATATATATATTTAAAATTCAGGAAACATTTAAATCAACGCATACAACTGCTTAAAGAGTTCCATTGAGTTTTCTTTATTAACCCATTATGGCGTGTTGTCCTCGCTGCTAAGACGCGATTACTCAAAAACTCATCCTGGAAATTTTTTAGCAAAAATTTACGTTTATAATGTAACAGAAAAGGCCAGTTTTTAAGCTTAAAATTTCTTTTAATTTAATTTTGTTCCTGAATTCCGGTGGCAGTGTAATTTAAATGATCCGGATTACCTTGCGCCACAAAGGGTTATATTATAAAACACTTATTATGGAGGTATATGAATAGGGATCACTTATACAGTGTGTAACAAAATTATAAGACCACTGGGGATTTTGTGATTTTTATTATAAATAGTATATATATATTTTAATTAAATTAAGTTGATGGGAATTAATAAAATATATGCATATTATTTTTAAGAGATATTTATGTATGCTTTTTATTCTATCAACAATTTCAAAATTTTCCACTCAAATATCTTTAAAAAAATTATAGGACCACTAGATAAAACAAATTTTTTCGTAAAACTAAAATGATGTTGATTCATTATTTTTCCGAATAACTTCAAATACTTGATTTTTCATTGAATTAATCAGGTTTTCGAATTATGATTCATCCATGATAGCTACTTCCAATTCAAATACAGAATCATATTGGTGGTTATTCGCATGCACTTGTCTAGCTGAATGACCCCCACAAGTTTTCTATGAGGTTCAGGTCTGGACTACGGCATGGCCAGCTTAAGACCTCGATTGTTTCTTTTTAAAACAAGTTTTTATTTGATTTAGACACTTGATATAGCGTGTTGTCAGGCTGAAATTTCCATTTTGACTATCCTAAAAATGGACCAAAAGGTATAAGGTGTTGGTAAATCAGTTGTTGATAACAACTAGAGTCCAATTTTTCCGGAACTCACTACAGATCACATTTCCCATCATATGCAAAAGCTCCTCACACCATACAGAGCCACCAACCATGTGCCTACTTAAAAAAATTCCGAGGTTCAGTTTGTAAATCAAGTCAGTAGTAAATATTACTGTCCGGACCATTCAGATTGAATTTATTTTCGTCGGAAAAACATTTTTCCAAGTGTCTCATGTGAAACAGTTTTACTTGTCTGCTGTGTTGTTTCTTGAGTAGGTAAGTTCTGCTTCGTTGCGGAGAGCGGTTGTTATTAACTCTCAGAATCAAAAAATTTGCGCATGCGCACGTAAGATGTGTAATCTTCTCAACTTAAAAATAAATTGTAATAAATACCGCTGGTGCTGCCATCTAACGGAATTATTGAAAACCATAGATGAAGTCACCCAAAATTGAAAAACAAAATTTCTTGTGCTATACAATGCTGATTATTCATAATTATTATTTAAGTTTATATTCTTTTTTTTTTTTTTTTTTTTTTCATCCAAATTTTCTAATACAATAGAATAATTTTTGGAGAAACCATGCATAGTTGAAAAATTAAATTTCTTGTACTATACTGAATAAATTAAAAATATATTTAGTTTTTTAAATCCAAATATAGTACATTAAAATAATCTTTGGGAAAACAATGCAAAATAGGAAGATTTAATTTCTTGTAGTATATTTATTATTATTTTTTAAAAATATATTTAGTTTTTAAAAATCCAAGTGTAATACATTAAAATAATCTTTGAAGATACCATGCAAATTTGAAAAATAAAATTTCTTTTACCATACTTTTTGAGTTAAAATTTAGATTAATTTTTTAAAAAGTATATTGGATTTTTAAAATCCAAATATAATAATGCTATTGAATAATCTTTGGAGAAACTATGGAAAATTGCAAAATTTAATTTCTTGTACAATAGTAATTTATCATTATTACTTTCAATCAAAGACTACTATACATATCCTAAGGGCTACTATTTTATACATTAAAGGCAACTAAAGCAGCTATTTTTGAGTGTCTTTCATACTGGGAACCCTGTAATACTAATTACAAAGTTAAAAGTTCACTGTAGAATAAGCAAAGTTGGCAAGAAAACAGGTTTTTTTTTTTTTTTTTTTTTTTTTTTTTAACGGTTTAATTTTTGTTTAAGCCAGGTTTTTATTAGTATATGTTTCCCAGTCATATTATACATATTTGTAAATAAAATTACCACTTTTAAAAGCAGTTAATACTCTAATATAACTTCATTTAAAAATAGTTTAAATTGATAATAATAAAAAGGTACGAGATTTTTTTCAGCTTTTTTGTAGGTTGTGATTTTCTTTCTGTAACAATGCACAAGAAACAAAGCTTGTACTTCAGACATGAAATTCTGTTATATCTCATCTAATTAAATAAGTTTTCACATAGTCATATTAATAAAACATTTATTTATTTTTATGTTTAAGGATAAAACAATCAAATCATTTATTTCTGTAATTCAGGGTTTTATCACCTGAATTCTTATATTTTTCATTAAGGTTTATTGTCCTCATAAAGTTTTATTTATTTTTACACTTTTGTCATTCTCATTCTTGAAAAAGAACTGTTATATCAAAGTGCATTAAATTTTATTATAGCTAAAATCTTTTATATTCAAAACTTCTATAATTATTCCATAATTGTAGTATTGACTTTTCATTAAAATGGTGTAAATTGTAATTAACAGAATTACTGTGAGTTGACAAAAATTTGTTTTTTCAGAATGAATGTTAAATCTAACATGGCTTTTCCTACAATTTAATAATAACAAATTAGCTTAATAAATAACACTAAAATTCTTAATTTAATGAACTAGGGAAATAATAATAATAATATTATTATTATTAAGAAGAGATTTAAGAAAAATATTATAAGTTTCATAGCTTTTTCCAAATTAAATTTTCTATTTTAAGAAAACACTCTACATCAGTTGTAAAATCTTTTGAGATTAGAATTATTTCAACATTTTCCAATATTTAGATATTAAAATTTTTATTTTCATTTTCTTAATTCTAGTACTGTTACATTTTAATAAAATAATTCACAAAATGTCCTTGAATGGAGAACTTTTTGCATTTTCGTATTCTTTGATTTTTTTATATCCTTCTTCTACGGAATCAACTAAGAAAATATTCATTGTGTATCCTAATTCTTACTTATACTATACGGCACACTGTACTCATACTTCGCGCTGTTTATGTTCGATCACCAACAGAACGAACGAAAACCAAGAGCTAATAGAAGCAGAAGCGCATGCGCAAGTTTTGTGATTCTGAGAGTTAATAACAACCGTTCTCCCTTCGGGGCAAGCTTGAAAATTTGTCTATTATCGCGAGCTAATAATTTACTCTTCTTCCCGCATCCTTTATATTTTCCATAAAAATCTCTTATTTAAAACATTATGAATAGCAATTTTATAATGTTCTCATTTATTTCACGTTCCTTTTTGAGAGCAGAGCAGTTATAAAACCAATTTTTTCAAACTTTTATCTCAGATAATTCTCTTCCACGCGGCATTGTGAATTTCCTGATAAAATAAAAAAAATTAAATTCGACTTTTCTTTATAATATTATCGTTTGCATATTTTTTTTTTTTTTTTTTTTTTTTGTGACGTAGTTACAGTTTACCGACGACTTTAAAAGGAAAAATAAAATCACTTTGAAAACTCAAACGATTTTGAATAAAAAATTAAGTGGTCTTACATATATGTTACACCGACATTTAAAAAAAATCGTTTGCTGAGGGAAACTAATTCAAATTTTTTTCCCATTAATGATTTGTTTGAGAACATATCTTTTAAAATTATTCATTTTATGCAGTGTACTATTAAAATTAGTGATATTTTGGGTGGTCTTACAATTGTGTTACACACTGTATAGTTCACAACTGATTGACATCTCATAAGTAAGACAAAAAATTAGTGCAAATTAAGAGGACATAGCTACCAACATTAAAAACTTTCAATCCACTAGTATTTTTAAAATGAAATGTGTCATTGAGCAAATACATATAATTAAATAAATTGAAACATTTATAAAAACTTTCCTTATGAAATTTTCATTCAAATCATGGTTTTGCACCTATGAGTTGAGGTTTATGAGAAAGTTTTACAACCGATAATTGCACATTTTACAACTGAAATGCTTCTAAACTATATAACTAGGATGCTGTTCTCCAACAAAAACAGATTTTTCAGAAAATTAATTTATTGCATACTTCAGAACTGAAAGGCTTCTCACAAGTATGAACTAAGTCGGTGTCTACTGAGATGAGTTTTCCAAAAAAATTCTATACTGCATTATTCACAACTAAAAGGTTTTTCCTCAATATGACAAAGCTTGTGCACATTCAGATTAGATTTCCGAGAAAAATTTTTATTACACATTTCACAATTGAAGGGCTTCTCACCAGTATGACTGCGTTTGTGTCTACTGAGATCAGATTGTTGAGAAAATCTTTTACTGCATGTTTCACAACTGAAAGGCTTCTCACCGGTATGACTAAGATAGTGCTTATTCAGAGAAGTTTTTTGTGAAAATTGCTTATTGCATATTTCACAACTAAAAGGCTTCTCCGTAGTATGAGTAATTTCATGTTTTCTAAGATCAGATTTTTGAGAAAATTCTTTATTGCATATTTCACAGCTGAAAGGCTTCTCACCAGTATGAGAAAACTGGTGTGCCTTCAGATAAGTCTTTCGAGAAAATTCTTTACTGCATACTTCACAAATGAATTTCTCACCAGTATGACTGCGTTCGTGTGTATTGAGAACAGATTTTCGAGAAAATCTTTTACTGCATATTTCACAACTGAAAGGCTTCTCACCAGTATGACTAAAATAATGTCTATTGAGATCAGATTTTTGTGAAAATAGTTTATTGCACATTTCACAACTGAAAGGCTTCTCACCTGTATGACTAAGATAGTGTTTATTCAGAGAAGATTTTTGTGAAAATAGTTTATTGCATATTTTACAACTGAAAAGCTTCTCACCAGTATGACAAAATCGGTGTGCCGTCAGAGAAGTTTTTTGAGAAAATTCTTTACTGCATACTTCACAAATAAATTTCTCAACAGAATGAATAGGTTGATGTCTATTTAAATCATATTTATGAAAAAATTCTTTATTGAATATTTTACAACTGAAAGGCTTCTCTGCAGTATGACAAAATTGGTGCATTTTCAGAGATTTCCAAGAAAATATTTTATTACATATTTCACAACTGAAAGGCTTCTTCCTAGTATGACAAAGCTCACGGGCATTCAGATAAAGTTTATGAGAAAATTCTTTATTGCATATTTCACAGCTGAAGGGCTTCTCACCAGTACGGCTAAGATTGAGTCTATTGAGATGAATGTTTCCAGAAAATACTTTAGCATATTTCACAACTGAAAGGCTAAATCGATAAGATAATAAGAATAAAGATTATTAAGATCGATATAAGATAATTTTTATCCACAACTGATTTTTGTGAAAATTTTTTATTGCATATTTCACACCTGAAAGGTTTTTCCCCAGTGTGACAAAATTTGTGCACATTCAGATAAGATTTTTGAGAAAATGTTTATTTCATATTTCACAACTGAAAGGCATCTCCGTAGTACGAAAAAGTTGGTGCGATTTCAGAGACGATTTCCAAGAAAATGGTTTATTACATATCTTACAATTGAAAGGCTTTTCCCCAGTATGACAAAGCTGATGCGTGTTCAGATGTCATTTTTGAGAAAATTCATTGTTGCATATTTTACAACAGAAAAATTTTTCAGTATTATGACAAAATTTGTGCACATTGACATGAGATTTTGAGAAAAATTTTTATTCCTTATTTTACAACTAAAATCTTTCTCCCCTGTATGAATCAGTTGGTGTCTATTCAGATTAGGTTTCACAGAATATTGTTTACTGCATGACTCATATCTCCAAGGCTTCTCTTTGGTATGATTAAGTAGGTGCTTTCGGTCAGATTGACGTATTAAGTGACGCGATGAATAAATGATACAAAACGTTTGAGGCAATAAGTGAGTCGTTGAATGAGACATAAGTTTTAAAGTAATACAAAAAATAATTATAAGGTAACATGACAAACTGTTGCGATGAGGCAAGACAATGTCATACATCATGTATGAGTGACCCAACACTAGATTAAACACTGAAAAAAATCTCCTAAATAGAGATAATAATATTATTTTTAACATTTGTTTTATGTATATATCTGTGTTGAAAGTAATCTTTAAACACATTTCTTAATTACACTAGCGGTAAAAATATATATTTTATTTATTAATAAAGTCTATATATTTTTATTAAAGTATAAGTATATTCAAACAGAATTACTAAATTTTACATTTTTACTGCTGTGTTGTTTAATATTTTTTTAGAAATTCTGTTTGAATAGTTACAAAATGCAGTTATGATATGTGTTGTGTAAAAAAAAAAAGATGTATAATTAGATTTTCTGTAGTATTCAGATTTCTTTATCTGTAAAATATGCAGTAAGAAATTTTATCTTAATATGGTTCAAAATAACGGAAAAAATTTTGTTTGAGATACAAGAAGAAAATATTCTTCAGTTATTATATTTTTTAATTAAAATATTTACATGTTCCAGTTGGGAATTTTCTAAAAATCTCATCTAAATTAGCACAAACTTATCCATACTTTTATGAAGACTTTCAGTTATTCTTCATAAAATACGAAATCTTCTTACAAATCTGATTTAGGTACGCATCTTGTTTTTGAAATGGATATAGAGCCTTTCATTTGTGAAATATGTAAAAAATGTTTTTCTCGAAGATGTTATTTAATTAAGCACCAACTTATTCATGCTAAAAACAAGCCTTTCAGCTGTGAGATATGCAGTAAACAATTTTCTGCTAAAAGGGATCTGAATAGACATCAACTGATTCATACAGGGGAGAAACCTTTTAGTTGTGAAATATGCAATAAAAAATTTTCTCGAAAATCTCATCTCAATGTGCATCAACTTCGTCATACTGATGAGAAGCCCTTCAGTTGTGAAATATGTAATAAAACATTTTTTCAGAAATCTAACCTGAATGCGCACAAACTTTGTTACACTAGGAAAAAGTCTTTCAGTTGTGAAATATGCAATAAACGTTATTCACAAAAATCTACTCTAAATAAACACTATCTTATTCACACTGGTAAGAAGACTTACAGTTGTGAAATATGCAAAAAACAATTTTCAGAAAAATCTTCTCTGAAAACACACTATTTTAGTCATACTGGTGAGAAGCCTTTCAGTTGTGTAATATGCAATAAGCAATTTTCTAGAAAATCTGATCTGAATACGCACTATCTTAGTCATACTGGTGAGAAGCCTTTCAGTTGTGAAATATGCAATAAAGAATTTTTTCGGAAATATCATCTCAATAGACATAAACGCACTCATGCTGGTGAGAAGTCTAAGTTGTGAAATGTGCAATAAAAAATTTTCTCGGAAATCTCATCTAAATAGACATAGACTTACTCATACTGGTGAAAAGTTCAGTTGTGAAGTATGCAGCGAGGAATCTTCTCGAAAGATTTCTCTGAAAGCACATCAGCTTTGTCATTCTGGTGAAAAGCCTTTCAGTTGTGAAATATGCAGTCAAAGATTTTCTCAAAAATCTGATCTCAATAGACACAAACGCAGTCATACTGGTGAGAAAACTTTCAGTTGTGAAATATGCAATAAAAAATTTTCAAAAATCTACACTGAATGTGCACCAACGTTGTCATACTGGTGAGAAATCTTTCAGTTGTAAAATATGCAATAAAATGTTTTCTCAAAAATCTACTCTCAGTGTGCACCAACTTTGTCATACTGGTGAGAAACGTTTTAGTTGTAAAATATGCAATAATTTTTTTTCTCGAAAATCTACTCTCAATGTGCACCAACTTTTTCATACTGGCGAGAAACGTTTCAGTTGTGAAATATGCAGTGAAAAATTTTCTCAAAAATCACATATGAAAGCGCACCTACTTTGTCACACTGGGAAGATGCCTTTCAGTTGTGAAATATGCAGTAAAAAATTTTCACAAAAATCTTATCTTAAAAGACATAAATTTACTCATACTGGAGAAAAAACTTTCAGTTGTGTAATATGCAATAAACGATTTTCACGTAAATCTAGTTTGAAAAAACACTACCTTAGTCATACTGGTGGAGAAGCCTTTCAGTTGTGAAATATGAAATAAAACTTTTTCTGAAAATTTGATCTAAATAGACACAAACATAGTCGCACTGGTGAGAAGACTTTCATTTGTGAAATATGCAATTAAGAATTTTCTCGGCAATTTCATCTCAATAGATGCCGACTTAGTCATACTAGTGAGAAGTCTTTCAGTTCTGGAATAGTATGCAATTAAAAATGTTCTAAAAAATCTTATGTTGTTGGAAAACAACCTAGTCATATCGTTGAGATGCATATCAGTTGTAAAATGTACAATAATCATTTGTAAAACGTTCTCCTAAATCTCATTTCATAGGTGTAAAGTCATCATTTGAATGAAGACTTTATTCCGGAAAGATTTTGTAAAGGTTTCAAAAATTTGAAAATATATACGATCTTTTATTTATCTATTTAGTTTATTAACGCTGGTGCTGGTGGTTTTAAAAACTGGTAGTGTTGCAGGCTATGTCAGCTGAATATGCACCAACCTTATCATACTTGTGAGATGTCATTCTCATTCAGTTGTGAACTCTATAAATGATCCCTATTGATATGCCTCCTTAATAAGTTTTTATTACAGCTTAGTAATTAAAACTTAATGGAAGTGTTTAAGCATCGCTTGTTTTTTTTATGTTTCTTTCATTTTAAACTTATTTATTTATATATATATTTCAAAACAAGGGATAGAGAACCATTCGATGGTCAGTTGTGTTTCATATGTGGTATTTTCAATGTAATTCATACTGTTTGACTGTATATGATTAATACTATAAATAATTCATTATATGTAAGTTTATTAGACATTAAACGATTTGTTAGCAAACCAGCCAGCGGCAAGCTACATGACAACATCAAATCAACAATTCTTATATCTCAGTTAACAAGTTAGTAGTCGCTTAGTTGGTCGATTTGCCGCCCATTCTTCAGTTTTTCCAGATTTTTTTATTCAATAGCCACCAAAAATTTTCAGAAGTGGCATTTGATATACATAAAACGCGAATAAATTCAAAGAAACGTCGATCACATCACTTCTTAAAATTATTGGTGACAGTTAAATAAAAAGTGCGCAATCTGTAATAGGTGGCGCTGTCTATAGCGACTACTAACTGGTTAATGGTTTGCAGTTACATACATGTAGTTGAAGTAGCAGTACCACAGTTATGTCACATCCTCCCTTCTAACTTATACAGACCTATATACAATTAAATTACAAATACAATATTTAATTACATACATAATAATTTAAATACTGTGGTCGTTTGATGACACGACTTGTACGATTATAATTACTATACTGTGTATGTACAACTTTGGAAATTGGACTGGAAACTGCACTATGAGGTGTAGAAATATTCTCTGAAAAATCATCAATAATATTACTATAATACTCTCGAGATGTCTTAGATGGTTTTAAGGGCGTGCATCCGGAAATGAAGATTTCTTTTCAACATGGCCGCCCAGGTTCTAAGAAAAAATTGGGGTTGGCCTAACTTTAAAAACTGACAGCCGAGAGCTCCAATCAGTGAATAGTAGAATTCCCCTATTAGTTGAAAAATTATCTTCTTGACTACCTTAATTATTTTGACACTTCCTCTCCTAGCTGTGGGGTGACAAAGGTGGTAAGAGACAGTTTCGCACCTGTATTCAATTATAGCATACAAGTTATTTATAGTATACAAGAACGCCGCTAAAAAAATATACAAACTATCGCATCGCTCAGTGAAATATTTTGTGAAACGTAAATCACTAAAATAAATAGATTTAAGATTTAAATTCTAATGTCAAGAAATTTAATCTTATTAAATGAATAAATGAAAATTCTTTACACAAAATGTTTCGGAACAGAAGAAAATATTTTTTTAAATTATAAATACACGCATAAAATATATGAATATTATAAGAAAATGTTTATTGAATTATTTATACTACATATATAGTTTCAGACAGTACATAAAATAGCTCTCTCTCTTGTCGAAAGATTCAAACCCACAGTAGTGTGTTTTAAAAAATAGTGTTTTTTTTTTTTTCTTTTTTTAAGTTTTAATAGGAAATATGTTTACTCAAAAGTTTTTTTTTAATTCTAACTATTTACTTTCTTTCACGTATACACAGGGTAAAGAAAGTATTGTTTTTGGGTCAAATTTTCGAAATTGAGTTTTTTTTTTTCTTTATTATATAATTATACGTTTTGAAATCCTCTGAATTGGAAAATGTTTTTAGCGGTTGGTTTGTGTGTGTATCTGTCTGTTATCAGCATATATCAAGAACAAATAATAGCAGAAAGTCCAAACTTGGTATTTTAAATGGGTTTCATATAAATATGCTACACTAAATTTTTTCCTTGAGACAAAGCAAATGGTTCACGTACAGGAATATCCAAGAGAATTCAAATACATGATGGTTATGGGGTTCAAAGTTCAAATAAATTATGTTCTGATAAGTACAATTTAACATGAATAGGCTGATTAAACAAAAGTGAGTAACAATTTTTTTTAAATGCATAAAAGCATGTTTTGTGTAGATTGTGGTATGGAAATCATTCATCATTCGTTTACAGAGCTCCAAAGTATTTGGATATATTGAGGCTATACTTGGAAATTGCTCGAATTATAACTAATTTTGTGTTAGAAGTTTTTCAAGTAAGAATAAATTTAAATACACAACATTGTTTATCGACAATATGCAGTGCTACCCAAAATTAAGCTAAACGCTCTTTTGTATTGAATGTAATTGATGGAAGTACTTTGCTATATTTTATTATGCCGACGAACACTTGCTCACGAAGAAAAATTAATTTTTCATATCCATACTGTATGTAAACGAATTACTTTTAGTAGTTTTATTCTCAACTCTAGTTTTTTTTTTTTTTTTTTCATAATATCACATTTTGAGGTTCCCTGATTATAAAAGTCCATTATTTAGCGGTTGATCTGTATATATATCTGTTATCAGAATAACATAAAAACAGATAACTGCAGGAAATTCAAAAGTGGTATTTTGAAGTTCGTATTAGGTTGCCACTTAAAATTTTGAGCAAGGTTGTCAAGTTTGAAGTCAAATTAGTAACAGCCTTGATTATTATTCATTTGTTTATTTTTACAATTATGCATTATAAATAAGTGGGTTTGATGGAGGAGGGGAGTATCCCTCTTACAAAGAAATACATGTGAAATAAAACTGTTCCATATGTTCTAAAAATGTTCCGCAATTTTAGATTTTTTTAAGTACATTATTTTTATTATCTTATGCTATTGATCTTAAAACTTAATATGCAATATATATATATATATATATATACAATGAAAACCTTTTTAAAAATTTTCAGTAAATATTCAATATAATTTTCTTTCATTATTTTATTACAATATGACATTTTCCTGTTCCTCCCTTAAAATTTTAGTCTTGAGTCTAAACAGTTTTAAGATTTAATTAAGTAGAATTACAGTTCAAGGAAAAATTTTATTTATTTATTTATTTATTTTGGGGTCTAATTTTAATTTAATTTTCGAATTTTGATGGAATATAATCCGACACACGCAGAGCTGCAAATACTTTAATTAAGAAAACGTTAAAAATTAAAAAGTAAAATAATACGTTCATTTCCTGATATTTTAACTGTGGATCTATGATAAATAACACACGTGAAGTTGAAATATTTACAAGGCTTTTAGTTTAGAACCTCATCCCCCACCGCCCTTATTATTTCCCAAAATAATTTACATCTCTGCAGAAAGGAAAAGCAATAAATTATAAAACAATTAGGATAACAAAATTAATAATTTCAATAATTTTCTACTTGCAACTTTAAGTAAAATCAATCCTATGCAGAGGTCCCCTCCTAGGTGATTCTAAACTGCCCTGTTTTCTGCAATTCTACTCTTCCAAACTTCACAATTTCATCGCTCCAACGGCACTATTATATATTTCCTAACCCATAGTTTAATTTTTCATTCCTTTATTTAATTATTTTTAACAAATTATTATTATTTTAAAGTTATGTCCAGACATTACAATTTACAATTTTTTAAAGTCATAAAATTAGTTTAAAAAAAACAAATCTTTGATATTAAAGAAAAAACTTCAAATCAGACTCTTTCTACCGTCTATGTCTCTATGATGGGTTGGTTTGTCTGCTGTTTGACACTGATATAACAAACAAAATCAAATTTGTCAAATCAAATCAAAAATATTTTATCAATTTCACCCACGATAGCTAATTCTTTTAGCACAAAAATGCTGGAAAATCTTTCTTTATCTATGCATATTTTTAATTTATTTTAGTAACTTCCTTTTATATAAAAATCAACCTCTGACTCTTTTTACAATATATATAAATGCCATAGTAATGGGGAAAATGTTTTATAAATTATGAATGATGCATGGGTTCTGAAACAGATTTTTTTTTGTTCAATCTGTCTCTCTCTCTCCCCCCCCCCCTTCCCCTCGTAAAAACAAAAATTTTTTGCTGTTGTTCGTATTTAGAAGTATTTTACAAGAAACAATTAAGAAAAGTGCCCTTTCTTCCGGTATCTTTTTTTCCGCGATCCGGAAAAAACGGCACTTTTCTTAATTTGCGAATCGAAAAAGTGCCCCCCCTTTTTTTTTTCCCAGGTGCCCCTTTTTCCGGGATCCGCATAAACTTGCACCCATTTGGCGCAACTTTCGTGATTACGATTTATACATACGACATAACAGCATACTGCGAATATCCCATTCGAAGCACAGTATAAATATACAAAGAAAAAATTCGCTTATTCGATTTTCATTGAATTACTAATTTAATTAACACATTTTCTTGAATAGCAACCCTACCACTAACCAAAAGATTTTACTCTCTAAGCTATGAGAAGCGTTTGGTTCGATTCAAGGCAGCACTCGTCAGCCTAGCACTAGGAGTTTTCCATCGTTTTCTCCAAAACACACGTTAATATGGATTAGGACCCATTAAAAAGATTCTCACAGAATCCATTCCACCTAGACTTTTTCTAAATTTAATAATAATAATAATAATAATGAATACGAATTATAATAGCTTTAATTATAATAGCTTTAATTATAATAGCTTTAATTTTACAGCAAATGCAATACAGGTTTCAGATTCTCTGTTTTAGGTTGGGACGTCATTATTACAACACTATACTATAATAAAAAATTTAATAAAAATTAATATCCATAATTTGAAATGGACACAAAATGAAAAATAAGATAATTATTTCGTTAGAATTTTATGCTTTTGTATTGTTATTATTATTATTTTGCCGGAGGTTTGCGTTATTTATATCATTTTTAATAGAAAACGTGCTATAGCTACCTTGAATAACATATATCAGTTTCAAAGCATTCTACAAAAAAAAAAAAAAAAAAAAAAGAAAAGAAAATAAATAAATAAATAAATAAATAAATAAATAAAATAAAATAAAATAAAATAAAATAAAATAAATAAATAAATAAAAATAACGGAATGTTGAAAAAAAAGAAAAAAAATAACCTGGTGTGTCACTCACACGACTTTCTCTTACCCTGAACTTTAATACTATAAATACAGGTTAGAGATTAAGAGGTAAGATAACGATGTTATGTAAACCTATGTTAAACAATTCAAATTAGGCTTCGGAAGAGTTTTGTATGATAATTAATTCTGTGTGAGGGGGGCTATGGCGCCCCTCAACCCCCCGTTTCATTAACGCACCTACTTTTATATAGAATTTAATTCGGTTATTAAAAAATAATTTATTAAAATTATTATTTAAAAAAATTATCTTTTATAATAATGCAGACGATTTCCATATTAGAGAAGTAGTATGACACTAAATATCAAAAAAAAAGTCCATTTTATTCTCAATATATATATATATATAACGATTTTTTTTTCTAAGTTTTTTTTTTTTCGTTAAAGTGAAAAAAATCGATAACTTTGTTTTAAATTATCGCAAAACGATAGTTCAACCATTCGTTTTAAAGGTATTGGCGAGCTCTTTTGAAAGATACCCATCATGAAAATCTACTCCCCTCGAGGATGGACTTCCCTCCCAGGGGCGGAGGCGAGGCTCTTACATACACAAAAAAATTTTCCCAGTTGACTATCTCTATTACAAAATATATATATTCGTTTCATTTAGTTTAGTGCAGTCTATAGACGTTAAACTCTACTTACCTGCAATTTCCCCCATAGACGTAATGTATTAGAATTCTCTTGATTGTCCTTGTACACGAACCATTTGCTTGATCTTAACGAAAAGCTTACTGTAGCATCCCTATATGATACACATTTAGAATACCAAGTTTGAACTTTCTGCCATATTTTGTTTTTGAGATATGCTGATAACAGACAGACACACACACAGACACACAGACCATTTGCTAAAAACATGATTTTCGTGTTCAGGGGACCTCAAAACGTGTAAATATAACAAAATCTCGCGTTCGAAAATTTGACCCCAAAACAATACTTTCTTTTCCTTATGGGTAAGACAAAGTAAAAAAGAGGAGAAGCATTGAAAGTTACAAATACTTCAATTACAAATAATAATAATAATAATAAATAATAATGACATGTTAATTTTTTAATATTCTTATTTTTGAACATAATAAGAAACAGTTCTAAGTTACGGTTTAATATTAACAAGACCTAAATCACAACCACTATCATACTAAAATACTTTGTATGCGCACGGCAATAGAACAGACTTTTTCAAACTCTAAAACCTAAAAATACTTTAATTGAAAAAAATATCAGCAAAAAAATTGAAATTTAAGAGATAAAATAGTATATTGATTTCAAAATATTTATATTCATAATCTAAATATTTTGTATCGTGGCTGAAATTTGGAATTTTCTTTGAAAAAGGAAAACATAGAATAAAGTTTTATATTCAACTGTAATATTCAAAAGGAAAGAATTTTGTTTATAAATTTTATCCTTCATATATATATTGCCCTTCGCACAGATACATTCATTAGTATGATAGATAGTCCCTAATTAGACGAAAAATAAACAGATGAAAAAATTGCCACAACACACAAAAGCCAACTTGGTCAGTATTATATATATATATATATATATATATATATATATGCGCACATTTTAAACTACAAGTATGAATATTGGCAAAAGCATTTGTTAATTACTCTCTGTACATTTATTTTTATTAAGATATCAAACAAAATAAAACTGCTGTACAAATAGGAAAAAGAATTCAAAGCTATACACAAATAAACTTTTATTGACAAAAACAACATTACAAAATATCAGACAAATTTAGTAATTTTAATTTGATTGGTTAATCAATTATTATTTCTGATTTCTATGTGCCTTATCTCATTTGTCTATTATTCAATCAGATAATATGTTTAATTACACAGGCATACAAAAATGAAGTTTACAAAATTTGATTTGATGATTTCAGCTGGACCTTTATGTTTTTTGATGTGCTGAAACCGAAAATACAGCCCATTTTTCTCTATCACGTATAGATTTTTGTCAATACAGGGTGTTTACCGACACGATTTCTTATATATACCATCATAACAATCGGTTTGTTGGTTGGTTGATATGGTTTTAAGTCGCACTAGGGCTTCACAATTTCAACAATAGGCTTACTTGATTAATTAATCATGGAGAAATACTATAAAACTTATTATATAATTATATTGGTGGAAGAGTAATGGAAGAAATTGTACCCTGTTTTGACAAAAATGTATACGTGATAGAGACAAACTGGCTTCACTTTCGGTTTCAGAAAACCAAAAAACATAAATATCAGCCAAAATTATAAAATCAAAATTCTACATGTCGGCCTGTGTTATCTCCTGTGGATAATTTTAAGTTTAACATCAAATGAGTTTTCAGATACATTTTTCGTTGCTGTAACATATTTTATATTGGTATTTGACAAATGAATTTATCGTTTTCTTGCTTTCAGTTGTATTTCTTTCATTATTTACATATACCATATATACATAAATTTTCACACACAAATAAATATATGATGTAAAATAAGGGCATGACAAGGTACTATAAAAACTGAAAAATAAATAAATAAATAAAAATAAATTGGAAATTAAAAGCCAAATTACATTTTCTGCATTAAATTTGTTGCATTCATTTTCTTATTTAATCAAATAAATTATCACATTTTTCTAATTAAAAAATCAATAACAATGAACGTATTTGCATTTGCAAAACAAAGATATAAAAGGGTAGTATTTAAACTGAGGAAAGTAAAATAAACAAGAACCGAAAACTGAAAACTATGTACACTCTAGGAACAAAATAAAAACGTTCTCTATAATAATAGCCATATTTTTTCAGCGGTTACGCTGAGAACTAACATTATAGCTGCAATAAAACATCGAAATAAATACAGTAAAATTTTACCCATGGCCTTCAAAAAACAAAAAGGTTAATTTGACAGAAAACAAATACCATCACTTTTGCAACATTGTATTGAGAAAATAGAAAGCAAACCTTTATCCATAATTAGAATTAAATAATAAGAAAAGTAAATTAAGAATTTATTTCATGGTTTAGTTTAAATTAACCAAATTTACTTTTTTTTTTTTTTTTCAGGAACAGCTTTAGTATAAGATCGCCTTGACGAATTCGGCTAGTCACGCATAATCATTATAAATAAATCACATAATATCGCAAAAAATTAATAAAACGAAAACAATCATCACGTAATTTTTTCTAAACTGCTCGAAACAGCTTATCTTTTACTTCATTAATGATCATTTGAAACATATTTTATAAAGAAAACCAACTTTTTTCTTCTTTTTTTAATGAATACATTATTGTTATTGTTATTATTACTATTATTTATAAAACATTTGTTATCGTACAAACTGTTCGTCAGTCATAACCTACTTTATTTTCGCGGCAGACATTTTAGTTTATGTGAGCACTGAAAATATAAATTAATTTTTAAATGGCGTAAAATTAGTGAAATAAAAACAATAGTCATATAAATTATTTATTTCCAACGTATCTAAGTCATGATTAAAAAACAAAAACATATTAAATAAAATAAATGAATAATAATATAATACGCCAAAACATCGGCAAAAAAAAAAATCAAAAGTACGGCCTATGAAAGCTCCTATCTGTTGATGTGAGATTTCATAGCAGCTTCAAGCTTTTTGAAGTGAAAAATTCTTTAGGCGCATTGAGCACTTTTTGGGTGAGCAAAAATCATGGAACTCGCGTCATCGTCAGCGAACACTTTGAAATTCTGCAGGCGTTCGTTGCCGTTGTTACCATGACAACCCAGTCACAGAGAGTTTGGTCGGGAAGAAACATATTTTTTTCCAATTGACATCACGTGGTTTTTCTACTAGGAATAAAAATTGCAAATTTTAAAATGCTTCAATTTTCTTCTAAATTCTTTGAAACTTACTGTGCGCCATTAACAGCACACGGGATAGTTGCAGTTCAAATTTCATCGATTTTGGAAAAAAATTACATTTTAATTGGAAATAAAATTTTATTCTAATACGCGTATTTCAAATTCTAATTATGACTAAATTATTTTTAATACATCATTCGAAAGATATTTTAAAGTACTTTTATATTATCCAAAGTGGAATACGAGATTTCAGCTGATTTACACGTTTTGAGGTGTCCTGAATGGGTTTTCTTTTGTATCTCAGCTACTAATTAAAATAATTTCATAAGTAATAGATCATTTGAAAGCTTTGTTGAGTTGGAATCGAACAGTAGCTTACAGAAATTTCTACCGCCAGATGGCGCTGTAATATTTTAAAATTTCAATATTTCAATTTCTAATTATGATTAAATTATTTTTAATACATCATTCGAAAGATATTTTAAAGTTCTTTTATATTATCGAAAGTGGAATTCGAGATTTCACCTGATTTACACGTTTTGAGGTGTATTGTATCGGTTTTCTTTTGTATCTCAGCTACTAATTAAAATAATTTCTTAAGTAATTAATATTTTTACCTAATGTAAGGCTTAGTTCATTTAATTTGGGTAGCTACAAATATTGTGCCGAATCATATAATACAGATACAGATCACAAACACTTCTTTACAAACCAAAAATAAATCGAAAATAATAATCTAATAGCTCGACGATACAATTCACAAGTTACTAAGTTTTCACTTCTATCGGCAGCCCCCGAAGACTGCTTTGATTTTTTTTTTTTTTTCAATCACTACGATGTTATAGTGTAAGATATGAATGTATTTTAAAATATCCGTGTAAAACAGTGTTAAATAATTTAAGCTGGCGGGAGAGCTAAACAAGTAAAGAATAATAAATTAGAAAATATGTTTAATTGAAAATATTGACAGCTAGGCGGATGAAGATCAGATAGTTACAAAATTAGGGAATATGGAAAAATTTTACTTGGGTTAATTATTAGAGTTATATAAATTATTTTTTATTGTTTTTATCTCTTAATTTAATTGCATCCAAAATATAGTCTGGGTTTCTGACTTCCAAAGATCGTGGGTTGGTTGGTTGGTTGGTTGTAGGATTATGGCCGATTGACTCCTTAAGTGTCCTAGGCCTATAGGGGGAATGCCCTCCGTGGGGGTCTTTCTAAGGGGTCCTAGCCCGTATTTACGCGAGTTTCGGAGGAAACCACGGAAAACTCCGAACGGCTAGGTCGATGAGCGCGACCTGGGATCGAACCCGGCACCTCCCATCTACCAGCTTTGAGCGCAGAACCGCTCGGCCGCTGGTGGGCCCCCAAAGATCGTGGGATTCGTGGATCTAAAATTTCGGGAAGCAAACAATCATGATAAAATTTAATTAATTTGTCTTTCATGTTTTTTCCCAAAAGGAATCATCTTTTTCAATTTTTTCTATTTTTACGCCAAGGGGAGTCCATAAGACAAACATGCAATATTTTTTTTTGGCAATATTTTTTATATTTTATAATAAAAGTAGAATTAAAATTAATTTATAATTGTATTATTATTGATTATACTAGCAAACCCTTGCGAAATTTTCGCAATTTTTTTTTTTTTTTTTTGCCTTTAAAATTTGAAACTTTTATAAGTCTTATACCGTTTACACCCACCAATATAAATTTAAATTGATGAGAAGCAAAATTATTATTATTACTGGCATGTAACACCGTCAAAAATGACGGAATGTGAAATCAATTGAGGTAGTGAATCAACGAAGGCTCTGCCTGTTTCGTTATGGACACTACATTTAATGGAAACTCTTTTCTGCATCGTTTTCTTTGAGTATGAACCCTGATATGCAAAATATTTATTGTGAGAAGCTATGGTTAAACTTTTGTACAACGTAAACAGTAAGTGGCACTGTTATATAGAATGATATAACAGAAAGTTTTGTGATTGCCACAACATATTAGTTTTCTTATAAAAATAACCCTTCAACTATGATTATATTAGTAAAATATTTTATTTCACTTTTTTAATACTAGTAATGTAAAAAATATGTAAATAATAAGTTTTATTCTTGTAATTCATAACAAAACCTATCTTTTTGTGACAATACTTTTCATGACAAGCTGCAAGTATATGAAGGAGTATGTTTGCCTTAAAGTTTTATTCTTCATGGTGATATTGCACAAATAAATAAAATATTAAATATGTTTAAGTAAATTATATTTAAAATGTTTTTAAAAGAATAGTATATGAAATCTGTTTATATTTTATTGTTTAAAAAAAAGAAAAGGAATAGAATATACAAAAAACAAAACTAATGCCGGATATCCGACGGATATCCGGTCCGAATATCCGTATCCGGCAGGCACAAGAGCTCCGGATATCCGATATCCGGTATCCGGCAAAATCACTATCCGTTTCATCCCTATTAATTTTGATAAGTTTATGGTTTTAAGTTAAGATTTGTTGTTTTATTTTATTGATTCGTTTGTTTTGCAGACTGTTAATTAATAGATCTGGTTTCTTTACATTAATGTATTTCATCCACTGATGATTTTTTTTTTTTTTTTTTTTTTTTTTTTATCTTATTGGACATTGGTGTTTCAGTGATCTTGTATCTGTTGCTTGGCTTCTACTATGCTTAATAGATCATCTTTATTATATATATATATATATATATATATAATCCATGAAATTGCTCAAAAGCCCGCTTCCTTCGCCGCTGTTTTCGCAGCGACACATTCCTTCGCAGACTCTCGTGTGCCTGTCCCTATTGCCTGTGACAATAGGCCTGTGAAATAGGCTTCCATTTGGGTACTTATCAGGTGACAGTTTCAAAACGGTCAATATCGAAAAAATTGAAGTAGCAGTTTTATATTTGAATCGCAGTTACATATGAACAACTCTATACGTGATGTACATAATATTTTCTTTCATGATATTTTCTACATTAATTTGATTTATTCCATCAACTATAAAATGTCAACAGTTTTATGCCAAATATAATATGCTATGATTGGCTACATCTATCGCATGAGACACGACTTCCATTACCCATTATACTCGCATTATATGCACTTTTTGGCAATAATGTGATCAGAAGACATAGAACTGACCTAAAGAAATAGACAACTAAAAATGTTCCGGTAAGAGAAAGTTAATACCTACGTAAAGACATATAAAATAAAGTTTACATAGCGATTTTTTTTTTTTTCTTGAAACACTAATTTCCAAGATCTAAAACTGATCTGTCTGATCAGGGTAACTATTAATTTTCCTGTAATAACAACGTAAAGCATGAGAAAGTATATATAAAATGGGTTTATGTAACGATTTTCAAGAAAATCGTTAGAGCCGTTTTTGAGATACCGGCTTTTACCAAAACTTGGCATATTCATTTGTTGAGTGGAAAACAATTACATACAAAAGGATATTTAAAAAAGGTTTAAGATTGATAGTTTGAATAAAATCCGTACAGCTGTTTTGAAAGGAACGCACTTGCAGTACCTGAAATTTACCTATTTATACAGGACGCCTATCAATTTTTCGGAACTAACCAACTATATTATTCGAAAGGGAGTGCTTATACATTAATTTTTAAAAAAGTCGTTAGAGCCGTTTTTGAGATACGGACTTATGGTCGCACTTCCGGTTTCGGATGTTCTACTTCCAGTTTTCCCATTTTCACCAAAATTTGAAAATTTAATCTGTGCACCAGACCTATCTCAATTCTGAAGTTTCTTTGTTCTATCTGTATTAGTTTCCGAGATATAACAGCTAGAAAATTCCTCACACACATATACACATATACACGCACACTGACCAATTGACAAAAACCACTTTTTTGGACACAGGAGACCTTAAAACATGTAATTGAGGTGAAATCTCGATATCGAAATTTTTGACCGAATACAATACTTCCATTACCTACGGTTGTCGGGTAATCGAAGTAAAAATCGAGTAGGTTTTATCCTTTGTTATTTTAAGAAGTAGATAGAAAATTAAAACTTCAAGCTTTAGGCACGGAAAATTGAAGGAGATTTTCCCAAATTAAAGTAATAATAATAATAATAATAATAATAATAAACTTTTTACTTTCATTATCCGACTACCGTAGGTAATGAAAGTATTGTATTCGGTTCAAAAATTTCATGTGGAGTTTTAACTGGTCTCCTGAGTCCAAAAAAGCAGTTTTTGGCAATTGGTCAGTGTGTGTGTGCATGTATGGGGTGAATCTTTTGACTGTCATATCTGTGAAACCAATAAAGGTAGAACAATGAAACTTCAGAATTGAGTTAGGTCTGATGTGCCGATGAATTTTAACTTTTGGTTAAAATTTGGAAAGCCGGAAGGGAGATATATGAAGCCGGAAGTAGGACCCTAAGTCCGTATCGCAAAAACGACTCTAACGATTTTCTTCAAAGCTGCTATATAAACACCATATAAGATTTCCTTTCGTATGTAATAGTTGGTTAGTTCATGAAAATGAATTTGAGGTCTCGCAAGTGCATTTCTTTAAAAACGGCTGTAGGAATTTTTGTGCAAACTCGCCATAATAAATCTCTTTTAGATACCCTTTCGTATGTAACTGTTGTCAATAATTGAGTTTGAAAAACTTTGGTGGATGTCGATGTCTCAAAAACGGTTCTTACGATTTTCTTGAAAATTGCTACATAAATATCATTTTAGATATCCTTTCGCATATATTACGTGGCTATTACAGGAAAATTGACAATCATCCTCATTAGGTAGGTCAGTTTTAGACCTCGGAAATCAGTACTTTTTAAAAGCGGCTCTACCTTTTTTTTTTTTTTTTTTTTTAACTTGGTATGTAAATTCTGTTTGTATAACTTTACACATGTATCAGTTTTCTTTCGCTGGAAAATTGTTAAGTGTCTAATTTGTTAGGCTAATTTTACGTTTTTTGACCTTACATTATGTCAAAAAAGTGCATATAATAAATGTAATAGTAGGTAATGGGCTTTTTTTTTTTTTTTTTTTTTTTCACCAGATGTTTTCGAAATGGTAAAATTATCTAACTGTACATTAAAAATATATAGAAAGCATTATATACCGTCCCAAATTAACTAAAAGATTATTAGTAAAAAGTATAGGCATTAGAAAAAGTAGGTATCCTAGATTTTTTTTTTTTTTTTAAATAAGAGAGAGAGAGAAAGAGAGAGAGAGAGAGACAGATAAGAAGAACAATTACACGAAAAAAATCATCTCTAAATAGAAACAAAAATTTAAAAGTTGCCAATGGGGTCGTATACTAAAGATGTAACACAAAATGGTCTAGATATTACGATTTTTTTTTTTTTTCTATTCTAAATATATATATCTATATATAAATATATACTTACTGATTTTTAGAATAATATTTCGTAATAAAAAGTTTTAAATAGTACTTATATATTTCAATTAGACAATAAATATGAAGATTTCTTGAATTTCATTTTTCTACTTTTGGTTTATGTTATGCACTAGTAATATGAGTGAAAGATAAAGCGGCGAATAGACGTGCAGAGTGCCGCAGGGGTAAATAAGTGAAGCGAGTAAGGGGCAGAGCACCCTAGTAATAATAATAAAAAAAAAAATCTAACGATTGCTCTGCTTAGGAAAAGCTATCACCAAATTGGGAAAAATTTCACAATCAAATCGTAACGGTACATATATATATATATATATATATATATATGTTTGTATGTATTATCATTACTATTATTATTATTTTATTTTTATTTTTCGCGTGTAAATGAATTTATGCCAAGGACAAAATAAATTAATTAAATTAATTAATAAACTCATAAGTTCATTTATTTATTTATTATTTATTTATTTATTTTTATATTTTTAATTAAATATTTAATTTTTTTTAAATATCAGATTTTTAAGCAAAGAGTTCTTTCTCTCTCTTTTTTTTTTTTTTCTTTAATGCATTTGGACTCTGAAAAAGAAAAATTCTGTGTGGACCCAGAAAGTATGTTTTAACGACACCATTATCCCCCTTCCCCTTTCGACATGAACGATATCATCAATCAATCTTAATGACTTCCCGTAAGTTTCGCGGGGCGTTTCCGATGGGAGGCGGGGAAATCTGCTGAAATTGAGGTTTTTCAATTTAAAAATTAAAGTTTCTTATATTCTCATTAATAGAGATTTAAATAAAACAATTTATAAAAACATTAATAAAAAGCTTGGTTTTCTTGAGAAAGAGACACGCTATACAGATTTCAGATATTGCAATTTGTTGATAAGTTAGAGGCTACTAAAGCAACACAAGTGTATTTTTCGCATTTTACAGCTTAAAAATAAAGGGTTAAAAATTAAATATAACAGTTTTTGTTTCACGGGTCTTCAGTGTATGGTGGTGAATTTTCTGATTGTGAAAACAGAATTAAAAAAAATTCATTAGGTAACGTGTAATTCTATAAACAAATTTCGCCATAGAATAACGTAGGCTTTGGATGACCTTGGAATTTTCTGTTTCTTACCAAGATTTTCCCAGTGTTTGTCTTGATTTTATATGAACTAATATTTTTTGTTTTGCACAACACAACAACAGGTTCCCATAATTTAGTTTTAAAATTCTGTATAGTAATTTAATCTCCTGGTTTAAGCACTTTAAGATTTTTTACATTTCTTCTTTGTGTTCCTGTTAAAAGAAAAAAAAAAAAGAGAGAGAGAAGAAGCTATAAGTTCTAAAATTAGTAAAATTCATTTATTTGTGCGAGACGGTGACCTGTTAGAAACCTACAACTTTCAGTTTATTCGAACAGAACGATTAGATGATATCGCACATTAATAATTTGACCTCATAGATCGTAATGACAAAAAATTGTTCTCTATGTTCGTGTAAAAAAACTGTAATTACTAGATTCATGAAAGTCGGTGCAACTTGTGCGGCGGTAACCTATAACATATCTATCAAATTTCAGTTCAGTTGAAAAACATTTACATATTATCGTATTCACTCTCATACATATACTCATCAACAAAAAACAATAAAAATGAATTCAGGCCACCTCAGGACGTATAGATACATCAAAATCACACACGTACTTATATGCATCACCATGGAAATAGAAAAAATATTTCAAGATATCTCAAAACGTATAGATACATCAAAAAACACACATTCTTACATTCATTTCTGTAAAAACAGCAAAAATTAATTCAAGAGACCTTAAAGAGTACACTTATATTAAAATCTCATAGTCCAATTTTTTCATGATTACAAAAATTTCCTTACATAATATATTCTCAGAAAATAAAAAAGAAATTAAAATTTGATTTTATTTTAACAATCACGTTTTATGTATATATCTGGGAAATTTAAAGGATGTCCAAAAATTATTTATAACTTAGGCATTTTTTCATATTCCTCGCTTATTTTTTTCACATGGCACCTTACGAAATAAACTGTGATGACATACAAATTTCTTCCTGTAAAAATTAAAAAAAAAGCTATTTTGAGAACAAAACAAGAAACGAAAAATATTAAACACCGCATTTCAAGTGGAAAATCTAAAATTAATTTTGAAACTGAAAACTAAACTTACGATCAAACAAATCTTTCTTCTTCAGGTCGTGAATTCCTAGCATTCCATTTAGTATTTGTTTAGTTTTCAAATTCTTTAATCCATTTATTAATGTCGTCCATGCATTTTACATTAGAACGAATTACAATTATATCTTTATTCTCAACAATCTCATTTTCAAAATTTGTAGGTAAGCTCTGTGTTGTAATATTCATGCGAGTAGTTTGAAGAAATTCCATCTTTATGTTAAATTAAAAGGAATGATTCGCATTCGAAAAAGTAAAAACGGGTGTTTGTTTATATGGGATGAGAATTTCGACACACTGTGGGATGGTCTAGCGGGAGAGAACCAATGAAACTGCTTGATTGTTTTTCTTAACCTCAATGAAGGTACAGAATGTAAAAATGTGTACCGTTCTAAATCTGCGAAACAAGCGGCTAGACTTAGCTAGAGCTCCTAAATAAAATAATTGGCCGGCGCATCACCGCCATTTTTTTACCTCCGAAGAGGACAGCATTCCCGCTTGGCGTCCTTTCCGCTTCCCTAATGATTTTAAGAAATCTTGATCTGAAGCTAATCCGGTCACGATAACAGCAATAAGCAACAATAATATTCCTAAAAACACATTTTTTTCACAGTACATTCTCAGGATGTCATTTTATTCTGAGGATATCCTATAGATGTACTGGGGTAAGATGTGTTGTTTGTTAGGGCGGTTTCTGTTTCTTTTACAAAATTTCGCCAAAACTCAAATACGCATTAATAGAAGGTCTGTGAACATTT
This sequence comes from Salticus scenicus, assembly GCA_963930645.1. Lineage (NCBI taxonomy): Eukaryota > Metazoa > Arthropoda > Arachnida > Araneae > Salticidae > Salticus > Salticus scenicus. The sequence continues at coordinate 238,564,267 of OZ005660.1, forward strand.
TATATTCACTTCTTGAATGATTATAGCAGTTTATCGCTAAACAAACTGGTATATTTATAATTCTCGTAATTAGCGAGTTTTTCGACTCCATTAAAGTCAATTTTAATTTCATGATTATTAAAAGCTTAGTAAGGGCTGTGGTGATTTTTCCAGTTTTTAGTCATTTTGTGTTCGTTAATTCTAGTTCTAATCTTTCTTTTTGTCATGCCAATATAAGATTTAAGTTTTTAAGCATGGTGAATAAAAGGTATTTTATAAATTCCTGCGATTTCTAGAGAGGGAAGGGGGTCTTTATCATTTCTGATGAGCTGTAAAATGTTATGGTTTGTCTTGATTGGGAATACAGATATATTTAATTGTGATGTTTTTAATTTTATTGGAGGCACCGTGATCAAAGGAGATAGAGGAAGTTAGAGTTCCATAGAAAGAGTCCCAAGCAACACGGAATGGTTGGGAAACGGTTGGCCCTACAGTTTCCTTCATCGTTGGCCAACCGTTGGTTTTGGCCGCTGGCCCTCGGTTGAGCTAACCGTTGGGTGACGGTTGGCCCAACGATGGAGCAGTTGGGTCATGGTTGGCAAACGGTTGGGTCATGGTTGGCAAACGGTTGGGCCATGGTTGGCAAACGGTTGGTGAACTGTTGGCCCACGGTTGGTGAACTGTTGGCCCACGGTTGGATGACCGTTGGGCCACGGTTGGAAGACCATTGGGTCACGGTTGGCAGACTGTTGGGCTACGGTTAGGCCAGTTTTTCTAACCGTTCTACTGTTGGCCCAACTGTCACCCAACGGTTGGCTCAACCGAGGGCCAGCGGCCAAAACCAACCGTTGGCCAACGAAGTGTGAAATGTATATAGGGTACCATTTCTCAAGAATTCTCTGTCATTTAGGTTAAACTAAAGGAGTTAGGAACAAAGCACCAAATAAAAAAATATATTATATTTTTTAGGCTATTTGGTTTTATTTTTACTCAAATAAAGTATATCTTTTAGGGTGAATAAACACATTCTAAATTGAAAAAAGAAATAATATATTGCAATTATAATTAGTTTATTCCCTAATAAATTAATTATAATTGCAACATATTAATTAATTCTGTTTTCAATTTAGAATGTGTTTATTCACCCTAAAAGATATATTTTATTTGAGTAAAAATAAAACCAAATAGCCTAAAAAATATAATTTTTTTATTTGGTGCTTTGTTCCTAACTCCTTGAGTTTAACCAAATGACAGAGAATTCTTGAGAAATGACCCCTATATATATATATATATATATATATATATATATATATATTACAAAAAGTTTAAATTTTAATCAAAAGAATTTATAAATTATCATGAAATTATTTGTTTAAAAGTACTATATTCTCAATATCTTATTACTTTCAAAATGAATAAATATATTTCTAAAACAAATTAACAAACTTAAAGATAATTTTTTCTTTAAATGTTATAATATTATATAAATTTCCAAAAGAAGAAGGAATATCTTATTTACTCTAAATTGTAATTATATAAAAAAAATTATGAAGTCTGAAAAATAAATCTCAATGTACATAAAAGAAATATGCGAAAATCAATGTAATATATAAAAACAGCATTTTTATTTGTTGATGTTGGTATGCCCTTACTCCTTATAGCACATTGTAATAAATATTTGATTGTTTGCGGATAAATTATCTGACTACAAATTCTTAACATGATGTATACACATTTCTAAAAGTGAATTATCTTTAGCAAAATGGAAAAGTGACTTGGCTAAGATTCAAACTTAGAACCTCTGACTGTGTCAGTTTTGTACTTACTGAAAAACCTAGCCAATATCTGACTTGAAGGAATTACTCATATGAAACAGAAAAATTTTTTAATGTGATCTGTAAGCTCTAACATAAGTGATTACTACAGGTTAGATTGTCTGATATCGACTAAATAATTCAGTGGTAGAGCACTAGTAATTTATACCACGTCTCATATTTAAATCTTGTTTTTAAATATATACCTTAAAAGTGAAAATTAAAATTATTTATTTATTTAACTCTCCTTTTTTAAACTGACTATTTTTAGCGAATGAGTTCATTTAAATTCTTATTTTACTAGTAATAGATTGAAAGGAATATAAATCAATCTGTTGTTTTATTTTATCTCACTTTAATAAATATATCAGCAAAATTTTTATACTATATAGAATAGAAAATTCAAATTCTCATATCATGTCTGATAACATATAAGATTGTTTTTTATTTTTGATGCTTTAAATTTTAAAGAAAGTTAAATTTCAGAACTAAAAATATCTACATCACTGTTGCTGGATTATAATGTAATCAAATTAAAAATTATGCGAGGATGTAATTCAAACTATTGATTTATAATGAAATAGACCTAACAAAGGTAAAAATTAAGAAAATTAAGTGCAGGACCAGAAATTTTAAGATTTTACTGGTATATACACATTTTCACTGATCCGTTTACCCAATCTTTAGATTTTTAAAAATACAGCTGAACCTCGTTAACATGATTCTCTAGGGAGAAAAAATGTCCACGTTATCAGTAGCAACGGGATTATGGAAACAGTTCATGTTAAAAGTTATCCACATTAAGTGTGTTCACGTTAACAAGATTAGACTGTACTTACAAAATAAATTTAGGTGGCAAATATGACAATTGAATATAATTGTAATTAATTTTAAAATACAAATGAAATCTTATATAAATCAGAAAATGTATGTTTTTGTAAATTGCTTTTCAACATTACAGCCAGGAAATACACACGAGAAATAGAGAGTAAATTTTCACCACATTATTTCAATGAAAGAGAGAGGGGAAAAATATTAAGATGATGAAGTAATATGCAATGATAAAATGTTTATATGAAAGGCTGGGAAAATGTTTGTTTACTCCGCAGTTGCAAGTTATTCTTTAGACATGACGAGAGATTTTTTTATATTTTTTTTTTATGAACAGTGTAACATTGTCAAAAAAAGAAAAACTCTCCCTTAGTATTTGGATAGGCAACTACTTAAATTTTATTACCTTTTTAAGCTGCTATTATCCTATACAGACTATCGGTGACATCTCATGAATGACACTTTCAGTATGTTCCACTTGGGTAATTAGAAATAATACATTAAAATGGATATTTAATCATCTTGTTAACTTGCTTATTTCGAGAGGCAACGCAGATATGGCGACATTTTAACAGTCAAACAGAAGAGGAGCTTTTCATAATGTGCTGTTTCTAGCCACCTGTATGGAGCATACCCAAATGTTCATTCACGATACGCTATTGCAGATTATGTATCATATATTGTAGTCCTGTAAAAAAATGAATTCTTTGGCTGATAAAAATTTTGAAATTCTTACCATTGTTATTATAAAAAAAAGAAAAACCTGTTTATAAGAAAGTCATAAACTCCTCTCTCTATTCTAAAAATGATTGAATTTGAATTTTATGAGAGTTAATTGTACTAATGACCCCTTTCAAAAATAGGGAGGAAATATCCCATTTAAAACTAATAATAAAAAATTTAATTTCTCAAAAAAATAAAAAAATAAAATAAAATAAAATAAATAAAGAAGAAAATAAAATGGATTAAAAGAAGAAAAAAACCCAACCTCCTCAAGGATATATTTGTATCATGCTAACTTCTTAGTTTCAAACTGATTTTCTTTTACAAAAGTAAAAAAAAAAAAAAAAAAAATACATGAATACTTTTTTTTTTAATTATTGGGAAGAAAATCATATTTATTGAATTTTTTTATTTTTCCGACTGAGTGAAAATAATGCCTGGACCGGGAATCGAATCCCGGACCTTTGACTTACAAGGTCAAGGTTCTACCAATTGAGCTATCCAGGTCGACAACCGGTCGGCATTACTCACTCAGACAACCTTTAGGCTTTTTTTCTGCCTAAATGTTGTCTGAATAAGTAATGCAGACCGGTTGTTGGCCTGGATAGCTCAATTGGTAGAGCCTTGAACTTGTAAGTCAAAGGTCCAGGGTTCCACTCCCGGTCCAGGCATTATTTTCACTCAGTCGGAAAAATAAAAATTTCAATAAACATGTATACTTTTCCTAGAATGTCTTGGAGGTTTTCTCCATTAACTCCTATTAACAATTAATCTATGTAAAATTGAAAACTATTATTAAATCTTATATTGTGAATAAATTAATTTTATATTTTGTAAAGACAATAGACATAATTATACAATTTAACCTAATTTGCCAATGGAGTAATACAATTCTAACCTACAGTATACGATAAAAAAATGATTCCGTTATTTTTTGAAGACACTTAAATCTGGATACAGAAGTAAAATGCAGGGGTGCAAAATATGTCCAATCCAGTGATCTAGGATCGGGGAGGGGGGAGGGGGGAAGAGATATTTACAGAAAAATATACAAATGATATCAGTTTCAACAATGAATTACAAAAATCATAGTTAAAATAGTTTCCCCATTTTGAAGAAACTTTTATACAGATTGGGGGAAATGTTAGGAATAAAAAAAAATCCCTGCAACCCTGGTAAAATGCATGTCTAAAAAAATATGCAAAAAATAAAGGTACATTTCAAAAATAGCAAATACTTTTTATTGAAAACAGTAAAACTTAATTAAATGTTACATATTACAATGTTTAGAGTATACTAATTATCATACAATTTATTTTATTTATTTATTTTGATATGTCCAGATAAAATAATATTTTCAAACATATCACTTTCCTCTTCATCAACAGTCTGAAAGACTTTCAAGAAAGTGCAATATACAAACCTAAAATAAAAATACTTAGTTATTTTGATTCCATTTTACATAATAATAATAAAATTAATAATAAAACTAAGTGCAACACATGAAAATACATCTTGAAAAATTATACTTCTAATAAAAACTTCTCTGAGAGCAACAAGTGTTAAGTAGTTTATAGATTTAATCACTTACTTTTGTTTTATTGATATGATATGAAATCAACAGAATTAATTTGACCAATTGGCTTGGAAAAGTACAGTTTACATTATATTTACTTAATTCACTGGTAAATTTTTAGCAGCTGAATCGCAACAGAAAAACTATAAGAAATTGCTAAACTTCATGTTTTGTATACCAAATGTGAAAAATAATAACAGGAGACTTGGCGTTGGAATATTAAAACCCGAATAAACTGCTACGTCAGAAACGCCAAAAAGAAAAATATTGGGAATGCATACAGCTGTTTCGGTAGCCTTAAGCGTGCCGTCTTCAGTGCAAAAAGGATAACGTGCCGTCTTCAGAGCCTTTTTGCACTAAAGACGGCACGCTTAAGGCTGCCGAAACAGCTGTATGCATTTCCAATATTTTTCTTTGGCGTTTCTGACGTAGTAGTTTATTCGGGTTTCAAATGTGAAAAATTTGTAATCAAATTATATTAACTCAAATTCATTAAAACCAAAAAAAATAAACACATCGATCAGTTTTAATTATTAAAATGTGATATCATGTCTTAATCATTACAACTTAAATTTCTATTTATTTTATAGCATAGATTTAAAGAAAAAAAAGAAAAAAAAAATCAAACTTCAGATTTACCTCAATTTAAATTCAAATACCTTATTTTCATCCATTTGATAAAACGAATATATTTCGGCATACACATCGCAGCCCTTTAGATTTACTTTTTACAGTGTATTACATTAACATAAGGCAGGGGTTGATCCAAACAAAATTTGGATCCCTTTTGCGGCTCCTTTACAAAATTCAAATCCGTCAAAAGAGATCCTACACAAAATTCAAATCCGTGAAAATGGACCCTTCACAAAATTCAAATCCATGAAAAGGGACACATAAAATTCAAACTTATAAAAGGAGCCTTTTTACAAGACTTTGCTTTATAAAAATGATACTTTTATAAAGTATTTTCATGTTTTCAGTATTATTTTTAAATAAATGCCTTAAATTAGCTCAAAGAAACTCTATTGAACTTAAAAATGAAAGCTTTTACACACTATTTTATTTTCTCACAAAAATATTTTATTCTAAACAAAAATAAACAAAAATTTCACAAAAAAGGAACCCAAAAATTAAAATCTGGATTGACCCCCTGATTAAGGTAAATTTACCTGGAATGTATATTTAAATTAGTTTGCGCAAAATCGTAAGAAATAAATTTAAAAAATATAAAAACAGGATTTTAAAGTTTTATCTATACTATATCAGCATTATATAAGGGTTCTTATATCTAAAATATTTTATTTTTGTCTGTTTTATAGATACAATTTTATGTACTAAGCTGTCATAAAACTAGAATGTTGTGGCTACCAAATGACTTTCTTCTATTTTTTCCTTTGCAAATTCGCTCAGTAAAAATAATTTATTACAATCATTATTCAATAAAATTATCTTCCATGATAATGCAGTATGATTTCCATATTAGAGAAGTACAGTCGGTAACAAAAGTGTCCGTACACTAGCAGAAATTCCTATGTAAGAAAAGTACACTTCATACGGTTTTGTTAAATAAATCCTTGTTGAATCCTGTTCTTAGTCAGTGTAAGAACACAATTCGATAAAGATTTATACAAAACCATATGAAGTGTACTTTTTTTACATAGGAATTTTTGCTAGTGTTCGGACACTTTTGTTACCGACTGCAGTATAACACTAAATGTAAAAAAAAAAAAAAAAAAAAAAAAGCTCATTTTATTCTTGATATTACATTTAAAAAAAAAACGATAATTTTATTTTAAATTACCTCAGATAACCATCCGTTTTAAAGGTATTAGCGAGCTGTTTTGAAAGATACCCATTAAGAAAATTTATTCCCCTCGAGGGAAGACTCCCCCCCCCCTACATATACAAAATTTTTTCACAGTTGACTATCTCTTTTTTAAATAATTCTTGTAAATTTCATAATGATTATTAAACAATAATTCTCTTTATGCACATTTATACAAAATTTTGTTCTATACCACCATGTTAAAAATAAAGCAGGATGGCAACGAAACCTGTAAGATATTTTTTACCAAACGTTGATAGGCACTAATTAATATCAAGGTGTAAGTACATACCAATTTGTATTACATTCTGTGCAGTAGTTCCTGAGATACAGTTGCCACAAAATTTTGACACACACACACACACACACACACACACAGAGACATACAGACAGACATTTTCTAAAAATGGTCAAATCGTGTTCTACAACTCTCAAAACGTGTAAATCCATCCAAAACCCGAGGTTGAAAATTTTTACGAATCCAATACTTTTTTCTATTGAATATAGAAGAAAGTAAAAATTCGCATATTACACACATACAAGATGGTTATACTTAAATTCTTGTAATTAAAAGGGATAAGCTCATATCATGAATTGTCTCTATACCAAGTTTGGTGGCAATTACTACTAGTATCTACTCGCCCGTTTTAACTGCAGAAAGCTTTTGCAGCAAAAGTTTAATGATTCTATATTTATATTTACATATTAGTTTAGTTATTAATAAACAACTCTTATGAATACATTTCTTCTAATAATACAAAAAAATAATGAAATTCTTACAACTACTCGGTATTGGCCGAATACTTAGTCCAAATTTGGCCGAGTAACGAGTACTCGGCAAATTGGCCGAGTACCAAGTATATACCGAGTACTCGGTACAGCTCTAAATCACAATAAAGATTTTATGAGCAGTTGATGTAATTTTAATAAAAAGTAACAGAGATATAACAATGCAAAAAATCACAGAAAGTAAAAAACTAAAAGTAATGAAAACTTTAAAAGAATTATAAAACAGCCTTACTTTAAGTAAACAGCAGGAGCAGGAAAAAAACCGAGGTCACCTGTGGTCCAACATAGGATGCCTACGATGAATAAACATATATATATTTTTTTAATCTATCTATTGATACATTTTTATATTATACGAGGTGAGATATCATGTCATATAAAAATTTAGTTTAACAAAATATGATTTATAAAGATATTCTGAAAAGTAAGCAGATTAAGTTCTTCGAAAAACACATTGTTATAACATTTTGATTAACATAAGAATCAAAACTTTAGACTTTTAAAATTTCATTATGAATTATTGTTATGTTCATTCAAAATACACTGTTATACTTTTATATATTACAACGAAATATTTTTATAATTATGCTCAAAGTATACGATAAACTTATGTGATAATTTAAAAATTTAGTTGTTTTTAATAAGATAGTTATAAATATGTTTTAAAAAGTAAACGGATTAAGGTTTAGCAGAAACATCATCATAACACAGGGTTCATACTCAAATACGAGAAAAAAATTCCCTGCGTTTTCCCCGAGTTCCTAGACAATTAAAAAAAAAAAAAAAAAAAAAAAATAGCGACGTATTACAAGAAAAGCTCCTCTAGACAGGACAAAATACAGCTACTTTCACTGTGTAATGTCATATTACTGCCGATCATGATAGCAATTCAGGTAGAAATCATTATTTACATGTGTATTTTCACAATACTTAATCATTTAAATTTTGATACGAAGCTAAACAAGAAAAACATAACTTGAGAAAAAAAGAATTGTTTTTCCAGGTTTTATAATTGATTTTTCCTGATTTTTAATGAAAATTTTTATTTTACCTGACTTTTTTTAACAAATTCTAAATTCCCTGAGGAGTATGAACCCTGTAACACTTTGATTAATATGAAAACAAAACTTTAGGCTTTTAAAATTTCAGTATGAAGCATTAATTTTCATACGCCTTTCAAAAGAAAGAAAGTGATATTTCTACATTATTTATTATTAAGAAATTAATTTCAATAAGTTCAATTGCGAGCAGTTTTTAAAAAATAAAGCAATAATTCTAAATGTTAAACAGCCCTAGATTGCTTCTTAAATTCTCATAATTAACGTGAGACAAGGAAAATATAAATGCTTTCTGTCTTTCTAGACATGCATAAATTATTTAATATTTACTCGTGAAAATTTCATTTCAAATTTATTAATTCAAGCTGTAAACAGGCACAATTATTTATACAATCAGTAATAATACTAAAAAATAAATAAAAATTTAATTTTTGCAATAAAAGAAGAAATTTATACTAGAAATTATACTGTCCATAAGTAAATATGGAGAATATGTGAAAATAAATTGTTCAAGAACATGTAAAAATAAATAAAATTAAATAAAAATTATTTAGAAACAACAACAAAAAAAAAAAATTCTGAAATTTCTACAAAAGTTTGATAAATCTCATCTCTGAATACAGTAGTGTACATACACCTGCAGCCTGTTAAAAAGGTTATAAGAAAAAAACTTTGAAAATGCGCAGGTTGCATTTCAAACATTTGAAAACAAAAAATGAAGTTTATAGAGCAGTGAATCGATCAAAAAACAATTTATAGAGATAATTATGACAAAAGAAGAAAAATAAAATCATTTAATTAAAAATGTATGCTACAATGTATATCAAGCTACAACAAATATACGTGTAAATAAATACATTGACAGTAATAGCTTTCCTCCCCATTATAGGAGGATCTAAATTAGATAAATAAATTATTTTGGTTTTGTTATCATTAAATAACCAATTATTAGTGAAATATACTTGATAATTGGTTTACAAGTTTTTTATTATACAAGTACACACAATATTTTAAAGACATAAGACAACACAAACATCCATGCCCGCACCAAGATTCGAACCTGGGACCAGTAGATTCGCAAAGCTGAACCCTACCGACCGAACCACCTGTCCGGCCAGAATGTTCGTTTTTCGCTTTTGACCCAACGGTCGATTAACACGGTTGGCTTATGGACTCTGGTTTGCGTTTGGCCCAACCGTCGGTGAATGCTGCAGGCCCAACAATGATATTTTGCAGTTCGCCCAACTGCAGTTGAATACTGTTGGCCCATCCACCTTGTTTTGCAGATAGCCCAACAACAGAATGACACTGTAGGGCCAACTGTTACATTTTGCTGTTGGGAAAACAGTATTTGAGGACTGTTGGGCCAACAATACTATTTACTGTTGGCCCACTGTTATTTTGAGCCCTTTCCCCAACGATAACAATTCTCCAACGAACTAACAATAAATCGCAGTTGGGCCAACAGTCTGTGTTACTTGGGTAAACATTCCACAAGAAAACTAAGTAATATAGAGAGGAGTAGAAGGTCATGCTGAAATTCTGTGATGTTAGTTTCTAATGTTACAGATGGTGCCAGCGTACAATACTGCCTTCTCTCCAGCTTCCGCAATGTTATTCACTGGGGAAATGTCTCGTTTTAATTAATTTTTTAAAATAATATCAAGCTGAAAAAAGTTCGATTGAAAGCAAATTTCATAAAATAGAGTATTCTAAGCAACATGTTTTTTTAAGAGCCATTTTATACTAATTTTACTTTGAAAGACAACTTTTAAAAAATGAAGATCCTTATAAACCGAAGCTAGCTAAAACAGACTATTGGGATGAAGGAGAATGGAGATCGTTTGTCTGTGTCGTTTGGAAATACAGGATTATTATGGATATTGTATGGAAGTCTTGTAATTTTTCATTATTAGTATATTTGACGTATAAAAAAATGTAGTAAATAAGTTTCTAGCGATTTGATTTTTGCATTAATTTCTTTTTACCAACATCAAGCTTGGAATAATTTTTTGTCGAGCAAGTTTTTTTTTTTTTTTTTTTGCATATCCCATTTTCAGTTAAAATTACATACGACTTTCATAAATTTGCTAGTGTTGGCATTTTATTATTTTGTAAAAGAAAAACAATATTTTGGTTTACCGTTAGAATTTAACACTAGTGTGAGAATTCAAAATGCAGTTTAGATCAGGTGTTAAAAATCACGTCAAGAAATTTAAATAAGACATATACGAATGCCCATTTATCTTTTGAAAGCTCTTCAAAGTTGGGATCTTTGAGGCTATCAATATTTTAATAGCTACGCACATTATACAGATTTCAATAATACTTGTAGAATTTAATTTATGTGTATAAAAATTAAACTTTCGTGACAATTGTCCTTTAAGTTATTAACAGATTCTTGAAAGCTAACTCTCATTATTGCAGTTTCTTATAACATTAAAAAAGCAAATAAATTTACTTCTGATTTATTTTTATTTTTTTTTATTGAATATTAATAAAAAATTGTTATTGTATAATTTTTAATTATAGAAAAATATATATTCTCTTTTACTAAAGATTGTATGAAGTAACTAGCATAGTTTATCTGGAATAATTTAGTAACATGAAATGAAGTTTCAGCTTATATAATAATTTAAATATGCATTTAAGAACCAAAATGCAGGAGAAGTATCTGAAGATGCTTAAAACAATTTATATTTTCTGCCAATTGTATACAAAAAGAAATAACATGTTTCCCAAAATATATATATATACATTTTATTTATATCTAAATAAATCTTTCCTTTACTACTCATTTCAAAAAATGTTCATAAAATGTAAATAACTTAAGCTTATGCATTTTTTATGTTTAAGTAGATAGTTTCAACCTAATGTAATAAAGTAAATAAATGCTTCTTAGATATTTACCACATAATTTGTAGTGCTTTTCTATATTTAATTTGTATCAATTGCCTTTGACTTAAACATTGAATTTTGTGCCATGAAAAATTCAGAATTAAATATAAAGCAGTAAGTATTGTGTTGTTATGAAATTAGCATAGTAATTTCATAACATGGTAATGCTAATTTCATGGTAATTTCACAAATGTAAAATTGAGCAGAAGCTAAAGAGCAATTTTTTGTAGTTTTATTTCCTATTTCTTTGAATCACTTGTTATATAAGATTGTGTCACTGCATCAGCTAATTAGAATAAACATGGCGAATCATACAGCAGAAACATTCAAGATTATTTGTTCGTATGAAATAAATTAAAATAGCAAATTGTATTTATTCATAGTTACAATTTTTGATTATCACTCATCCTTATTAATACTGATATCTTTATATTTATGGGTACATGTTATGTGTATATTAAAAAAATATGTCAATATTGTCTTGCAGAAAAGGTTTGCACGAACGAGGCTTATCGCAGAAAGCAGAAAAAATTTCTGTCACAGGGACAGTCGTTGAAGCAAATATGTGATCTTCAGTTTCAATAAATCATTGTCATGAAATAACTCATTAGCATATTTCAGTTTCTTAGTAATATTAGTTTATGTTGAATAAATCATGAGCTCTGACCATCTTGTGATTTAAAGCAAGGGCTATTCTGTTTAAAAATTTTAAAGCTGTTTGTTCAGAAGAATAAAAAAAGGAATTATTATTTTCAATACATTATTGAAGATAGATCGCTTCTATTGTCTAATAAAACATTTTAATTTATAGCAGTAACTCATATTCAAAAGCAAGATGAATATTATATATGTATGTATGTCTGCACATACATACATATATATATATATTATGCATTGGAAACCTAAAAATAAATATTTTTAGGGTTGTGGATTTTCAGGAAAATTTACAGTTTTTTCTAAATATGTAGGTTTTGGAAAATAAAACTAATACATTAAAGTAAACAAAAATATTCAAAGAAAAATATAAATATTTAATCAATTCAAAAAGTAATTAATAAACAAAACATAAAAATTATTATTTAATGGTTTAAAGCATGCATTAAGCTAGAAAACTATGATAATTTTTAATGACTGTTATATATATATAGGATGGTTGAGTAATTGATATAAATAAGGTGTCTCTGTGTATTCTGTAGCTCTCAGAGACTCGCCACATATTGACGGCAGCTGAATCCCATTTAATTATATCAGAGAAAATAGTTTTAAGAATAACTCACAAGTAAGTCTCCTATATATACGAGCTGGCGCATCAGGCATTCATTTTATTTAGGGTTGCCACGTGTACCCAGCGTGTTTCTCTGATAAACAAACGACAAACATATTTTTATCGTCTTACGTTACTTTAAAGTAACTTGTTTTATTATATTTCATAATTTTAGCTAAGTAAACGATAATATGGGAGTTTGTTTAGCGATAAACTGCTATAATCATTCAAGAAGTGAACATAGTGTTCGCAGACTCTGTATTTGAGTTTTGGCGACATTTTGTGAAAGAAACAGAAACCACCCTAACAACACATCTTTCCCCGTTTCATCCATAGTCATATCCTCAGAATAAAATGACATCCTGAGAATGTACTGTGAAAAATATGTGTTTTTAGGAATATTATTGTTGTTTATATCTGTTATCTTTACCGGATTAGCTTCAGATCAAGATTTCTTAAAATCATTAGGGAAGCGATAAGGACGCCAAGCGGGAATGCTGTCCTCTTCGGAGGCAAAAAAATGGCGGTGATGCGCCGGCCTATATTATTTAGGGGCTCTACTCACAAGGAAACATTCAAAAGGTGTCGCCTTCAAAAAATATATGTGATTCTACTCTTCATAAAACACCAGAAAGTGAAAAAATTATCGGCTGAAATGAATGACAGCGAGAACAAAAAATTATCAAAATTATTTGGCGATTTCACACTGTTAAGCGATTGATTTTGAGTACTTGGCAGAGAAGCAAAACACAGTTCTGTTCATACACGGCAACCTCGGTGCTATCAAACGTATTGCCTAACAGCGCTAAATCGCCAAAAATGCATAATTTTGATAGTTTTTTGTGGTCTCTGTATATCATTTCAGCCGATAAATTTTTCACTTTCTGGTATTTTATGAAGAGTAGAAACGCATATATTTTTTGAAGAGGACACCTTTTGAATGTTCCCTTGTCAGTGGTTTTATTTTTTTAAATTCTGTTTTTATAATAATAATAATAAATCTAGAGGTCGAGAAGTATTCATGTCACACTAGTACTATGCTATCGGTAAATGACGCCCCTACGAGTGGTCTGTAAACATGCCGTCACAATTTTGATCCTCTACAGAGGTGATGGCTTCCCCATTTTAAGCTAAAAATTCCAGACTAATTGAATTTGGTTTTTGTTTTGCCCAAAATTTGCTTAATTTTTAATAATTCATTTTGAAGCTATGAAGTGCAAAAAAATTAAACAAAATTCCTTTTTGCACTTTAAAAGTTCAAAATGAAACATAAAAACTTAAAGACAAAAAACTGTTTTAGAAAAATAAGAAAAAATATAACAGTTATAAATTTTTCGAATTAAAAAAAAAATAATTATTATTATAAAATAAATAAAATATCATTGGATAATGATTAATTTTCATAACGAATTTCTTCATAGAGTAACTTGGGTTTTAGCTGCCACTGGCAGAGAAATTGTACAAGGTGATTGGCAAGGGATAGTTCGGACAATGCAATAGTGTATTTCATCAAAATTCTTTTGATTTTTAATTTATTTGTTTTATTTTTAAGCATAATTTGCAAACACAAAATTCTAATCCTGCTAGTATATGATAATGGATTTAATTCTCTACCCCCCCCCCCCTTCAAAAGAAAGAAAAAAAAAGGAAGGAAGTTTTAAGATATTTTTTTCTACTTTTTTATTGTTAATTTTTAAAAACCTTTAAATGTGAAACTCAGTATGAGTTTTTCAAGTATTACTCAATTTTAGGTATTTTAAATAAATGAAGAGCTACTTTCTTTCAGGTAGATTTCCAAAATTTGAGTTATAAATTATGGTGACATTCATTTAATATATTAGACTTACCCAAATTATATTTAAACTTAAGGCTTTTTATTTAAGGTAAAGACACAAATGGTCACCACCCTCACAAAAGACATGTTAAAATAACCGTTAATTAACATCTAGAATTTGAATCAGCTCAGAGCAGATTCAAATTCATAGATGCTATTAAATGTTTATTTTAACATGCCTTGTAAGGGTGGCAAACTCTGGGACAAATTTTAAGGATGGTAATCACTGGTGTCTTTACCTTATTTAGGCAATTGTATTTCCTGTTGCTTGCATAAAAAGCACAAATGCTTATTTATTTTTTTCACCCATTTTAGAAATGAGTTTTAAAAAGAGATTTAAAAAAGAAATGTAATTTTATATAAGATGTTTGTCTAAAATTTTCAACATGCCGATTTTTGTAATTAAGGATTTTTTTTTTTTTTTTTTTTAAGTTTTCTTTTTAATTGAATATTAGACCAAGATCATACCTAAATTTCAACTGGATGAGACATTTTCAGAAGCAGAGACCATGAAATGACCTAATTCAGAATTGCTGAAATAGTTTGAAAAGCATCGCTGTATCATCATTTATCAAATGAATATCTTGAAAAATAGGTGCTCAGCAGTACCGCAGTGACTAATATTTCAATATTATATTCTATTATGTCGCCAAATGCTTTATAACTGCATTCACACAAAGATATTGAATGGACATTCAAAATTCTAATTAGCAACTATAGATAACTTCTATTATATTAACCTTCTCCTTCTTGAGCAAGTTGCTCAAAACATATATCTGGTAATATTTTAAATATTTAATAAAAAACTTTTGTTTTTCATACTATATCTAACATCACTGAAACTTTACTGTACTGTGATTGGTGTAAAAAATAAGTTTAAATACGGGGTGTAAAAAATTTACTAAAATAATTGCTTTTTTTGCTTTGGAAATTTTCCGGAAAAACACAGAAAATTTTTTAACCTCACATCAGTACTCATTTTAGTTTATTACTTTATTATGTACATCTTAATGTGGCATAAGAATGTAGAAAGAAAAAAATTAAATTGTATTTAAACATAGTAATATTCCTCCCCCCCCCCCCCAAAAAAAAAAAAAAAAAAAAAAAAAAGCACAGATTTCTTACATGTACTACTACAGTGAAATGCTGCTGTAGTGCACTTTCTTCATTTTGTTAGATTTATCCAATCTTTCTGGCTTAAATATAATATTTCTTTTATGAACTGAAATTAACAAAATTTGAGTTGTGCAGATTTTGTAGTTCTCAATTGCAGGGTTGTTATTTTGTCCACTTTTTTGTCAAAAGTCTGGGACACCGGACAAAACTGGAAAAAAACACACAGAACTGAAGAAAATAAAATCCATTGAACTGTACATGTTTAGTGCATAAAAGTATTCTGTTAAAACAATAAATTGCAGTTTTAACTTTAAATTAGCACTTTTAGCAATAGAAATATTTTTTTTTAAATTAATAATTTAATTAATGAAAAGTGTAATTAAAAAAAATATGAAAATGCTAATTACATTGGTTATGTACAGTTTGTAGATGTAACAAAGTAAATCTGCTGTGGTGGACTATTATAATATTATCATACAGGATATTAAAAGGGAAAAAAAAAGTTATTTAATGCTATATCTAAATCTTTAAAAACAAAAGAAACAGTCACGGCTGTTTAGCCGGAAAAAGAATTTATGCATAATGTTGAGTTATCTTCAGTGTGATGTGAATAATTCATTTACCTTTTATGTTTCCATATTTTAAATTAATTTTATTAATATTTTTAATTTTCATAGCAACAGAAGTTACTTAGTGAGGATCAAAGAACCTCATGGCGTACATTGCGTTCTGGCCACTAACCCTTTTTATTCTTTGGGTCAAAAGGTCAAATATATATATCCAAATAATTTTATTTACATAAGAGAAAAGAGGAATCAATTTACTTATTGGCTAGAATGCTGTAAAAAGAAAAATGCATACAAAAATAATGTTTGTAAGAAAACTAATCTGCTGCATCAAAATTAATCAATTTTATTTTCCAAACCACACTAGTAATTCCAAATTAAGTAGGATATAAAAATTAATGGTTTTTAAAATTTGAATAAGTATTCATATAAACTAATATATATATATTTATTATTAATAAGTAGGCACTCTCTCTCCAAATGATAAAATGGTCATTATTTTAAAACAGAAGCAAAACAAATCTTTCTCACCCCATGTTCTTCTCTTGAGAGCTGCTGAAATCCAACTAAATTTAAAACTGCCGGAATAACAGAAGGTGGAGTCAGAACCATCACCCTATTGGTTCTCAGCATGGTGTGATATGACATCACCACTAGGAAAGAAGAACCAATTTTTCTCCTGTGTGTGTGTTGCAGTAAAGCAAACACAACAGGGTGAGTTCAGCCAGCTGAGAGAAACAATGCATTTAAGTGCAGAAAACGATCTTATTTAACATTTAAAAAGAAGTGATGTTTTTAACATCACATTACCCCTAACGACCATTAAAAAAATTTGGAAGACTAAAAATGTGAATGGAGAGTACATACCTACATTTACATGAAGGATTACAAATTTTTTTTTTTTTTTTTTTTTTTACTTACATGTGAAAAAAAAATATCCATATTGACTACATAATATTATAGGAACGGCCATTAAAGGCATGAATGTAACAAAGCAAATTTTTAAGCAACTGAAAGGTCTTACAATACTCTTAACAACATGCACTTGATAAAAAAATTTGGAAATTTTGAGAACAATGTACATGTGACACAAAATCTGAACCAAACACAATACAAAATCGATAAGTAAAGCTGAAACAATAAAATTCCGACAAACAACCCAATATCAACGCCTACCCTGGTAGGTGATCAATTCTACCAAAATAGGCGAGGAATACACCATTTCATCAAAAACAATACTATTTCAGCACTGTGGTTACAGACATTCTCAAATAAAAGATTTTATTGATACAAAAGTGGTCAGTGACATATCTAACAATATTTATTAGGATATTGACAACTAATAAAATATATCTATAAATGCAAACAGACACAGCTTTTATCAACAAGTGACATGAGTAAAAAAAACATTGATACCTTTTAAAGAAAATAGTATTATAACAGAAATATTGAAAAGCATGTTAATTGCTGTAAAATTTGCTTTCTTATAAAATTTGTAAAAATAATTAGTTAACGAGAATAAAAAAAATGCATGACATGGCAAAAGAATTTTAGTGGATGTACAATTTCAACAAAAATATTTAACCAATAATCTTGATATTAAATACACGCATTATGATAAAACAAAATCAGTTATAGTTTTTTCAGTATAAAATATTTACAGATGACCTCTTGAAGCATTATTATGAAGGAGAAAAAAAAAAAATCAAAATAAGTATCAATACAAATGTCAAAATAATCTTATAGATAAATATTACATTACGGAAAAGGCATTCCAAGTACTCGAGTATAATATTCGAATAAGATTTTTTTAAAAATTTTATCATTACCATTATTATTATTATTATTTAAAGAATATACATATTATAAATGGAAATAATAAATGTGAGTGGCTACTGAGGCCACCAAGTTAGATTACTAAACAAAATCAAAAATGCACTTAATATAAACGTCAAATAATACTCAAATAAACATACTATCAGATATAACCAAAACAAAACTGCAATGTCAATAATCACAATAAACAAAAAAATTTTATCAAACATTATACACATTTATATACATATCATGTGTGGATTGTGTATTAATTTGATTGTGTAATAGTGTGGATGTAGTGTATACTTGTGTTGTATAAGTGATGTCTGTGTCTGTGAAAATGGTGTGGAAGCTTCCAGAAATTGTATTTAATAACCCAATATATTTATAAACATGACAATGTGTAGGAATTAATATATGAAAAGAAAGAAGAAAAATTATGTATACACATATAAATATGCAAGTTTCCGATACATATAACACACACATACTGTACATTTTGAGCAGTAAATAATTATAGTATAGTTATCAAATTTAACAAATAAGACAATATATAAAATAAATCAGCATAACAGAAGATTTATATTCATATTAACTACAATACACACTGCACTAAGTTTTTGTAGATATTCAACATTTGCCACAGGAGAAAAATATATATATATGACTACACAATATATAATAGGACAATATACAAAATACAACTTATCAAATATACCTGTACCAACTCATACTTGTTTACAACAGGCAACTTTGGTGAATGAATTGCTTATCAAGTCCCCTAAAAAAAAACTTAAAAAAAAAAAACATGTTAAAAGAACATTTGTGAAAATGGAAACAAAAAACAAAAATTAAGTTTTGCATCTTGGTCTGAGATCATAATGAGACTGCGGTTGAACAATCCCAGCTGGTTGACCTGTCAGAATTGTTTGTGTAATGAGATGTTGCTTTCTTTTATGCGCCAGGATGACACGGTCTATGTTAATAGTGAATGGTTCAGCCCCTTCATTTTCGAATTCTCTGACGGAGAGTAACACGTCAGATATTACTTTTTGAACTGAATATGGGCCTATGAATCTTGGTTTAAATGTATCTTTGGTTTTTATAAAGACCATATCATTTTCTTTGAATTTTCGGAGAACTGCTTTTTTATGTTGTCTAGTATTACGTTGGTTTTGGTAAAACTTCATGTTATGATGCACTTGCCTAAAGATCTGTTTCATTGATTCCATATATTTATGGTATTCATATGGAAATTCCAGTGTTTCTAACTGAGGAGCTTCAAACAAGTCAAAGATGCTTGTTATTGACCTGCCAAAATGCAGAAAGGCTGGAGAATATCCAGTTGAAGAATGAACGGTGGTGTTATACAGGTTCTTGTGTATCATCAAAGCCTGATGAAAATCAAATCCTTCCTTGGTAAGAGTGGAAATTGAGGATTTAATGCTGGTATTAATTCTTTCTGATGAGCCTTGTGTTTGCGGGTGTCCTGATGATGAATGGGAGATTGTAATTTTCAATGTCTGTGCCAAGTTGTTAAAGATGTTTGCTGTGAACTGTGGGCCTAAGTCTGAGAGTATCGCAGAGGGTCGACCAAAGGTAGTAATGTATCCCGTAATGGCTTTAACTACAGCTTGTGCTGTTGCATTTTTTACTGGTACCAATTCAATATGTTTAGAAAAATGATCGAGGAATGTTAACACATGGAAGCCATTGGAGAAAGGACCCAAAAAGTCCATGGAAACTAACATACTCGGCGCAGAAGGAACAAACATTTCCTGTAGTGGAGCAGGTGGAATTCTGTGCGGTTTATATTGAATACATAATGTACAGGACAGAACAAAGTTTTTTACATCTTCAAATAATCCTGTCCAATAAAAGTGTTTAAGTATTCTTCTGTATGTATTTCTAATTCCAAAGTGAGGCATGTGACAAATTTTTAATACTTTAGGTTTTAACTTCTGTGGTACTACAATTTTTGTTTTTGGAGAGTTTTCAGGCTGGTGAAACTTTCGTTTGATCATTAACAGACCTGTGTCCGGATGGACAAAATAATTTTTATATTTAGGAGAAGGTTTCTCCGAAGTGATATCGACAATAATTTTTAGCAGAAAGTCATCTTCTCTTTGCTCTTTAAAAAAACATTCTTCCGAGATTTCCATCATAAGATTATCTGCGTCAGAGCTGTTTAAGGAACGACTGAGTGGAGCAGCATCGTTGCTTAACAACTGAGGTAAGGAAGAACGATGAGGCTCTGATGAGGTGAGTGACTTATCAGATTTTTGTGTGACATTGAAATGATGGAGTTCAATTGTTGGAGAAGCTGAAGAAATGGGTAAATTGTTAGCCTCTTTAATTAATTCTGGGTTTGAGTTAAGATCTTGAGTGTATGCAGAAAAGTCTTCTCTTGAAAAATAGTCTGCCAAAACATTTGTTTTACCTTTTACATATCTGAATGTGTATTGATAGTTTGATAATTCAATCAGCCATTTAGTAGTTAGATCAGCAGGAGAGGAAATTTTCTTATAGTGTTCGAGTGGTCTGCTATCGCTGAGAATGGTGAAAGGTCGGTTGAAAAGGAAAAATTTAAATGCACTGACTGACTTAGCTATGGCCATCAGCTCAAGCTTGATGGCTGAATATCGCTGTTCTGATTTAGATAGTGTTTTACTAAAGTAACTAACCGGAAGCAGAATGCCTTCCTTTTCTTGTAGAAGAACCCCTGAAATAGCAATTTTGCTAGCATCTGTATTAAGAAAAAATTGTTTTGACCAATCGGGTAAAGAAAGAAAAGGTTTAGAGAAAAAAACTTTCTGTATTTGTTTAAAGACTTCAGCATGTTCCTCTGTCCATTTAAATGTAGTTTTCGGAGATGTTAATTTTATCAAAGGATCAATTAATCGCGAGTAGCAGGGAATGAGTTTTCTGTAGAATCCACACAATCCTATAAATCTTTTTAGTTGTTTTCTGGTTGCTGGGATAGGAAATTGAGTAATTTTTGTAATGTTGGAAGAAATAGGATGTATTTTCTGATTTTGGATGCTGAAACCGAGATATTCAATAGATGACTGATGGAATTTACATTTCTTTGGAGACAATGTCAGATTGTACTTTTGTAGAGTAGCTAAAAGTGTTTGTAATTTTTCTGTTGTTTCCTGGAAAGAGTCACTTCCTATAATAATGTCATCCTGGTAAGCATATATGCCTGAACAATTGCACTCTTGTATAATTGTGTCAATAAGCATTTGGAATGTTGATGCGGCTGATCTCAGCCCAAACATTAATCTTTTAAATGAATAAGTTCCCCATTGTGTAGTAAATGAGAGACGTCGTCTGTATTCTTTAGGTAATGAAATTTGATGATACGCTGAGGGAAAGTCTAATGTTGTAAAATATTTAAATTTTGAGATGTTATTTATTATCGCATCAATTCTTGGAAGAGGATAAGTGGAGCATCGAATCATAGAGTTGATTAACCTTAAATCTAGGGCCAGTCTAAAGGAAGGTTTATCCTCCTTAGACACAGCTTTCTTTTTAACCATAAGCATTGGGCATGCCCATTCAGAGATATTTCTCTCAATGATCCCTGCATCCAGTAATTTGTCAAGTTGATCTTTTGCCTCTTCTTGAATAGCTTGTGGGATAGGAAAAGGGTAAGTTTTTAAGGGAATATCTGAAATGAATTTTATATGTGGAGTGATATGATCGGTGTGTCCAATCGACTTTAGTGAACATGAAAATACAGAGTTAAATTTCTGAAGAATATCTTGCATTATTACCCTTTCTGTAGGTTTTAAATGCTGAATAGAAAAATTATTTACATTAAATTCTTTCTGTCTTAAGGATAAAACTTCTGGTGTAGCCTTAATTAGATTACACATGTGATCAGGTGTATTTGTTGCAAGATCCAAGGAATTTTCTTCTATTTTATCTATCTCTGAAATGTATCCGCAAACGGTATTTTTATTTATATGCAGTTTCTTGCTCGAATTATTATACATAGGAATAAAAAATTGAATTAATTCTTGTTTAGTAGAATTTTCCTTGATATGTTGTACCTCCATAAGAGAAGGATAGGACACAAGTGGACAATGCTTGTTAGACGATGTAAACATTACTAACTGATTTTCTGGAATAAGCGTGGACCGCACAGGCACATATATAGTATCCTGTGGATCAATCATAATCTTCTGGGTAAGCCAACATTTTTGATAAGAGGGTAAGTTCTCTTTATGAACATCAATTTTAGATTTTTTGTATCCAGTTTGGGGAAAATCCATATGAGTAGCTATCTTATGTGATGCCCGATTCATATCAGATTCAGATGATAGAAGACTGCAAGAGGGTACAGTGTCTAGAATATCTAAAGCATTTTCATTAATTTGTATTTTGTTATTGTGTAAATTGATAACTACGTGATGGGACTTTAAAAAATCAAAGCCAAGTATACCAATAAATTTAGATTCAGTTGGTATTTCAATAAGAAAAAAGGTGTGTTTGTAAAAAGTTTTCCCTATTTTAAAGGAAATGCAAACACATCCGTCACATTGGACTATAGAGTTTACTGTAGATATCTTGACTCTTGAAGCAATTCTTTTGTAATATAATTTGTTTTGATTTTGTAAGAAGTAATGTTTTGAGAGTAATGACACAGAAGCTCCTGAGTCGAGAAGAAAATTCTCTAATGTTTTGTTTAACAGTAATTGTATGATGGGGAGATTGGGCAGATCATTGTCTGTGTGTAACAAGAATTCCAGTGAATTAACTAATATGCAGTCTCCATTTTCCTCCACACTCGGGGACGTTACCAGTACAGGAGATGTTGTCTGTATCGCAACAGATTTGACTTTGCGTTCTAATGACAAAGGGAACTTTGCCTGTGTGTCTGGAGATCTCAGAATGATTTCATTGTTATTTACAAAAAAATTATTAGGTAGATTAGAATATGTTGAGTTAGTCTGTGAAAAGCTGTTATGGTAATTGACTTTATTCAAACCTGACCTATATGAGGAACTCTTTGTATTTAGGAGTTTAGTGTCACTTCTACCATTCTCCACTTCTAGTCATTGTGAATGACTACTTTTGGTTTGAGGGGAGTTGGATTTAAATGTTTTAGGGGCCCTGGCTCTCCGTGACATGTCTCTATAAGGTCTAGAGAAAGTTTGCCCATTACGATATCTGTGAGAAAACTTATTATTTTGTAATTTTCTGAGTGCAAAGCACCTCTGAGCAGAATGTCCAGGTCTTTCACACCATTGGCATTGAATCGTGTGCGAACCTTTATTTTGTGGAAATTTATTGTATGGCCGCTTGCTATAAGATGAATTGTTAATCTTAGTCAAATTGTTTTCTGAGTTTGTACCTATCACTTCACTATCTATTTTATGATTGAAGTTGTGAATAGTAGCAAAAGATGTTCCTGGTAAGACAGGGTTTACTTGCAAGTTATAAATTTCCTGGAATTTTTCGAGACATTCCACCATCTGATAAAAGGTTGTGGCTTTTTGTGATAGTAGATGAATTCTAAAGTGGGGCGGAATGAGATCATTGAATTTTGCGATTAGTAATTGTTCAAGGGCTTTTTCTTCCATATCAGGAAAACGTTTTCTCACTAAATTTTCAAGCTTATTAGCAAAAATATTAATATTGACATCGGACTCAAACTTAAATTCGTTAAATTGTTGTGCTATTGCAGTTGCCGACTCTACCTTAAAATATTTCTTAAATATATTAAATAACTCTTTTGTATTTTTGGCTTTTTGGCAAGCTGGGGAGGAGACATAAAACTTAAGAGCAGTATCTGCCAATTTTGATTTCACAAAAGCCAAAGCATGGGATTCTTCCCATTTGCTGTTCTCAATTTTAAATTTCACTTGTTCAATAAAAAAATCCAATAAATGAGGGTCTCCAGAAAATGGCGTTACTAAAGTTTTGAATGGTAATCCTCTTGTCAATCCTTTGTTAGAAGCCATTATTTTTTGTATATATATGAAACTACTATATTGGCTATAAAACTACATGTGTTGATGGCTATTTGCATATAATAAATTCACGTAGTTGAGGAGAGAGAGAGATACCTACAATTTTTTTTTTTTTTAAAGCCAACAATACATAGTTCTGTTGGTTATTATTTATTTAATCAGTTATTCAAAATATATTGAACCAAAAAAAAAAATTTCATTTGTACAAAGTTCCAGCATATCACAATTTTTGAAACAGGGAATTGTCTTATAGGTCACTTGGTATCCATCATATTCAATCACCAAAAAAATGTAATTGGTAATGTATGACTTTAAAAAAATAATTTCAGTAATTCTAGCAATAAAAATAAAATAACTTATTCAAAATAAACAATCTCTACAGTACCATTTATTCTTAAGAACAATAATCAAGTATTCCTTTCCGGCACCAAATGTGATGTGAATAATTCATTTACCTTTTATGTTTCCATATTTTAAATTAATTTTATTAATATTTTTAATTTTCATAGCAACAGAAGTTACTTAGTGAGGATCAAAGAACCTCATGGCGTACATTGCGTTCTGGCCACTAACCCTTTTTATTCTTTGGGTCAAAAGGTCAAATATATATATCCAAATAATTTTATTTACATAAGAGAAAAGAGGAATCAATTTACTTATTGGCTAGAATGCTGTAAAAAGAAAAATGCATACAAAAATAATGTTTGTAAGAAAACTAATCTGCTGCATCAAAATTAATCAATTTTATTTTCCAAACCACACTAGTAATTCCAAATTAAGTAGGATATAAAAATTAATGGTTTTTAAAATTTGAATAAGTATTCATATAAACTAATATATATATATTTATTATTAATAAGTAGGCACTCTCTCTCCAAATGATAAAATGGTCATTATTTTAAAACAGAAGCAAAACAAATCTTTCTCACCCCATGTTCTTCTCTTGAGAGCTGCTGAAATCCAACTAAATTTAAAACTGCCGGAATAACAGAAGGTGGAGTCAGAACCATCACCCTATTGGTTCTCAGCATGGTGTGATATGACATCACCACTAGGAAAGAAGAACCAATTTTTCTCCTGTGTGTGTGTTGCAGTAAAGCAAACACAACAGGGTGAGTTCAGCCAGCTGAGAGAAACAATGCATTTAAGTGCAGAAAACGATCTTATTTAACATTTAAAAAGAAGTGATGTTTTTAACATCACATTCAGTACATAATGTTGACAATAAAAAAAAAAAGAACTTAATCCCCCTCCCCCCCCCCCATGAAAGAGATTATTTTCAATATTAAAGTTTTTCACAAACGACATGATTGATCAATACATAGACGATTATAATCTTAAAAATAATTCAAGCTGTTTATTTGTTATTTTTGTACTTAACATGGAAATGTCTGATTTAATATTTCTATACTTGGTTAAAAAAAAAAAAAAAAAAAAAAAATCATAAATGTAGATAGAATGTTTTTACCAATTTAAGTCTTCATGTCCTTTCAAAGCTAAGCTTTCATTTCTATATAACATTTCATTTGCATTATGCCATTTTTTTTATCCAAGAATTTAAAAGATCAAATTTGCATACTTAATCATTTGATAATTTTATATTCTTATTTTAATTTTGTAAAAAAAATATTACTTGGTAATAGAAATTACAAATGAAAAATATACAAAATTAAATTTTACTTCCACATAGAAAACTTATTTATTTTTCACAAGAAAAGTAATGTCTTTAATAATATATGCAGAAGCTTTAAGAGAAATAATAGAAATGTTGAGTGACTCCAATCGAATTTCTGAACATTAAGTAATTCACTGTTGTTTAAATAAAATGAAGTAAGAGCAGTCATTAAATAAAGAAACGAGAAAATTATAATATGTGTTTAAATTATCTGTTCCCAAATAGTATATTGTTTAATGAAATGGTATGTACACAAATTCTTTTGTGCATCTCTGTAAAAGAACTAATAGTATTAGATTCACCAAAATGTATACAATTTGTGTGACATATAACTTATATATGAATTTAAAGCTCAATCAAATGAGGCATTCTGGCGCCATCATGTTTTTAATAATTTTCAGACTATATAATATAACAGAATTTTTTATTATTTCCCTGTAAGAAAAGCTATAAATGCTAGATTCACCAAAATAAATCAATACAATTCATTCGACAGTGAGTTATAACATGTATATGAAGTTTCAGCTGAATTGATTAAGGAATTTAGATGCTATCACACTTTCAATTATCTGAGCACATAGGCTATAATGATAAAAAATTTATCTTTGTGTTCCGGCAAAGGAAAAAAGAATTGTGCTAGATTCTCCAAGATGTATACAGTTTGTGCTACGATAACCTATAACATATGTACCAATTTTTAGCTCATTTGATCAAAGCATTTAGACAATATTGTGTTCACTCTACTCAGACATACTTACATCATTGTAAAAATAGCAAAAATGAACTTATGGGACCACAAAACATATAGATACACTAACATCACAAAATCAAATTTTTGTCATGATTACAATACTTTCCTTACCTATGTATTTTCAGAAAGTAAAGAATTCCATGAAAGATATGTGAACCATTCATTTCATCATGCTTAATAACAGATTTTTAAAAGGTACTTACGACTATGAGAGAGGAGATGACAATGTAGTTGAAAGCAGTAGGGGAATTAAAATTGAAACTATAAACTATCATTTTTGCATCCAATCCACCCTTAGGAAAATAGATATATTTATTTATTAAATATTGTTAACTTTGCATGTCTATTTCAATCATTCATGTCTATTTTGAAATATTTAAATTGATTATATTCACATACACAGGGTTCAGGAATTTGTAAAAAAAAATGGATCGCCAACAAAAAATTCTGGTAACCCGTAAAAAAATATTCTTGTCTGTTTTCTTTTTTTTTTTTTTTTTTCAGTTTCAAAATTTACTTGAATATAGAAATTAAGATTCTATATATAAAAACAAATTTTTTATTAGGTTTGAATGATTTTTTTTTCTTTCTTTTTTACATCAGGAATTACCTGTTTAAATTTAACATCATGAAACTGGTTTTTGTTATTTTCATTAAATCAATACATTATCTGTATTGATACATCATTACACATACACAGGTACAACGATTCAGCACCAGGTCGATAGCATGCGCAGACAGGAGCAGTATAAACCAATTCCCTAAAACAGTGCAATAACTTAATACCAAGTCGTAATACATGCCCGGAGATGTGTAAATCCCCTAATTCAGTACAGTGTCTCATAAAGTGGTGAGAGAAGCAGGAAGCAACAGAGCGAAAAAAGAATTGGAGCCCGATTCTGGGACCAAATCTTTCGCCAAAATATATATTAAAAAAGTTAGTTTTTCAAAAGTTAGTACTTCAAAGTTAGATTTTCGAATAGTTTTCTTTTAATTAATTAAAATATGAAAGTAATAAGCTCTTAATAGCAATAAAATAGAAATTAAAAATTAGCTATAATTTAATTATTGCCGAAAAAAAAAAAATTACGAGTTCATTTTCTTTCGACATAAAAATAAATACATTTAATTCAACATGAATGTGAAAAAATTATAAGTTAAATTATGCATTTCACAAAATTTGATGTCATTATCAATTTTAAAATTTTATACATATTGATAAGTGTTAATGTACGAGGCTAATATACATTGTTCTAAAAGGAGTAATATTTTATTTTTAAAACCACCTTTTTTTTTTTTACTATTATTATTATTTCACTGAACTGATTTCACGTGCTTAAATATTTTTTTTTAGCCTCACGTATTTTATTAATGACTCATCAGAAAATTTAAAAACATGGTATATAAAAAGTTTTTTTTTAATCTTATAATTATTTTTTATCAAACTTTTAGCATAATCCTTACTTTGAAACACAAATGGAGAAGGGGGGGGGGATCATAAATTGAGTTAGACCGTTCAAAATTGGTATATATAGGTTGTTGTTTTTTTTTTGTGTGAGGGGGGGGGGGGTACAAGTCGAATGAGGATATTTTCAAAAGTGTAAAATTATTAGGGGCCAGGAGGAAGTCAAAAAATTAAAAATAGATTTAGACCATTCAAAATCGGTATATATATATATGTTTTTGCCACCTATGAGTCAAATGAGGATATTTTTTAAAGTATACAATTATTAGGGGGGGGGGGGGGGGCAAGAAAGCAGAAATTGAGTTAGACCGTTCAAAATTGGTATATATCGGTTTATGGGGATTACAAGTTGAATGAGGATTTTTTCAAAAGTGTAAAATTATTAGAGGGCAGAAAATTAGAAATTGAGTTAAGACTGTTCAAAATTGGTACATATAAGTTTTAAGGGCTTATGAGTCAAATAAAGGTTATTTTTGAAAGTGTAAAATTATTAGAGGGGCAAGAAGGGGGCAAAAAAAAAAATAGAAATTGTGTTAGACTGTTAAAATTTTTTAGATATAATTTTTGGGGGCCTACATGTTGAATGAGAATATTTTCAAAAGTGTAAAATTATTAGTGGGGGGAGAACAAAAAATATAAATTGAGTTAGACCGTTCAAAATTGGTACATATGTTTTTGCTGCCTACGAGTCAAATGAGGATAATTTCGAAAGTGTAAAATTATTAGGGGGGGGGGGAAGAAATCATAAATTGGGTTAGACCGTTGAAAATTGGTATATGTCGGTTTATGGGGATTACAAGTCAAATGAGGCTATTTTCGAAAGTGTAAAACTATTAAGATGGGGAAAGAAGGGGACAGGGGAGGAGAAAATTTATGAATTGAGTTAGATTGTAATTGGTATGTTGGCTTTTGTGGGCTACAAGTCGAATGAGGATATTTTCGAAAACACTATATTATTTCATGTTACAAATTGTAATATTTATACACAGTGAATATAAACAGAACAAGAAAGAAATAAGTGAAAAAAAAATCCATTTTTTAATTAATAGCTTAGCATTACTCAAAATTTGATATTTTTATGAACCAACCTGTTAAGGATTTTTATATTTACTTGGTCATTCATACACAATTCTTAAACTTATTTAAATTATAGCATTTATAATTAATAAAAAAATACATTTTCAATATTATAATTAGACTCTAACAATACACATTTCATAATGGAATAATGGGTATATTGTACATTCTAAAAGGAAATAAACAATACATGTATGCATATAAATTCATATTTACAAATTTTATTTCAGCTATACTTCTAAATAAAATATTTTAATATAATTATTATTAAGTTATATAACGGTTCATCAAAGATTATTTATTTATTTTCTAAACTAGCAACCAAACTTAAGCACTTATTTAAAATCTTTAAAATCTTGGAAATTTTAAATCCATAATACAACACATTATTTATAAAACTTTTCATAGCTAAAGGTTTTCTAAATGCAAACATTTTTTGGGAACACAACCCATTAATTATTTATATATAAAAGTACTTCAAAGTCTAATTTTTTCTAAATACAACTGTCAATTATAATAATAAATATATATATATATATATATATATACAATAAATAATAGTTTATAATAATAAAATTATTTCTTATGTAAAGTTTAGATCCAAGATAAATGTGAGAATAATCATCTACCTGTATTAAACTTGTATAAATCCTCTTGTAAGCCACCTGGGAAAATTAAAATATGTGCTAGCAAGCATGCACTTTCAAAGCACAATTGATATTTAGTGCCTTGAGAAATGCAGCCAGCTGGCAAAAGAAAAAAAGAGTAGTTTACATTCAAATCTGACCTAGAAAAGAAGATGTATATAACAAGTATTGGTATTGCATATAAATAAATAAGGAAAGAATGAATAAAAACATTTCATACCTTTTAAAAAAAATATTAGGTTTATTAAAACTAACATAAGAAATGAAACACCAGTAAATGATAAAGTCTCCGTAAGTATGGATATTTTTTTATTTAATTGCTCTAGCAGTGTAAAAGAATACCTGAATATTGTACAGAACATTAAAAAAAAGTAATAATAATAATAATAATAAAAGCAATATAGATAAACGAAAGATTCCTTAAATTATTCTTACTCTGATACTTTTAAAAAAACTTAAAATAAGAATGAAAAACTGTTTTTGTTTGCAAAATTTTGTATAGTCACATTTCGTTCCAAATAAATTTTATATTCTCAATAAATATTTAGCAATGTGCATTGCGTTTCTTAAAACCTTTGTAATAAACAAAAAACCATTTATACTATTCACATAATTTATACTTGTCAAGTGTTGTTTGAAATAGTTTTAATTTTAAAGAAATATGCAGAATCAAGACTCCCGAAAAATAATTTACGATAGACATCTTCTACATTGTGCATGCTCAATAATAATCATTATTAAATATTTATGAACAATATATGATACAAATATACATTTATTCAATGAAAAGGCATTATACACTACATTACAGATTTATAATTATAATTATTAATCTATATGTTACTGTACTATTTTTTACTCACCTCACAGAAAACATGATGGTAAGAAATTAAAACAACATTCAAACCAATTAAGCATAATTTCATAAGAAATTAAATTATTTTCTCATATTCACGATAACAACAACAACAAACAACATGAGAACACGCGCACTACTATGTTCCAATCCAACAAGATGACTTGTTACTATATTTTGTAATTCATCAGCTATGCTTCAAAGAATTTTTCGCCAAAATTTGGCTTGATTTGGTCCATTCGAGCACAATGTGAAAATTTGCTTGCCCGATCGGTGGTACTCAGAAAATGTTCCAAGTTTTCTAGATAATTTTCAAGACATTATTAGTAACAAGTTATGTAATCATATAAGGGCAATGCTATGGTTTGATTTCCCACTATTAAATTTCCATAGTTTAAAATGAATCCAGAATTCTCCGAGTCTCTGAAGATAAATTTCCTGTTGGGGTGAGGTGAAAGAAAATTGGGTGGAACTTTAATGTAAATAAAAAAAAAAAAAAAAAAACTTCGTTGAGAAAATATAAAAAGCTGAGAAGTTGAGAACTAAAAACAGTTTTACTGGAGGCAAAGTCACAAACAAGACACTTGTCTTGGATCCATCTGTAAAAAATTAAGCTCAATAATGAGAAGTATAAAGAATCTGAGAAAAAACAAGCAGTCATATTGAATTTTTTAAAAAATCATGTTTGATGCAGGAGTTAATAACTATGAACACATTCTACTTCAAAAACTTCATTAGTTATTTGTAATGTATGATTTTTTTTAAACATGGAAAAATAAGAAAAAAATTCCACAGAAACAGGAATTGTGAGGAATATCTTAATCATAATGATATTAAACTAGTTTTAAAATACAATTCATGACAGTGGTATAAATCATTGTCTCTGAATATTTTAATTGAAAATTTCATAAGATATTAAAATTTCAGATTTTTTTAACATAGGAAAATAAATCAAAATTTTGCATAATAATGCAGTATTATGAGAATTAATGCAAATAGTATACAGATGGAGTTGTGTCAAAACTGAAATATGAAACTGTATCTAATAAAATATTTCAAAATGGAAAGAGAAAGGGTAGCCTAGTCAGTGAGGCATTTCATTCTGAGATCATGCCAGATTAACAATACATTTCATTTTTTTTAACATTACTGCAGTATACTGTATAGTAGAAATTTAAGAAAACAATTGGTACTTTTGGGGTGGAGGGGAAGTCCATTAAATTCTAATATTTATGTTTAGTGCACATTAAAATCTTCATTCAAATTAAATTCAGTGAAAATTTTATGAAGTCACTCATGACATAAAATAAGGAAATGCATAAAAAGTTTTCAGATATATGGAAGGAGGGAACTGCATAGTTGTAGTGAGAAGAGAAAGTTTAAATATTAGGTTACAAGAAACTTTTATTCTCGTAATTTAATATATAAGTTATAAAGTACTGAAATAGCATAAACATCATTTATGATCAGCGGGTCGATGTTATCTCGCAAAGTTAGTTTTTAAATTCTACTTTTATATACTTAATACATATCTGAGTAAATCATTTTTTATACTTTAAATGCTGCACCATATTAGATTGCATCTTATAAATTAATGAAAAATTACCAAAATTTAATTAAAACGTCATTCATTTTTATCATACACGACAGAATGGTCTGTAATCTATATAGCACTCAATAATGAAAAAATTTTGCCAGTGTTGTAACCTTTATTATTGTGAACAGCATTATTTGTCCTGTGAAAAGCGGGCATTACATGCGTAAATAAAGTTCATATGCAGGAAAAACCAAAGATTTTACTGATGAAATTTTGTAAAGAAAAAAAATAAACAAACTTTAGGTGCAGAAAACGAACTCGGACATTCTCCTAGGGCTTTTTTTTTTCTTATCACTACCATAGCCTGTTTTAGAACTAGGAACGAAACATTTATTTGAAACATCTGAATTATACAGTTTTAAGCACTTACAAAAAAATTAAATTGCTTAAAGTTAAAAATTTAAAATGTACTCCAGCAAAATTCTATTGAAAATAACAGTATATCCGCCCCGAGATAGGGAGTAATGACGAGTGGCGTCCTAAATATTTACCAAAAATTTAGATCACAGTTTCAAAGCTTTCTCCCATTGGACCTTCTTCTCCTATTAAATATTACTCCGTGGTTGTGAATTAAAGAAAATAAAATCCTACTAACTGTATGGAACTTATAAAATAATTTTAGAAAAGGATAAATTAATGTGAAAAATGACATCATAACTGAAGCAATGTATATAAGAGAAATAAATTTTTACTCATAGTTTAAAAAAAAAAGGAATTTAAAAAAATATATATCCTAAAAAAATTCTTATTTAGACTAAACAAATACTACTACTTTAATCAAGAAATTTTTTTCACACTTTACCAATTAATAAAATTCACATTTTCATTACCATCTTAATACTTTCACTTACACTTTTATTTTTTTATATTGAGTGGGTACAACTCATTAAACAAGCAGTGACAGTTTCCTCGAACTGTATTTAACTCGTTATATGTAATTAAATTAAAAGGTTATGATGTTTTTAAAAAATTTTTGATTCATCAGGGCTTTTTAAACACTATAATGTAAAAAACTCTTTTAAATTTTCATATGAGCCAATATTAAACGATGTAAATTGGTATGAGAGCTAAATAAGCAAGAAAATATTTTCTAACTATCAACTGCAAGACGGGGAAAGGCAAACTAGCATATATATATTGAGTCTACACTAACTAATATTTACAATTAATACACCAATCTTAAGACTCTGCTTGTATAAATAATTAAAATATATAATAAAATGTACAAATAAATAATAAAATTAAGGTATAATTTATTTTTGTGTTTATTAATGTTGCTTAGTAGAGATGAAGCTAAAGTTAAGATATGAGAAATATTCGCTCTTTTAATGAAATATTTTGTTATATTTTACAAATTTTATTTTTAAATTCACATAAGAAATATTTAAAAATCCCATTTTTTAAAGCTAAAGAAACAATTTCATTCCATTAAAGCCAATAACTTTGATATTTAAAAAAAACGTTTTAAGGCAGTGACTTTTTTTCAGAAAAAAAATAAATAAATAAATAAATAAATAAAAAATCAACTGATTTAAATCACTACAATCCTGACTTAAGAGATCCAAATAATGCTAAATTTAAACAGTTAAGAAATTCTGATACTCAGAATAATTATGTGATTGCTTGTTTAAAGTCTAAATTAAAACGTAAACTAAGATAGATACGCAGATGTGTCTACAAGATGTCATTATAATTTTTATAAATTTTACTCTAAATTTAGTGGTGTTAAAACAAGTTTAAAAATTAAAATTAATTTTTTATTTAAATACTTTTGAAAAAAAATTTATATTTTTTATATGGTATACTGTATAATATATTCTGTATAATATATTCAAATTATTGAATATTTACAATATCACTTTCTATCATAAATATAAGATTATAAAACAGAGCACAAACAAAATAAAACAATTTTCATATATGCGTTCGGCTTCTGTTTACTGCTATTTACTCATGTTCTAACCTACCATTTCAGGTAGACTGAATTAATGAACCTCAATTACATATCGAGCGGCACTAGAGGCGAGTTAATGGAGGATAGAATTTCTATTCAGTGAAAGGCAGAGCAGCGAATAAGCGGGTAGAGCCCCGCTGAAGTTAATAAACAAAGTGAGTCAGGTGTTGATAAGCGGAGCGAGTAAGCAGCAGAGTCTGCTAGTTTAGTTTAAAGAAAAAAAAAACTATTTTCTGGAATTTTTCACTAAGTTGAACTTCATTTTCTGCTGAACAAATATAACCTAAGGATAATTTTAAAAAAGAGAGAGAGAGAAAGAGATTTTTATTTCTATATGATTTTCAGAGAAATTAGTGTAAAAGCATTTAATTTGTCAAGAGGCCAAATAAACAAAAAATATGAAATCTTCATTTATTTTAATACACAAAAATTATCTGTATATTAATTTGAAGCATGTATTTGTCTGTCTCCACTAAATTGAGAGAATGGCTAGGTGTAAAAATTTGGTTGAGGTGTCTAAAAAAAGGTCTCGGTCTGTAGATATGTCATGAAAAGAGAAAAATAAAAATAGTCGTACAGTTCCCCCCCTTCCTGGGGGGGGGGCAGGGGCTAAAAACACGTTTACGAGCTTAACTCAGCTCCAAATTACTTCACGGTGAAGAAATTGCACACATAGGGACTAGAGTCGAATATTAAAAAAAATCACTTTCTGCGAATTTGGAATTTTCAATTTTGAAGGGGGGAAAAATAGATTTGAAGGTGGGGGAAATTACTTTGAGAGGGAAATCCGTTCTAGACCCACACATGTAGCACCTCATTTTAAAGGTCTTGAAATTTCATGTCGATTGGGGATGTTCGTATACAATATAGTGCAACCCCTGGTGGTTAAAAATGAAACTAGGTGATTTTGCAGTAGACCCTATCATGTTACAACTTATTTTAAAGGTCTTGATATTTCCTGACCGTTGGTGTTGTTCGTATAGAATATACTGTGCCCCCTGGTGGTGGAAAGTGTAACTAAAGGATTTTACAGTTGACACCACCATGTGACAACTTATTTAAAAGGTCTTGAAAAATCAAGGCGGTTGGTGATGTTCGTATACAACATACTGCGCCCTTTGGTGGAGGAAAGTGGATTTTTCAGCGCGTGCGTAGCATGCCTGCTATACGGTGCTGCAGCCACAGGCAGCGAACACACGAGTCAGAGGTTCGTTCGGTTCAAGGCTAATTTTTGAGAATTTTTTCATGTTATTAGTGGCCCGAATACACGCTGCTGTAGGCACCGGGATCACGAACCCGAGTTCCGTTCGGTTTGAGGTAATTTTTTTGTTACAAATGATTATTTTTTTCGCGATGCTTTCATTTAAAAATAGAAATTCAAACAAAATCAAATTAAAGATATAAAATCATACAAATTTAAGGTTCATTTAAGGTTATTATCGCAGCGCCGGGCGGGTCAACTAACATGTAGTCATAGTATTAAACGAAATAGAAAATAAAAGATAGCAACTGTTTATTTGACAGTCAGTTTGTTAGTCAGTTTGACGTCACATTGATAGTATTTTGTAGAAAGTGATGTCATATATAGTATTTCTATTTATAAGCATTTTTCCGAATTTCTTTTTTTTTAAGCGAAATGTCG
Organism: Salticus scenicus; assembly: GCA_963930645.1. Lineage (NCBI taxonomy): Eukaryota > Metazoa > Arthropoda > Arachnida > Araneae > Salticidae > Salticus > Salticus scenicus. Next base: position 238,600,000 of record OZ005660.1, read on the forward strand.
TAAATTATATTTGATGTTTTAACTTGAAATACATTTAAATAATGATGCAATGATTTTTGAAACATTACGGTCCAAGTCAATATATTCATTCCTGTCATATGGAATTGATGGAAGTAGTTTAATAAATTGTACCGTTTTCAGAAAAAATATTAATTAAAACGCTTCTATCTGCACAACAAGATTTACAGGCCCAAACTGGCTCCTTTGGGGGCCCTCGGCTAGAAATCAAAAAAAGGTCCGTCATGCTTTTATATGAAAGAAGAGATTAAAAAAATGTCTTGTCGTACTAAATTAAATTCTTTTTGTACAGAAATTTATATCTATACTTAAAAGAGAAAAAATAAACTGTTTTTTTTTTTTTTTTTTTTTTTTTTTTTTAATTAAGTACGATAGGACTATTTTTTTCAGACAGCAATTAGGTTTGTGAGGTATTGGGGGGGAGGGGGGTAAAAAGTTTAGAAATTTAGTTACTGTTCAAAAATGGAATAAATAGGTTTATGGGGCCTACAAGTCGAATGAAGATACTTTCGAAAGTGTAAAATTATTACGATAGGAAGGGGGGGGGCGAAGAGGGCAAAAATTTAGTTAAGACCATTCACAATTGGTATATTTAGGTTTTGGGGACCTACGAGTTGAATAACAGTATTTTCAAAAGTGTAAAAAAATTAGGTGGGGCAATAAAGGGGCAGGGGGTAAAAAATTAGAAATTGAGCTGACCGTTCAAAATTGGTATACATAGGTTCATGGAGCCTACAAGTTGAATACGGGTATTTCCGAAAGTGTAAAATTATTAAGGAACAAGAAGAGGGGTGGGGGGCGAGGCAAAAATTAGAAATATAATTACACTGTTCAAAATTTGTGTATATAGGTTTATGGGGATTACAAACTGAATGAAGATATTTTAAGAAGTGTAAAATTATTAGGAGGGGCAGAAAGGATAGTGAAGAAATACTTGCACACAGCAGCGATGCAGGCGTAGCCTGCTAGTAAATATATAAATTCAGTACAGGACCAATTATCTCTATTTCATCCAAATAAAATGATCATTTTTATGACATTTTGTAGTGGTGTGCTCTATTGACTTTTTTCAAATTTTAAAGCTATCTTTACAGTTTGCATTATCCGAATCTGCTATACTAATATAGCAATAATATAATATTTAGAATTTAAAAAATTACCTTTAACTTGTACTGTTGTACCCCCTACTAAATAAATAAATGTACTATTTTTAAATATAAAAATTAATATAAATTAAAATATAATATTATAAATATAAATTAAATGGAATTATTATTATTATTTTTTAAATATTTACTTTACTTTTAATTGTTTCAGATTACAAAGCTAAACCATTATTATTTAAAAAATTAAATAAATAAGCATGCTTCTGTAATAATAAAAAAAAAAAAAAAAAAAAAAAAAAAAAATACACATGAAGTTAATTGTTTGAAAATATAATTCTGAATAACTGGATTCCGGATACACGGTCCCATACTGTATTTAACATTTGTGGCGTATTTCTAGAGTCAGTTTTTGAAGTAGTACCTTTTTTTCTGATTAGCAGCAAAAATAATTACTTTATCTCTACTTAGCAAACAAGTGATAAAACCACTCCTTAAACTCGTTCAGCAATCACTCATTGCCCAAATAAGTGATAAAATCTTTTATTTAGGCAATACCATGAAAGGGTATATTTTGTTAAAATTTAATAAAACTATATATTTTGGCAATTCACTGCAAGAGTATTTTATTTTGAATTTATTGTTTATCTTATACTATTAAGTGAGCAATATTTGTACATATATTTCACTGTTCTCGAAAACGGTAGCTCGGACAGTCACGAGATTTAACACAAAGGTGCCCCCCCCCCCCCCCGAAGGATCATTGTGCACATCGAAGTCAGAATTTCGAATTTCTGTTTAGTTTTCTTTTAATTAATAAAAATATGAAATAATAAGCTAATAATAGCAAAAAATTAGCTATTTAAATTTAATTCATAATTTAATTGTTGCCAAAAAAAAAAATATATATATATATATATATACGAGTTTATTTTTTTTTCCAACAGGAAAATAAATACATTTATCTAAACATGAACAATATACTACACACTACTGATCGCAGAGCTTCCAAATTTGACACATAGGTACCTGGGACCCTGCAGGTGTGCACCTCATCGAGATTAATTTCAAATTTGAATTTTTTAAATTAATGTTTTTTCGATTTTAAACATTGGCTTTTATGTTTCATTTTTCACGAATTTATTCTTCGATTGTAATCGTCTGCGTATCTTAGCAACGGCTATATTATGCAATTTATTTTTTATTTAATACATTTATTTGAGGGCGAATCGTTTTTCTCTTTTTAATTTATTATATTTATTGAAAATAAAATGGTAATGCAGTAGAAAAAATTAAATATATTAAATTTAAAATTTAAAAACGTATTTATAACAGTTATGTTTATGTATAATTTTTGTAGTATAACAAAAATTATTTTTCATTTGTTAATTTAATTTCTTTAAAAGTTTTTTTTTTTTTTTTTTTCTTCTAATTTATAGTATTTGTCAGGAAATAATGGTAGTATATAGCAGAAAGGATTAAACTGATAGGAATTTATTTGTTTTTTATGTATTTAATTCCTTCTGAAAGAAAATCTACTTTTTATTTTATTTCATTACATTGGTCGGAATCAAATTGTGATACGTAAATAGCATGAGCAATAAAATACTTGGTTCAAAAACTAAAATATTTAATAGACGCTGAGATACAGTTATCTTAAAAATCGTAGTTCTTAAATAATGGCAGACCCACCTATCGTCAATGAATACCCATATTGAAATACATAGGAAAGAGATTTCTGCAGGCAGTGGGAACCTGCTCCCGATACAGTGCGGGCAGAGAAAGAGCTGCCGTAGTCAGCGAGTACCCGATGCGAGGTCTAGAGCGATTCCAATGTAATTATTTTAGCTTTATTTATAATGTGATGTGAAAAATAAATAATGATCCAATTCTTTTGGATATTCATTTAAATATAGTGGCCAGCGAAGCGGGCGTAGCCTGCTAGTTTCAGTAATCACTAAAAAATAAAAAGGATAAAACATATTTGAGCAATAATAGCCATGAGATTAAAAATAAATTTTATCAGTGAAATGATCCTGCTTATCATACGTGATTTTGTTTACCACTCATAAAAAAAACACAGAAACACAATTTTATTAATTTTTTTGAGAAATATCATATTTCAGTTTTTATTTTTTAAATAGCATACAAAATTTAAAGATTAGTCGTAAAGTAATAGTCTATTTTAAAAATTAATTGCTATTACATTAATTTTATCAATTAGCGGTAAATGATTCAATATTTCGGTAATTAGTCACAAAATCGTAGCATGCATTGAAAATCTTTTTTATTTATTATTTTTTTTTTTCAAGTGAATTTTAATGATAATTAAGATCAAATGTAAATTTCTTAACAAATGCTGAAATAATCACTTGGCTCAGCTTTTCTTTAAAAATATTTAAGAAGAAAAATCAAGAGAGCTAAACGTAGCGCGGTAAACACAGAAAAGAAAAATATGTAAGAGTCGTTCATTTTACCGGCAGATGAATCATGAATCACACGGCAGTCATACTGCGCAAGCGCCAAAACTGCCGGGGATGTAATAGGGACACGGCACAAGACCTTAGTTCGCGCCCCTCACAAATGCTCCAGCTCCGAGCTCCGACGGCTCCTTCTAATGCGCATGCGCGCATACTTCACGGCTGTGAGCAAGAAACTGTGAGATAGCATGCATTTGTAATCATGAAAAACGACAGTTTTTTGAGTGACGCAAGCGGAGGGACAAACGGGACGCTGCGAACTCATATATACGGCTAGTTTGACATCAAAGAGATTGGTAAAAGCCGACACTTAATATCTCAGCAAATATGCCATATTTTGTTCTGATCTTTTCAAAATAATCTTTTATCTTCGGTCTCAATCTATCCTGAAAATTTTACATTTGTACATGCAATATGTTTTGAGATCTGAATCTCAATTTTAAGCCAAAATGGGAAAACGGTTGGTGTAATAGACTGGAATTCTGAAAACTATCTCTAAAACGGCTCGAAGGATTTTCATATAATTAATATATGTTGTTAATAGGATCTTTCTGAATCTAGTAACGTTTTCGTTTTTTTCAGGAAAACTCTTGTTTTTTATATAAATCGCTTTAAATATGGAACTATATTACTCCGCCAATTACACGTGTTTCTTCGGGTGAAAACGGTGTTATGCGGTTCTTACTTATGAGGTATGTGGGCTGGTTGATTGACCGACTTCAATGCAGCCAATGAATTATTTAGATTTTTTTTTAACGCAAAAGTACTTTATTACATGTTTAAAATATTTATTGTATATATACTAAGTCAAATTCACTTAAATATATTTTCTCTTCTGTTATGAAAAAAATATTTTTGATTTAAAAATTTCATATTTAGTCAAAAAAATATTTAGATAATATTTTAAATAAGGAAGTATTTTGTAGTTTTAGATATTCCATTTTATCATAATAATGATGAATTTACAATTTTTTAAAGCGAAAAATTTTTTAATCATTCATGAACATCGATTTTATAATAGCTCAATGATTTGCGAGTCATATTCATGTATCATTCCGCTCCGGGAATAGAAAAAAAACAGCAAATAGAGTTTTGGCGCCATCTATCGTTTTTTATTTAAACCATACACTTCCGTAAATACATATATATTTTTTTTTTCTTTTTAAAAATTAAAAATCTCTTTTGAAAATACAGTTAGAGTTTATTCATTTATTTATTTTTCCGACATTAAAATGATACATATTTTAAATATTAACATAATCAAATTTTTATTATTATTATTTAAAGCAATAATGACTAGGGGCTTACGCTGTTTATTAGAAGTAACATTATTTCATGAATTTTAATTAAATTCTTGAAAAATATGTCAAATAGCAATTATTAAAAAACACGTCAAAATAAATAAATTACATCTTTACTTTGAAATCCATAATAATGTATTTAAAAAATATTATTCTTTCTTTTATTTTTTTAATTAATTAATATCTGCATGAAAAATTCTATTTCATAAATATATTTGCAATTACAATAAACAAAAAATCTTCCTTTAATTTTAAATAACTATTTTTACCTGTTTCTAAACAAGTTAAAAAAGTTTTTAACAAGTTTAACAAGTTTAAAAACAAGTTTTTCTAAACAACATGCAGAAATTAATTAATTTCTGCATAAAAATTCTATTTCATAAATGTATTTGCAATTACAATAAACAAAAAATCCTCCTTTAATTTTAAATAACTATTTCTACCTGTTTCTAAACAAGTTTTTTCTTTTTTTTTTTTTTTTTTTTTTTTAAGGGAAAAAAAAAAAAAAAAGTTAAATATATATGTATATGATTTTAGTATAAACTACTAGATGGCGCCACTACATTCATTATTTTTCTTTAAAAAAAAGAAAGAAAGAAAAAACTTTTAATTGCTTCGAAACATGTAGAAATAATTATTTAAAATTAAAGGAGGGTTTTTGTTTATTTAAACTGTGAATATTGGAGCATACTTAGCCTCAAAAGGGGAAACAAAATATACAAATTTCCATTTTTAACATTTACTTGATTTTTTTTTTTTTTTTTTTTGGTAATTGTTTAATTTGTAATTCTCTAAAAAGAAACTTGCAAACTGTAAATTACGTAATTCTAACTTAAATTTGAAATTATCCACTTATTTTTCTTTCTTTCTTTCTTCTTCTTATTTTTTTTTTAAGAGTTTGAGAATCCCAGTCAATAAATTTTTCTAGTGCGCAGCTTCTCCATTTTGTTTCCAAGTGGCAGGCTACTTAAAAATTTGTCAGTATGATAACGTTTGAAATACTGAATTAATTCACACTAAATTTGTAGTGTAGATTTATCTTAGAAATGTATTTGATATGTTCATTTGCCAACTTAATCTACCCTCTTGTTTCCCTGTGCTAGCACACTGAAAATTTCAAATTTACATTAGAAAGGTTTTATGAACCGATTTGCTTAAAACTCCATATATACAAGCCTTCATTAATAAATCCACTAAGTCCATTAATAAATTGTAGCTGCCATTTTGAAAAAAAAAAATGGTGGCAACTTCATAAGAAAAGATAAATTAGTTTACCCTTAGGAGCCAGAAGGACTTATTTTAATTTTTTGATCAATAACCACTAAAAAGTAATGATATCAGTTCAAAAAACCCTTAACGGCTTAAAAGTTTGTGACGCCGCTACTTTATGGCTATAAGAATTTGAAATACGAGTCTTAAAAATAATGATATGAAATTTTAAGTGACGCTTTGCAATTAGTTAAAGTATACATAGATTTTCTTATTTGATCATTTACTTTTATCTTTTATTTATATTTATAATGCAAACGTAATATTTTTAACTTTAAGATCAGACAGATATATAAAATACACTCACTGATGCTTTTTCATTCGCATTTCAAATTCAAAATAACAGTTTTAAAAGGAATTATATAAAAATTTCAGTGGCGCCTCGGTGTTATTTTAAAAGATATGTTTTTAGATTCCATTAAAATTACTTTTGTTTTGTCTAATAAAGTATATTTACACATTTAAACAGTCCTTTTAATTTTCAAATATACTGTCAAATAATTATACTTTCACTGAGTTTGCATTATAAAGTAAAACTATTTATTTCAATAAATTAATTTATCTTTTGCGTCACGCTATCCAAAACTGCAAGTAAAACTTGTGTAAATGTTTTCTTTACGTCACACTACCTCTTTGAGCAAATTTTCACTTAGTTTGATACTATGATACTATGTTTTGAATAGCGTGATGCAGAAGATAAATCAATTTATTGAAATAAATAATTTTACTTTATAATGCAAACTCAGTGAAAGTATAATTATTTGACAGTATATTTGAAAATTAAAAGCACTGTTTAAATGTGTAAATATACTTTATTAGACAAAACAAAAGTAATTTTAATGGAATCTAAAAACATATCTTTTAAAATAACACCGAGGCGCCACTGAAATTTTTATATAATTCCTTTTAAAACTGTTATTTTCAATTTGAAATGCGAATGAAAAAGCATCAGTGAGTGTATTTTATATATCTGTCTGATCTTAAAGTTAAAAATATTACGTTTGAATTATAAATATAAATAAAAGATAAAAGTAAATGATCAAATAAGAAAATCTATGTATACTTTAACTAATTGCAAAGCGTCACTTAAAATTTCATATCATTATTTTTAAGACTCGTATTTCAAATTCTTATAGCCATAAAGTAGCGGCGTCACAAACTTTTAAGCCGTTAAGGGTTTTTTGAACTGTCTCTATACTCCTTGTCTATACTGAATTCGTCATATTGCGCTATTTGCAGCGATTAATTTAAATAAACATTTCTATAAACTAAAACTTTTTTTTAAAGTTTTTTTATTCAAAGTTCATTTTTATAAAGTTAACTTTCATTAATTAAAAAAAGGAGGTTTAAGAAATGATTTAAAAAAAATATATATATAAAATACTTTTTATTTAGTATGAAAATATTTATGGGAAAATGTTTGCAGAAATTTTTATTCAATAATCTTATAAAAAACATATTTTTAAAATAACAGAAATTGATAAGACATGAGGATGAGCTCGATCTTATAACTTAAAATCAGATTTATTAACATTTGTGTTTTTTTTTATATTATTTTTCCACATAACATATTTAATATGTAGTTTTAAAATTGATAGAAACTAATTGAGGAAATAAATTTAAATTACACATGTACATTTTCTTATCCTTTTTATTAATATTGTTTGTTATTGTTATCAGTTTGTTTTTACATTAAAAAAGAAGTAGTTAATTTTAAAATTGCACTACATTAACTTTGTAAATTTTAAAGAAAATAAATTTCAATATTCAGCTATGCATAAATGCATTTTCCTTAGACAAAGAAAAATTAAGTATTACCATAATTTTAATATACTGATATTTAATTTTACAAAGAATTATTTCACATACTCATACCAATATCAGAATTTTATTAGATTTAGAAAGTACTTAATGTTGTGTGTGTGTGGGGGGGGGGGGGGGGGGTTAAAGCCGATTGACTGCTCTGGGGTCTTAGGCCTATGGGAGGAGTGCCCTCCTTGGGGTTTTTTCTAAATGGTTCTAAACCGTATATATACAAGTTTTGGAGAAAACTCTGAACGACTAGGCCAATGATGACAACCTGGGATCGAACACGCCACCTCACGTCTACCAGCTTAGAGCGCAGAACCACTTGGCCGCTGGTGGACTTAAAAAATACTTAAGGAAATACTTCACATTATTTAACAGATAACCTAACCCAATGTTATTATGTGAAGAAATTTGTCTTGAGAGCTACTCATTGACAAATGTACTTTTTTACATTTAAAAAATTCACAATCACAAAATGCACAACCCTTCAAATGTTCTTATTTTTACAAAAGTTGTTTTTTTTTTAAATTCATTTTGAAGCTATTAAGTGCAACAAAGGCTTTTAATTTATTTTTCGCACTTAACAGCTTACAAAATGTTTAAAATATATATATATATTTAAAAAATGATAAACATTTTATCAGTTGTGATTTTTCTAAATGTGAAAATGGGATTAAAAAATTTTTAAGGATTTGTAAATATTAAGTCTTTATGTAATTTCATTCAAAGAGGTTTAGTCAGGTTAAAAAATGTTAATTTTCTGCATTTTTCTAGCTTATTTTCACATTAAAAGAGCTTTATATATATATATATATATATATATATATATATATATATATATATATTGTGGGGGGGGAGGGGACTCGTTAAAAAGCTTCCCCAGGGCAGGTAATGTCCTTCGTTCTAAATTTGGCTTACATAATAAGAAAATATCGCTAAAGAAAATATCGCCTTACATTTGTAGCAGATTTTGCTTTATTAAGAAAAGAACAATTAAATTGTTCATAACAATTTTAAATTAAATTTTCATTAAATTTCAGATAATGAGGATCAGAATTTAGTTTTTAATTTTGTTATCTTGCTGAAAATACACTCATAATGACTATGTAAATATATTTAATTACAAAAGCATTATTTAAAAAACCCAAACATTTAAATTTATTTTGGGATAATTAAAATCAATATTGGAAATTTTACACTTACATTTCATAAGCCTCACAGCATAGCAGCGCCACCTGTTGGAAAATTTACTACAAAGTGTTATCAGGATAAAATCCCATTAAGATCCAATTAAATATAAAATTTTACGAAATTATACACAACATAAGATGGAATATAGCTTTATCTTAAATGAGAGTAATATGCATAGTAGCGCCACCTGATGGGCGATTTACTCCGAAATATAATCAGTACCAATTCATATGAAGATTTAACTAAATATAAAGTTTTGTGGAATTTTGCCCATTACTTAATGAGATACAGCACCCACAAATTTTGATAACACATACACGATACACAGTCAGACTTGCATTTTTAAAAATGGTCAAATCATTTTCAAGACTTTACAAAACGTGTAAATGCATCAAAAATTTTCACGAATTCAATAACTTCTTCTTCTGAATAGAAGAAAATAATAAAAATCATTATTTTTTTATCATTATCACAGTTTCAAATAGAGAGCAACCTATGTTCTCGCCAATTTAACATAATCTTAAAAACTATATTTCTTATAATTTTTTTGCTTTTTCAATGTGATATTTAACTTTAAATAAGAAAGTTTTTCCAGGCCGCTGTGTTGTGTAATTTTACGGCATGAAAAAGAAAAAGAATATTTAACGATGAAATGCCCCTGCTTTTATTTCATTATTAAAAAAATTTACAATAATCTGGTGTGTCACTCACACGACTTTCTCTTATCCTGAAATTTAATACTATAAATACAGGTTGGAGATTAAGAAGTAAGATAACGATGTTATGTAAACCTATGTCAAACAATTCAAATTAGGCTTCGGGAGAGATTTATATGATAATTAGTTGTGTGTGAGGGGGACTACCGCCCCCCTCAACCCGCTGTTTGATTAATGCACCTACATTTATATAGAATTTAATTTGGTTATTAAAAAATAATTCTGTTTTAAAATAATTTATTAAAATTATTATTTAAAAAAATTATCTTTTATGATAATGCAGACGATTTCCTTATTAGAGAAGTAGTATAACACCAAATATCCAAAAAAAAAGGGCCATTTTATTCTGAATATTAAAAAAAAATCGATAAATTTGTTTTAAATTATCGCAGATCAATGGTTCAACCATTCGTTTTAAAGGTACTGGCGAGCTCTTTTGAAAAATACCCCTCATGAAAATTTACTCCCCTCGAGGGGGGGACTTCCCCTCCAGGGGGGGAAGCGAGGATCCTGCATACACAATATTTTTTCCCCTGTTGACTATCTCTATTACAAAAAATATATATTCGTTTCATTTGGTTTAGTGCAGTCTATAGATGTTAAACTCTTCTTACCATGTAAATATAACAAAAACTCACGTTCGAAATTTTGACCCAAAAACAATACTTATGGGTAAGGGAAAGTAAAAAAAAAAAGATTGATACACTAAACAAAAAATATTTCTCAGTATTTTTAAAGGATAAACCGTGATTTATACCGTTTTTTCGTACGTTTAACACTAACGGCAATAGAATTTAAGCGAATGTTTTGGGTGCACAGTTAAAGGGACACGAGTTAAAGGGACCTGATACAGTTACTTCACTCTTTCTCCATTGAAAACCGGCTCTCGCCGTCTCCATTCTTATCCTTCCACCGAGATTTGGAGCGACGAATTAAGTCTGCGCGCATGCGCATTAGAAGGAGCCATCGGAGCTCGGAGCTGGAGCATTTGTGAGGGGCGCGAACTAAGGTCTTGTGGGACACGGCTGCCGGGTCTCTAACCACTCCGTTAAGAATAAGATATTTATTTCTGAGATGTACACTCTTAAGATTTTTTTGAAAAGTAACTTCTAAATGATCGTCGATTCTATACAGTGGGAAAATAATTTGTGAAAAATGCTTTAGTGAAACGGGAGCAAATTGTAATGCAATTAAAAAGGTTTGTACAGCATAATATAGATGCACCTGCATTTAAAAGATAAAGAAAAACACTTCCAAGACTTGAAAGTAATTTTTATGTGTGGAAAGTAAGTATAATGCATTTACATCTTGGTACAAAGGAGAAAATTGTATAAAATATGTGTGATGTTTGTCGTAAAATATTTTTCTAAAAAGAATGATAACTGTAAATATTTATGCAATTATTGTCAATAAAACTACATGTGTATTAAGATAAAATAGCATTTTCTAAAATGGAACATTCAGATAAAAATACATACAAGTGTCAAGTATGTCCTGAAAAATTTTCGCAGAAGTGCCAACTAAATAATCATCTACGCATTCATACAGGAGAAAAGCCGTATGTGTGTGAAATATGTTCCAAAGGGTTTTCTGTTAAAAATACTTTAAATAGACATATGCGCATTCATTTAGAGGAAAAACCATATGCATGTAAAGGGTGTGTGTGCTGTAAAGGGTTTTATACAAAACATAAGTTAATAAGACACCTACGCTCTCATACAGGAGAAAGGCCATACGTGTGTGAAATATGTTTTAAAAAATTTTCTAATAAAAGTCAACTGAATTATCATCTGCGCATTCATACAGGAGAAAAGCCACATGAGTGTGAACTGTGTTCCAGAAAGTTTGCTGAAAAAACTAATCTAAATGCACATTTGCGAACTCATACGGATAATAAACCACACGTGTTTGCAGTTTGTTCTCGAAGATTTTTAATAAAATAAGATCTAAAGGTACATCTATTTACTCATACAGGAGAAAAGCCGCATTCATGTGATGTATGCTCTAAAGGATTTTCTCACAAAGGAGATCTAAACAGGCATCTACTTACTCATACAAAAGAAAAACCGTATGCGTGCCAAGTATGTTCTAAAAGGTTTTCTCGAAAAAGTTATTTAAAAAAAACATTCACGCTTTCATAGTGACGAGAAGCCATAAGTTTGTGAAATATGCTCGAAAGATGGTTGTCAAAAATGTAATATATGTAAACATCTCTGTATACACTTAAAATATATCGAAATGGAAGCAAGTTTTCTGAACACATTAATTTTAATTGTTCCGTACCTTTAAATGCTCTATCAACTATATGCATTTGGGGGCCCCATGTAACACAAACTCATTTTTTTAAAAATAGAAACCATACTTTTCCTTCACAGAATCATGTTCAGTAGAGAAAAACCTGTTTTATAACATGTATTGTTTTTCTTTTTTTTTTTTTTTTTTTCCGCAGAATAAGGAACCCTTATACAGAAATGACTTTCAGCTTTTGACGAAAATTAAATAATCCCTCCAAGTATTATTCCACAAAATTTCTTGTATACTAACGTAGCATTCGATAATTACGATAGATTTGTTGATACGTTTTCCAGAATAGATAGACTGCATGAGACTGTTGGTATTATTTATCAATTTGTCCCATCTGATACTTCAATAATTTCCGATATTAATACACCTACAACAACACAAACGTCCTCAATTTCAAAAAATGATAACGATAATATTACTTCAACACCGCGAAAAAGAAGGAAATTTGTAACAAAAATTCAGTATGGTCTTCAGCCTTATTTAACAAAACCAGTTAAAACTAATTTAATATCACACGATATATTAACACAATTTATGGATGACTGCCTAGCTGTGAAAAGAATTTCAGAAAAAAAAAAAATATATATATATTATGGGTTTTCGCAGTTTCTGAAATTCCGTCAACTCCTATATGGGTTGATTACAACAGTAAAATAACAACTATATTAGATCATTTCAAAAAGTTGATTACTTGCCCCAAATAAATGAGTCCCCAACAGCATATTCTGTCGTTCGCTAAACCATGATTCAGTCTCAAAAAATAGCTTCTATATGTTCTCAAAATAAAATCATTGTTACTTACGATTTGGCAGTAGCGAAGATAGCTTTGCAAATACAAATGACAGAACACCAAAATTCGAAAATTTATTTATCAATCTTGGTGCATTTCATATTTAAATGACGTTCTTTAAAGCCATAGGAAAGTACATCGATACCTCGGGAATTGTCGACGTTCTTGTTCAATCCGAGGCTCTTGCGGAAGGTTCTGTGAATAGTTTTGTTGCAGGAAAGCATTTTAATCGATGCAAACGTGTACATTCCTTATTATCAGCGGCTCTTAAAAATTGGCATTTGAGAGTTTTTTTTCTGAATATGAAATTGATGCTAATACACTTCAAGAAGATTTGAGATTTGTTGAGAATAATCCCACTGAATTCGACCAACTTACCAGTGTAACTCCTTTCTTAGATACGGTTTTAAATGAATACAGTCGGTAACAAAAGTGTCCGCACACTAGCAAAAATTCCTATGTAAAAAAAAGTACACTTTATACGGTTTTGTTAAATAAATCCTTGTCGAATCCCGTTCTTAGTCAGTCTAAGTACATGATTCGAAAAGGATTCATTTAATAGAACCGTATGAAGTGCACTTTTTTTACATAGGAATTTTTGCTAGTGTTCGGACAGTTTCGTTACCAACTGTACATTAAAATTTCAGAAATGACATTATGCGGTGTGCATGGTAAGAAACCACGATATTATACGCAATATATATTCTTCATATATAACTTTTTTTTTTTCTTTTTCTCGAAGTATTAGGAGTAGAAATTTTGAATTGTAGGTGAAATCACTTTTTAAAATAAATAATTTATTTTTTATAATGAATCAAACAGATTATAGCCTTGCTGTATATGTGTAATTTGGTTAAATTAAAACTAGTGAACACAAATTTGTTAGAAGATTCTCGGAATGGTACATTTGGGATTAAACGAACTGCAGAAAAATTTTCATGGTCACCGATTGATTTGACGTGGGAACACACAATTAACGTGAATGCAGCTAATTCATTGACGGGTATTACTCATTTTAGCAATTCCATTTCAGCTAGACAGAGGTGGGCATTTAGCCATACATTGCGAACAAAAATAATTTCAATTATACTGATATACGAATAAACAAACAAGATGACACTGCACACGAATTAGAACAGCATAAAATTAAAAAGAGTCAAAATGTAATACAAAGTATCATTAATTGTGTTAAAAAATATATTAATCCTTTTAATCGAGTGATAAAGAAAGAAAATTTATTAAACGTAGTAACTGGTAGATCTGCATCGAAAGAGACAGCTGAATTTTTATTAGATGTAAATTACCTTGGAAGCAGTGAAAAACTTAAGTTTGTAACTGAGTGTAATGAAAATCCTGAAAGATTTGAAAGCGAATCAAACGAAATGATTTCAAGAATTTTGCGTCAGAATGCTTGCAGAAAACATCACGATCTGGAGCTGGTAGGAAAATTATTACACTTGAAGTGGAACGAGTTGTTTTTGGCAGACTTTTAGCAATTTCACTTGAAAAAAAAAATTGATTTATAGTACTGTTTAACGTTTCCATTATCACTTGCTTTAAGTCATAACAATGGTGATATGATTAAAACTGATAAGTCGACGCTCGCAAAAAATTACGTTCATTTATAGATTACAACACTCCGATCGATATAGATACGGATATAATGGTTTCTATTTTTTATATTACATTGGCCCATCGATACCTTCATCATTTGCTGAAATTGTTGAACTAGTGTTAAAAACAGCACGTAACACGAACGCATCTACTATCTATTTAGTTTTTGATAGGTATATAAAACCTTCCATAAAATATCAAGAGCGGCGAAAACGTTCAAAATTTCATGTTTCATTTACCATCATTGGACCATCACAAAAAAGACCGAATGATTTTCATAAAAATTTACATAATCCAAAATTCAAGGAAGCCCTAGTTTAATTTTTTGAAGAGCATTTTCAAAGTGATAAGATAGCACCGATTTTGAAAGATGAAAGATTGTACTTGACAGTTGGAAAAGATTGTTTTTCTTATGTGGCTAATCATGACAGTGATTTAAAAACTAATGAAGTAAATTTTAGGTGTTCCCGTGAAGAAACAGATGCTAGAATAGTACATACCATAAGCAAAATAGATAGCAATAAGAGCGTTATGGTTAAATGCCTGGATACGGATATTCTAATAATTGTTTTAGTGAATATCCATAAACTTAAAAATTTAAACATTTATTTAACAACAATAAGAACAAAACAAAATTTAACTAATTCTATAAATGTCACAAAGTTATCTAAAATATTAGGGGAACGATTATGTAGATCATTGCCAGCATTTCATGCGTTTACAGGGTCTGATTACACGGCTGCATTTTATAAAAAAGGAAAAGTAAAGTCATATGAAAATTTGTTCAAAAATTATGAAGTGCAAGAAGTATTTGCTGATCTGACAAATCCAAAAGATATACACAACACTCAAAAAATGGGAAAAATACAAGAATTCACGTATTCATTGTATAATGTAAAACGCTGTAAAAGTGTGAATCTTTCACGGCTATTTCAGTTTTGAGAAAATATATGGCTCCAAATCGAAATGAGAAAAATTTCTCAAAAATGTAAAAAATTTGACTCCAGCACAATACCACAAATCTCAAAATAAAAAGTTCTGAGAACTATTTATGTAAACAAAATGTGTCAGAATGCTACAGAACCTGTCTGTACAAAATTAAATATTTTTGATTGCGGGTGGGTTAACATAAATAACGAAATTGAACAATTATAGTTTGAAGGTGAAAACACATCTCTTATTGAGGACACTGTCATCAGTGATCATGAAAAAATAGAAGAAGAATCAGATCCACTATACAATTCAGATGAGGAAATAGATGACTAATAAATAGACATCAATATATGTTCAAAGATGAATCATTATTCTAAATTAATCATCAAAATTTTCTGATTTCAAATCAACATTCGACAATAATCAGAATGACAGATGAAGTGTTATTTAGTAATGTATATAAACACAGATTAACTTTATTTTGTATCTTAAAAACTTTTTTACAGATTGCCCTAATTATACAAGCATTAAATGTATGGATCCTCAACTATTTATTTTTAAAATTATTCTTTTAAGTATCAGTTTCATGTATATATATATATATATACATTTGAATGCATTTTCAATGAATATCTACAAATGAGTTTTGTGTTTAATGTTGTTAAACATTAATAAATAATAAAACTATATGGCTTAGTGAATTTTATTCTAAATAAATAAACTGTAATGAAACTGTTCTAAAATTTCCCATAAAAACAACGAATAAATAGTAAAAATTAAAAATGTAGCATGCGGATACAGACAAGAAAATACGCTCGCAAAAGGTAACAAAAAGGAAGATAATAATGCCGAAGAAATTCATACTAAAACGTTCCGTTAGTATACAAAATAAATCTATATTAATAAAATCAGACTTTTGTCTGTAAGTTTGTCGGAATCGAAAAATTTTGCGATATCTTCACGTTTCACACCCCATGAAAGCCGAAAATGACTTCAGAAAATGTTGTCTGTGTATGTGTGTGTCATCGTGTCTGTATGTCGCTTTTTTTGTCCGGGCATCACTTGAGAACGGTTGGACGGAATTCAACGGCGCTTGGCAGGAATTTAGGTCTTCACCCAACTTAAAATTATATCTATAAACTTTTCAGAAATTCACTCATGTTCCCTCTTGGAGGGTAAAAGACTAAAACACGTTTGTCCGGGCATCTAAATTCCATAATTTAGTTAATTTTAAAAAATCTAATTGTCGTGCACTGTTAAAAAAATGCAGAAAAAATACAGAAATTCTCTGTAATTTCGGAAAAAAAGTCGTAAATTACGGAAAAATTACGTAGACAAAACGTATTTTACGACTTTTTTTCTGAAATTACAGAGAATTTCTGTATTTTTTCTGCAATTTTTTAACAGTGTGTGATGTATCGTAGGCTTGAAATCAAGAGAAGATTGCTTTTCTTTAGAGAAATATTTTTTATTTCTCATTTACAAACACTATACGACACAACACACATACATAAAGGGTAAACGAAAACACGTAGCACATATTGCATAAAATGGTCGCTAAACTTTGGACCGAAAATAATAAAACATGAACGGCACTCAAACCAGGCATCGCTATTCTATGCGTTGCATCATTTCTTTTCCAAACAAACTCACAACTAAAGTCTCTCTTCAATTCGAAAATCTTTTCACCGTGCTGAACAAGCAGCGCCCTCTCGTGAGTCTTAAAGTCATTAGTCTGAAGTCATTACAGTCGTATCGAAAAACTGTTTACACCCCAGGATTCAGAAAAATCACCCCTTTCATTTGGTACTGAATTTGTAACGATAGGTCTGATATTTCTAATGTATTTTTCCGTTTTTCCGTTGCGACTTAAATTTCATACTTTAATTATTTTTTAAAAATCTAATTGTCGAATCGAAAAACTGTTTGCCCCTCTGGATTCAGAAAAATCGCCCCTTTCATTTGGTATCAAATTTATAAATATAGGTCTGATATTTCTAATTTATTTTACCCTTTTTCCGTATTCAACCCAGATTCGGTAGAAGGTTTTATATTTATATGTACGCATTTATATAAATTTTCTTTTTCCAGAAATAAAATGAAATATTTTTAATTTCACGTGAATAATAATAAAAATTAGAGAGAAAAATACCCTACAATAGTTGGTGAATTTTTTTTTTTTTTTTTTTAAATCAGGAATTTGTATGTGGATAAACATTTTCATAGAGATATTTGGCATTAGTTTAATATTTTTATTTAATAAAGCAGTACTTTTCTTTCCTGCGGTAAAACAAAATTTTTTGTTGTTATTATGTACCTTATGAGGTTCTTTTATGTTCTCCCTTTGATTGTAAATTATTATAATTTGGATTTTATTAAGATTTTTTATTTTTATTTTGTAAATATCAGAAAAGAGTTTTTATTTTTTTTTATTATTTTATTTTATTTTATTTATTTATTTATTTTGTGTATGAAACAGCTTTAGTATCGGATCCCTTTGGCAAAATTTGAAATTCAGCACCGAAGTAGTTCGGACGTTTCTCGCCAAGATCTTTAATTGCACAATTGTGATACCAATTCAGTTCATCGCAAATATGGCTTAAAATATTTAAAGTCACCAAAGGGGTCCCATACTAAAGCTGTGCTTTTTGTATTTATTTATTTAAATTATTTTCTATTAACGACGTCTGTGTTCACTAAATTTGGTGCGTAAATTGTTTGTATGCATCCGGCACTTATTGTAACTGGATTTCACGAAATTCGACCCCCCCCCCTTCTCAGAGTCAGAGGGCAATTGTTTCCCCGTTTGAATTCGCTTTGAATTATCTTAGAATGGCGAATTTTGGTGTGTGGATATTGATTAAGTGTACGCATTATGTGCATTAGTGGGATTTTGCAAAACTTCGAACTCATCCGCTTAGGAAGGGAAGGTAAGAAGTGGGTAAGTTGGTGTCGAAGGCAGTGGGGACCCAGACTCCTCACGTTGTCAGCGAGAAAACCTCTACCTATCACAACGAGAACTTAGACTATTCATAAAGATACGGGATTTTGACAACTCATTTAAGTTTAATGTCCAGCGAAGCGGGCAAAGCCTGCTAGTAATTAAATAAAATGAAAAGAAAAAACTGTTATTTCAGATTTGCATCAAGATTTACAAATTTCAGTTTCATAAATTGGTTATTAAGAAACGAGAAAAAAATATCAATTTTTTAAAAAGTTTTTTCGTTTCATTTGTACCCATAATTTATTTGCAGAAGTTATTTTTGATTATTTTTAATTAGATATAAAAATATTAATTGAGAAAATTTTCTGAAATTGACTAATTTTTAATATAACAAAATTGGCATAATCCAAAATTTTCGTATAAAATTCTACAAAACAACCGCATACATTTCTTCCGGGAAATTATCTCGTCAATACTTTGACACAATTTGAATATTTTAAGTATTAAAAAATGGGGGAAAAACGAGCTCGTCAGCTGAAATTAGTTTTATACAGATTAGAAAAAGAATGACCACGCATAATAATTTAATTTTCTCGATGCTTTACAATCTGTTGCATCATTAAACAAATAGAATAAACGAATATTGAAATTCGCTTACTTTTCTAAGCTGACTGCTATACCTTGACAGGTTTGAAGCACAAATCGTAAGCAAATTAAAAAAGGGTTGTATGCTCTACATTTAGCTCGCAATTTCATCTTTTGAATATTAATCATTTTGTCTTTAATCTTTTTAAAATAGTCTTCATGTGTTTTTCACTTTGTGTTAAAAACCTTTAAAATTCGTTAGCCTTTTGTAGACTAACCGCAATTTCTTTACGAATAATACCAGTCAAACTTATGTCAATTTAAAATTACTTCTATGCTGTACATTCTGGAAACAGTCACATCCTTAAAATATTCATAATTTCATCCTTATTCATTTTCTTTTTTAATGCTATTCATATTTTTTTACACTTACTTAAGAAGCGTTCAAAACTCGCCTATTTTTCTTGTGGTTGTCTGCTTTACGTGACAGATTTGACCAGGCAAGCCAAGGCCATTTTAAAGAAGGTATTATTCTCTACATTTTAGCACTGGTTTCATCTTTATGAGTGTGAAGTAGGTAAATAGCTGAAATTCTTCCCCTATTTTCGTGGCAATCTCTGTTTCTTGACGGGTTTGACCAGGCAACCCTATGCCATTTTAAAGAGAATATTATTCTATACATTTTAGCACTGGTTTCTTCTTTATACTTGTGGGGTTCCAAAATCACTTAAATTTGACCCCTATCTTCGAGGCAACATCTGATTCTTGACGGTTTTGACCAGGCAACTCGATGCCATTTTAAAGAGCATATTAATCTCTATGTTTTAGCACCGGTTCCATCTTTACACTTCTCGGGTAAATAAATAAAATACGTCCCCTATTTTCGGAGCCACCTCTGTTTCCTGACGGTTTTGACCAGGCAAATCTATGCTATTTAAAAGAGCATGTTATTCTCTACATGATGATGTATATGAGCAAGTTCTAGTAGACGAATGCACTTTAATAAATATTCAGCCCGCACATAGATCACGTAACGATATTGTTATAAAAAATGATGACCTTTTTGCGTGTAGAAAGTAGTTCTTAAAGACATAAACAGGTTCTAGTCGATGAATGCACTTTATTTAATGAATATTCAGGAAACAGTTAAATAAAACTCTTTTTTCTTTTACCACAGGATTCAATAATCAATGAATACTCTCGAAACAATCCAATAAAGCAGTTAATCTTACTACAAAAATCAAATAAACATTGTAAAATAAACTACAGAGTAGAAATTTCGCTAATTCAGGAACAGCCGGAAATTTCGAAGTCTGAATGAAATTTGAATTCGTCGAGAGTATTATCAGAAGTTCATAGAATATTTGAGGTAGTTCTGCTTAAGAAATCAATGAATCGATACAAAAAATATTCCAGAACTCGATTTCTATTCAAGTTAGAGTTTTCGAACTTTGTGAATCCTAAACTACCGCTTTTCGCCACATTTGTATGCCTAAGTCAACGCCTACCTTCCTGAAAATGAAAACAATTACCATCTGTTGCTACTTTTACTGTAATGCCGTGTAGAAAGTATCACGTAAAGATATGTAAACACGTAAAAACACGAAAATATAATAAGTTCTAATCTACAATCATAACTAATCACTCTTCTTTTTTTATAGACTTATTAGTCATTTATAGAAGTTTCGAAGGATTCAGTTCTGCGCTAGAAACCAATGAATAATTCCGGAAAATTCCAGAACTCTGTTCTTATTGAAGTTACAGTTTCCCAACTTTGGCAATCCTAAATTACAAATTTTCGAATAATTCGCTCACCAAGTTACCAAATTCGACCCCAAATCCTCAAAATCGAGGCTAAAACCAAAATCTGCGTAGGCTACGAAATAGGCGATGTTTCAGAATTAGTAAACCTTTACTTAATTTTAATTAGTGTCTTTTCTCGCCACGAATTTTAATCAAAGAGGATAAAAGTAGGCCACCTATACTCGAAAGATTTTCATTAAACTCTAAGCTGTGCCTTTGCCATTAAGAGACTGTAATAAGGCAAGGCTTTGTGTACTATTTAAAAAAAAAAAAAAAAAAAAATCTATATTTTTTTCGGCGATATATATATAAACCGATTATCGGGAATTTTGTGATTGGAGTAGCAGTTTTTATTTTTATTTATTTATTTATTTGCTTCCTTTCAGGGATGTTCATGCACTGGAACCTGCTTGTTCATTTACGAAGTCTCAATGTTTCCATAACAATATGTATATCTCAATGCAAGTATAATGAAGTCATGTGGTGTCCACACCAGATTATTTTTTTTAATTGCTATTAAAACATTAAATAAAAGTATTACACTTTTACTAAAAATGCATATTTTTGACAAGTAACAATCTGAAAACTTATCAATTATATTTCTTATTTTACTTGCCTTAACATCATAAAATTTAAGAAAATATCGGCCGAATTTGTAGCTGTTGTCTACAGTTTCAATAAAATCCCCCCCCCCCCCAAAAAAAAATAATAATAATAAAAATAATAAAAATAAAAATATAATATAATATAATTATATATATATATATATATATATATATATCCACTAAATACTTTTTATGAATTCAGAATACACTGAATATAGAGGAAAATATGATCAAAACAAAATGATTAAACAGTGATAATTCAAAATAGATTGCGTAGCATTTGAGAAATATTTCTTTTGAAATTTTCTTTTAAATTCATAATGCGGAGGTTACATTCAATGCATTCCCTCTTTTTCTTTTCTTAGATTTCTTGCGCTTTCCCTTCTTGCGATCTAAATACAACTCTCCCAGAAGAACCGGAAACGATATAGAGTAGCCACACAGGAGGAACATGAACGCAGGAGCAACGTCCGTGAGAGTCAATTTTCGGTTAGTGGTACCTGATTCCAAGTTATCCGAAAAAAGTTTCAGAAATGTATTAAAATAAAGGTCGTGAAAATATTTCAAGTAAAGACCTGAAGCCATCATTCTGTGTACGAATGCATCTATCAATTTTTTGCAACAAAAACCTCTTCGAATCATCATTGCGGGCATAGTTTCAAAAAAACGATCTTCTGAGATGAAGTATTCTGCAGGAAAAATACTCACGTACATTGTAGGTGATAAAAAGGCAAGATTTCGCTTCTTACTCTCACGAATGAAATCAGCTGAGACAAGCCCGTGACTCAAATTATTCTCCACGATGTCTTTAGCAATCACTCTTAAATGTCTCTGTTTCGTATACCACAGATATTCAACAATACCTTGATTCATGTATGTCATGCAATGGTAATCTCCCTTCTCAACGGCCGAGGCCAGGTCCGACAAGTGTTTTATTTTAATAAGAGGAGGAAATGAGAGAAAAGACAGAAATATGGAGTCGTGGGAGAGGCAAAGGATCATGGCTCCGACGACCCATGAATACGTGAGAAGTTTCTCTGCAAACGATCTGGGTGCTATCTGCGCATTCTGCCTCATCAATATTGCGAACACATAACATAAAATTCTGCTGATGGAATATCTCCTTTTCAACACTGCGCAGTGAATTAACATCATCGCCATGAGTACTAATGCGATAGCAATCCAAACTGAAAGCGAAAATATTTGAAAGTTGCCAAAAACGTGCGGCTTTTATTCGGGTTTTCGGGTTACAAATGAAAAATCAAGTAGTCTGAAAGGGTAGCAGACATCCACTGCTTTTTCAGTAATTTCATTCATATTTGTCAGTTGAACACCTATGTCAATCTTAGAGCTGTTTATTTTTTCCATCATGCCAGAATACCCAAATTTTCCTAATTCGTCACCTTTGTCAACGCCAAAAACAAAATCCACTCTGTCAAACATCTTCGTGTGTTGCTGAAGTTACAGGTTGAGTGCAATGAGTATTCGGCCGTTCGTGTCGAATCCCCTTTGTGTGAAATAGCGAATCTGTTCGTCGTAGGTTGCATTTGCAATGTATTCCTCCCAGGAGGAAAGCCTGAAACCAAGTTTGACAATTCTCTGAATTTCCATTTTATTTTCGACTGTCGAAACGAACTGTCAGTCTATGAATTTGTCATAAAAAAAGTTGCAAATCTAAATTCTTTAGTAAAAGAGAAAAGAATTCCTTCCTTTTAGAGTTTTATTAATTTCGCAGATTTTAATATTTCTTTTTCACAAATATGTAACTATAGTAATCCACTTTCTGTCCAAATATTCGTTGTCTTATTTTTACATTTGATTTAGTAAATTTTTTTTTGTATTTTTTTTTTTTTTTTTTTTTTTTTTTTTTTAATCTTTTGCTTATTGTTAGAAAACACTTCAGACTACCAATATTTTTTTTTCCATTCTTATAAAATGATTGTTGACTCCACTTTTTACTAACAAAAACGTTGTTGCTGTTTTATCTATTTCATTATTATTATTATTATTTTTATTTCGTATTTCGCTTTTTTTAAATTATGAAAATTAACTGTGGAGAAAAATTATATTCGGTTACATTATATAATTGTTTAAGCGAAAAAATCTATTCCTACAAAGTCAACAAAAAAATATCCAATTTCCATCAATTTTTTAAATTAAAAGTGTGTAATGTAAAAATGATGCTAATTCACTAAATCGTATGCTAAGTGGTTGAGAAAGCGATAAATAACTGAGTTACCTTTCAAGTTCATGAATTCCTTGCAGAGTACAATACAGACATTTTTGAAAAATTTTCATAATTCTACTTATCTCAGAAAAATAGGCAAATATATGTTAGTGTTCTATCACTAATTTAAAACGCAGGTTTTCTTCGAATAATAACACGGGGTCAAACGTTGAATAATTTTGAAAATTATCACAGAAACTTTTGTCGATTTTACAATGGACACAGTAATAAGTCAGTAGTTGATGCAGTAATGATTCGTTGAATGCTTTTAATTTTTGCAGTTTAGAATCAAATTTAAGTGGTATAAAATATATCCCCTCCACCCCTCAAAGTATTCATGCTCGAATGAATTCTGCGAAATATGGTTTAATAACCATTTCAAATCTGATATAACACGCTCTGCTGCGAGAGAACATAAAATTCGAACACTTTTTTGTTTGTTTTCAAATGACAGCAATGAGGACAGTGAATATTCCAGGAAAAAAAGAATTATGTAATAGATAAAATTTCTATTCCATATAAGTCAGATCTTTAAATAGATTAGTAAAATATGTATTTTTATTCGAGTTTAGTTGCTATAGCTTCAGATAAAAAGCAAATTTGTGTGCAGATATTGAAAAAACATAAAGACCCCCATCACGCAAGTATAATTGATAGCAGAGGCATGGAAAAATGTGGAATTGTTTAGATTTCGACTGTCACTGCAAAAGAAAACAAAAATCTTTCTGATCAACCGCCAAGTTATAATTGCTTCCATCGCACGCTTATCGGTTTTACAATCGGTGTAGCGTTAAGTAAACAGGGAGATAAACTGATTTCGAGTAATTCAATGCTCATTTTTTTAAAACTTCAGAATAAAGTAAATATTTAGAGAGTAATAGTTGCTGTCGACGGTGTATCTTCAAATACTTATTGGAATATTACTTTAGAATTTTATGATTATCCGTTTAACTAATCGGTTACGTGTGCAATTTTAACAGTAAACTGTTTATCTGAAATCTGTCGTGTATAATTTTGAAAATGCGAGACGCCACCCAGAACATAAACACATATAGGGTGACAGGAAAAGTCATTAGGTGGTTATTAATATCAAAATTTGTCGTTGAAATAAAAAAGCCAGCCATAGACTTGTCGTCCTATTTATGCGGAAACTCGATCGATGCAAAGTAAAATTTTACAGTTAGCGTAACATTGAAAGACAGGCACCTAAATTATATATAAATATATATATACACGGAAACTGAATCTATTGATTTCTGATTGTAAAGCATACGTCCTTGAAGGGCTTGAAACACAGTTACACTAGGTACACACATAATAAATGATGCAGGGCTGAGTGAGTGAGTGATTTCTGCATCGCACTAGTGCTACACTCAGTAGTGCCTGATTTTACGATTTTTTTATTCAATATCCACCACGAAATTTTAAATGTAGCGAATGCCGAACCACTTCAAAGATTAATCGTCTGTTATGTACATCAAATATCACTTCTCAAAATTATTGATGACTATTGAATAAAAAAGATTCAAAACCTGGCATTACTGACTACGCTATATGGGCAAGTGGTGACGGTCTGGGACATAACATTAAAGGCAAAATAATGCACAATACTTTAATTTCATAACTGTAATATATTGTCTTCGGTTTCGATAAATAATACTACACGAAGCTATTACAGTAAAAAATAATTATGCATTCTACAATCCATACTTTAACCCTTTATCTACCGATGGTACTTTAAACATAGTTACCAACATTTAAATTTATTCCACAGCATTTTTAGCCCCGCCTTTATTTCGCATCGCCTTATTTTTAGAGTATTTTTCTCCAATTAAAAAAAAATACCCTTAAAAAATAGTGGTATGAAATAAAAGCAGTGCTAAAAATGCTCGTAATAAATTAAATTTTGGAATTGTGCTTTAAAGTACCATTCGTTTAAAATTAAATTAAATTTACTTAATATAGTGAACATAATAGACGAGACGTAGCAAACCCTCGACGATAGTTTCTCAATCCCTTACCGAGCTTCGATAACATTTTCAAGTCAGTTTTCACGTGATACTACGTCCGGTGTTAGTTTTTTTTTTTTTTTCTTCCTTCCTCTCATGCTTTTTTCTATGGATTTTATCCTTTCCTCCCTCGATTTTTACATTCTAAAGTGCGGTAGTATAGATAATGAAATTCAATTTATAGAAGAAATAGCAGTAGTTTTTATGTTAATAGAATGTACATACCTCAATTTCTCAATACAAGACGCTGTGGCCGTTTTTGTACCACAAATGATTTTATAGAGTGCTCTCGATGATTTTGTTTGGTATTTTTCACGACCTTCGAATGCGTTAAAATTAATTCCTATATTATTTCAAGAAATCTCGCATCAATCTTAGAAAATCTTATTGTCCAATAGTGTCTTATTACACTATTCTATTATTATAATAAATCTTAATATTGTCTAACACTAAGAAAAAATATATACTGCTTCAACTAGAGTGAATAAGTGGTCATTTTCTAAATCCCTAAACTAGAAATATAGATTTCCGAGCTATGTGCACAAGGCACGCCAATAAACTGAATAGACGAAATGATCGAGAATTTCTAGTCCATACATTTCTAGATGGTGAAACACTATTCTGAATGTTCTGAATATTTTGTTTTGCGAGGAATTCTCGCTTGATTTTCTAAAATTGGATAATAAACTAAGTCCTGAAACCCACCTCTTGCATTCGTATTTATTTGCATAAATTTTTAAATAACTTTGTCCTCGATAATATAAGCAAACGCTCTAGAATTCCGATAGGGGTTTCTTGAACTCGCTTTAAAAGGGGACTGGAATTTATAAGGATGACATGGAACTATTTTTTCTAGAGCCACAATTTAGATTCTAGACGATAGTTACAGAAATTTTTCTCAGCGTAAAGTGTTGTTGTGGTCATCACTATAATTTTAAATTCTGTGACATTTTTAAGAAATAAAAGACGAAAATTCTTTTATTTTATTATAAAAAAAAAAAAAAAAAAAAAAAAAAAAAAAAAAAGTTACTGCGATGTATAAAGTGTTAAATTGTGTTACGTTAATAAAATGTATTTATGTGTATTGCACTTCTAGAGAAATTTTTAATTCAGTCATTTCAGTGAAAATTTTGCTTTAAACCGATATCTTGCTTTTGTTGTTGTTATTACCATCATTATTATTATTTTCTGAACATACCTATGTAAGGATAGTATTATAATCATCACACAAATTCGACTTTGAGCTTTGAGTGTACCTATTAATATTTTTAGAAACTCTGAGTTAAATTTTGCTATTTACTTCTTTCTTTGTTTTTCGTCTCAGTTAAATGCTTCAGCGCTTACACAACAGAGTGACAGATAAACTACCTGAATGAATAATCCTTCTTATACGTTATTAGAAAAAAATTAAAACCCACTTACAAGAACGGAAGTGAAATTCTAATAGTTTGCAGTTGTAGGCCATAATGTATCTGAATATTTTAGTGCAGCCCTGTAAATATTAACGTTAAATATACCAAATTCCATAGAAACCAATTTCTGCAGCGTAATAAAAATAAACGAAATTTCATTATGATTTCTGCAGTACAAAGTTACTTAAATATAATTTATAAAAGTACCTCTCGTAAAAAATAATATATTGGCATTTTTGTGTGACCCTGTACACAAACCGTTTGTGTTATTTATACCATTTTAAATAGGTAACGTGCCCTATTGAACTTGAATGACATATATCATTTGAAGAACTCCTGGAAATTTGTACTAATGTTAGAGGCCGACAGACGGACAGTTATAAGCACAGAAAGATAGATTGATCCATTTAAATCCTATTGCTGTTAAACACTGTTAGAATGTGTCAAAAACGCTTAATGCAGACTAAAATGCAATTGCAGAAATTTCCAATTATATCCCTTGATATAATGAATATTTTTTGTTGCCCTGTAAATCTTAATGCTAATCGTACTACATTCTGTAGAAAACGTATCCTGCATAGATATGATAAATATCAATTTCCTTACGATTTGTGCAAAATAGTTGTTTAAATAGGGTTTGTTGAAAGATCTGGTGGTATTGACTCAATTTTCAATGGGAAACAACCGATAATGAGCTTCAACAAAATATATCAGTTTCCAGCAAGTCCAAGAATATTTACGTCAGTATAGACGGATACACTGACAGACAGACGAACAGACAAGTCGTATCATAAATACTTTACGTTGTTGGAAAATATTAAAAAACATGATTAGCGGAAGACTAACAATTTTGCCAGAATCATTTGTTTGAAAAGATTATTTCTTTTATAGTACATGTCGGACATCTTTGAAATGAATTCATAACTTTTTCAAGGGGTCGTGTGCCTTATAAGAGATTTTAACGAGGCTTGTTGAATTCAGCAACAGACTTGTTCCATTTTTAACACTTTCCAACACAATTTTATTTAAAACTGAAAAACGTTAATGTTTTCGGTATGTTCGCGCTCTTACTCCCATCAATATTAGCGGATTTACTTGAAATTGCTATCGTATTTTAAGGTCACTGTCGAATGCCCCCCAACCTTCCCTGAAAATGGAGTAAATACCACTTGTGGTTTGTGTAAAGGGATACCCGAAACTATTACAATGCATTGCGTTCAATAAGAGGTATTTCTATAAGCTATATTTTTAAGCCTTTATTTTGTACAAATCTTAATGAAATTGACATTTATTTTTCATATGGACAAAAAGTACTTTCTATAACATATAGTATAATTAGCATTAGGATTTACAGGACCACAAAAAACTATTCGGATACATTAAACTCTGTTCTTGGACGATGCAGCTATGGCATTATCTTTATTGTAAGCATTCTCAACACTTTCTAGGAACATTAAAGTATGATTATGATTTAATCTATGGCAGATTATGAATTAGAATTTCTGTCCGCCACATCTGTCAATGCGTCCGTCTGTCCGCCTCTAGCGTCCGTGAATATTTTCAGAATTTCTTCAAAATTCTATGTTGCTCCAATATGTTACTCACTCTAGTCATATGTTACTCAGGTTCACTATGAAATGTTTCCTATTTAAAATGACATTAATAGCCTAACCGTGAAGGAATAAACTACTACGTCAGAAACGCCAAAGAAAAATTATTGAGGTGCATACAGCTGTTTCGGTAGCCTAAAGCGTACCGTCTTCAGTGCAAAAAGATTTCTGAATCTGGAGAAGTGCTCGTATATATAAGAGAGGGACCGGATTTAGTTCAACCAATAGGATTACGGAAGAGGTGGGGAGTATGACCAATAGGAATTAAGGAATGTGTAGCTGTGTAAACAGTAGAAAAATTAAGGAAATGTGGACTGAATGTAAAATTTCCAACAATCAGACAAATAGGGAACAGCGAAATCACAATTTACAAGGTATTGTATTGTTTGTGTTTGGTTTGTGTACAGGGATACCCAAAAGAATACCAATGCTCCGCGTTTTATTAGAAGCATTTTTATCAATCCAATTTAAACAACTTTCTACTGCAAATGTGTTCAAATTCACTTCGCGTTCAAATTTATTTAAAAATCTCTGCAAATGAATTCGAACTCTAGAAGCGAGTTTTAGCGAGTTAATCTTGTATTATGACCCGATTCTAGCAAATCAAGCGAGAAATTCTTGCAATACAAAGGATTCATTTATATAAATAAAACAAAGAGTTTTTCGGTGGAACAAATTCGGGTGGACCACTCCTATTTTTGATTTGTCTAGATTTAACATTTTTGTTGATAAAATTCGGCACTTTTTTTCTTTTTTTAGTAAAAACTGATGAATTATTTTAAATGATACAGCATAGATGTTATGCTTTTTTAAAAAAGCTCTAAAAACTGTTCATTTTTTTTATGAGGACACTATATACATCGAATTATTAGATTTAAAGATATTACCGTGCAAATTTTCATAACGCGACATCTTTCGATTGCTTTTATCTTAATACAAGAGTCTAATATTAAACAAAAAACAGTCTGAAATTACAGAATATTGATTAACATTTTAAAAATTATCAGTTTTGAAGTTCTAAAAGCTGCAATTTTCTAGTTACAGTGTACTTATTTCCAATACATAATGTATTAAATTTGTAAAAAATTGTTGTTTCATTCTTGAGAATCATTCACACAAGACCATAGAGCATTGTTGCAAAACGAGTGGTGCATATTTGGTTGGTTGGGTTTTACGTCACAGCAGTGCTGTGCAAAGGGCAATTTGCGACTGTCTGGGATTCACTCCTAGACGGGGCCCGGAGACATGCCATCACAATTTTTATCCTCTTCGAAAGCAAAATGAGTGCAAAACTGAAGAAATATTTTATTTAATATGGTATAAAGAGCGGGGTACCCGAAGTGAGGTTTAGAGCGATTTCAACGTAGGTACTTTTTTTTTCCCTTAAATTTTTATCTATAATGTGATATAAAAGGAAATGGCGATGCAGTTATTTTGAAAATTTATTTAAATACAGTGACCAGCGAAGCGGGCGTAGCCTGCTACTAAATTCACAATACTGTTTCACCATCTAGAGAAGCAAAGACTAGAAACTGTCAATCACTTCGTCTATCCAGGTTATTTGTTAACCTCATACGAACAGTTAATAAATCTATGTTTTTTAGTTTAGCAATTAAGAAAAAGACTACTTATTCATTTTAGATGGAGGCAAAACATTTTGTTTTCTCAGTATACGGTTGGAAAGTGTTAATAATTAATTCGAAGCGCGTGATGTTTCGTTTTAGTTTATCTTCATCGGTATCTTTTGCTGCACTGTTTTTATGATATAACGTTTTTCTGTATTCAATAAGAGAAAGCACTGGTTTCGTAAAAATTTTGGATTTCCAGTGTTCGACGGATTAACATGTTTTGAGGTGTTATTGAGAATAAAATTGACTTAATTTGGATATTTAGTGTGATACTACTTCTCTAATATGGAAATCGTCTGCATTATCCCGGAATATAATTTTTTTAAATAATCATTTTAATACAATATTTTTGCTCAATGAATTTGTATAGGAAAATACAGAAGAAAGTCATGTGGTGGCCACAACATACTAGTTTTAGAAAATATTTGTCTGTTTGTCGTTAGTGACAAAAATTTGTGGTGCCTCCATTTCAAGCACTAATGCTTAGAATTTCATATGTAATATTATATGTAGTTGCATCTTGACATAAATGAGAACTTGTCAAATTTTGATACAAATCGCTCAACAGATGGTGCTTCTGTGGTGCAATTTACTTCACGAATCTTTTGTATGTACTTAAAAGTTATAAGTTAATTGGAATTATTAAATGATCATAAAGTGTATTAATAATAAAATATTAAATAATACTAGCAAACCCGTGCGAAATTTTCGCACTTTATTTATTTAGTTTTTTCTCATTTACATTTAAAACTTGAAACTTATAAGTCTAATACCAATTTCCTTACCCAATTTTAAATGTAATTCACCAGAAGTCAAATTATTATTAGAACCAAAATTAATATATATGTAATTAATAAATTAATAAATGAAATAAAAAATAGCAATTAAATAACAGAATGTTTTAAATCATTATTTTTCATTGCATTTAATAAAACTGCGTAATTAATGTATAACAATATTAATTTGCTATAATGAATAAACTCATTGTCAATATCTGATATATTCTGGTTCACATTTTTTTGTACGTAATTGAAAGCTATAAGTTAATTTAAATTACTAAATGGTCATAATTGTATTATTAATTGATTAATATATATAATGTAAAGAAGTAAATATTTATATGTAGGATATTAATAAACTGCCAGTAATTGTTCTTTGCAAACTTATCAAATTCCTACATTTCACAAAGTTAGAAAAGTATATGCATTTCTATGTTTTAAGTGTTAAAAAAGTGCCAGATATATACATGCCTATATATTTGGTAAAAGTAAAAAGAAGTGAGGAAAAAAAAGTAACTAATTAATGCACTAAAAATTTACATAAACAATAAAAATGTAATTAGGAGAGAACTTATGCATATTATAATTCTATAAATGAAAATTTAACAGTAGCCAAAAAAGGGGGACGGGCTCATTTTTATCTTTCTTTACATGCTCAAGTACTAGTAAAAAGAAATATCAATATTTACACAACGTTTAAAACGCCACTGTAAAAAAATATTAAAAGCAAACTGAAGTTTCCGTTAAATTGAACATACCGTCATCAGTACAAAATGACAAAGAAGGATTAGTGCTCTTATATATTGATAGGAAAGCAAATTTTAGAGTCGGAATGCAAGCCAATAGGAAACTGGAGGTGTCGGTCAATAGGAAATTGGGATATGGAAAGCTATATAAATGGTAGGTGCAAATCAAGAATATGTGGATTTTACGTAATATTTCCAGCAATCAGAGAAAGGGGGGGGGGAATTGCAACTAATTATTTATATATATATATAGAGAGAGAGAGAGATATGGAAAACTTTTACAAAATCGAACTCATATAAGTGTTTAGGCCGACAGATTACTCTAGCTGAATTGAAGGTAAAAGTTTGGTTATTCTCCCAACAATGCTTAGCAATTTGTTTATTTATTGCTTCTCAATATAAACCATGTGAATTTTAACACGAAACAATAATAACAACAGGTTCTTTTAACATAACATTTTAAAAGACCCTATTGACATGACATATACAATTCTTGCGGTATTTACAATATTCCTTGTCAATATAAACAATCATATAATTAGTCAAACGAAACGTAAATTCGTCTTAAAGAACACATGGGTTATATTCAGAAACATAAAATTAACAAATCAGCCATTTCTAAGCACTGTTGGAAGAATAACCACAATTTCAACTTTAATTTAGCTGAAGTAATTTTTCAGCTTAAATACTTACATGAGCTCGATTTTCTAGAAGCTTCCCATATCTATAAAAAATTATAAAAGTGTAATAATTTCGAATATGCTGTACCCCCTCTCTCTGATTGTGGGAAATATTATTTAAAATCCACATATTTTTGATTTCACCTATCATTTGCAGAGCTTTCTATATCCCAACTCCCTATTGGCCAACATCTACAGTTTATTCCGACTCTAAAATTCGCTTCCCTTTCTATATACAGGGTGCATAGGAAAGTCCCTTTAACCTGAAAATACTTGCGAACGGAGAGTGCTACAGCCACGCAAGGGAGGTAACTGTATAGCACAGATTACTATACAGATAGGACACTCCCGTATATTCTTCGGTAACCGGAATTTGACTGCAACCACCCTATTGTCAACGACTGTAAGTTTCTCGAGCTCTCCATCTTACGCAATCGCTCTTCTTATTTTTATTGTATCTACAGTCGGCTGCAAAATTATTCGAGCACTAGCAATAATCCCTGTCTAAAAAAAGTACACTTAATACTGCTTTGTTAAATAAATCCTTATCGAGTCATGTTCTTAGTCAGTATAAGAACATGATTCGACAAGGATTTATTTAACAAAAAAGTCTTAAGTGTACTTTTTTAATATAGGAATTATTGGCTAGTGCTCGAAAAATTATACTACCGACTGTATGTTCATATCGTAATATTAGTGCAATGTTAAACCCAACATCCAACCGACTAACCATTTATTGATGTTTACGTTTGGACTTTGTTATTGTTTACGAATTTGATTGCCGAAAGCAATTTATTTTAAGATGCGAGTATTAAATATTAAGCAAATAAATTTCGAAAATATACATAAACCAGAAATATATTTTTTTTTTATTTTAAAGAATTTTGTATTATTTACACCAAGCAATGTTAAATATTTAAGATTTCATACCATACTGCTATTTCAGCATTACAGTTTGTTATATTAATTTGTACTTTTGAACACGAATGTGTTTGGAAAAATTTATTTTCAAACATAATAAAAATTAGTTTTATTTCTTAGAAAATAGCTGTGAATGTTATGATTATGTAAATTTAAAAGTGGTAGAAAAAGTGAAGGAAAGAAAACTGCACATACGTTTTCGTTGGCAACTGACAAGTTTACAAACTTGATTGTCAAAAGCAATTTATTTTAAGAAGCAAGTGCTAAATATTAAGAAAATAAACTTTGAAAATATACATAAAATAAAAACTTTTTTTTTTTTTTCATTTTAAGGCATTTTGTATTTAAACCAAGCAACGTTAAATATTTAATGATTTCATACTGCTATTTCAGAATTACAGTTTGTAATTTTAATTTGCACTTGAATATGAATATGTTTCACAAAACATATTTTTAAACATTATAAAAAATAATTTTTATTTCTTAGAAGAATAGCTGTGAATGTTTTGAGGATAATTTTGTGAATTCAAAACAATAGAAAGAGAACACTTCCCATACTAACCTGCTACTAACTACTCGCGAAATAGAAAAACAATTTTCGATCAAAGATGCTATTCATGTAGACTTAACACGTGTAGTTCCCCTCTGTTGACACTAGTGGTGCTACTATATTTCCGGTTCGCGTTTTAGCTTCACTGTCCTATCTGTATGATAATCTGTGCGGTATAGTAAAGCGACTATGCCCGACCTAATGCAAACGACAGCAGCGTCCCTAGTGGCAAAATTTGGAAGTTAGCCATTGCAAATCGAAAACGAAAAGAGATAGAGCAAAATTTCCAATTAGAAAGGTTTAGAGCATCAATTCATTAGTGCGAAACGATATTTGGTTTACACGGATAAGATAAATTGACGCCTGTATACCCCAAAAATATCCAAAATCGATGCACTCCATTTTGTGTAAATATTTGAAAGGAATAGCCAGAGGTAAGAAGAAATATGCACAATTTAATGAATAAATACTATGTACATACATCAATACATTTTGATAACATCACACACAAAAACGAAATAAGTAAACTAAACTCTGAGTCTCATAGTGATAAAAAGTTAATGTTGAGAATGTTCGAAAACTTCGCCATTGCTCACAGTGTACGTTTGTATTCGTGTGAGTAATTCTGCATGCACATTTCTCACAATGGAAAGTGTTACACTATTGAAAGCATCTGTAATACGATGACGTAGATCCAGCAGACTTGTATGTGGAGTTGCATAAACCTGATCTTTTAAGTAACCCCACAGGAAAAAATCCATCGGAGTCAGGTCCGTCGATCGTGGAGGCCATTCAATACTACTACCATACCTAATAATTTGTTGTCCAAAGCAATCTTTTAGAAAGCTTCGCACTCCAGCTGGCTGGTGCGCAGGAGCACCGTCATGTTGGAACCACATGTCCTGTAATGCGGACAGGGGAATATCATCCAAAAAGTCGGGCATGATATCCTGTAATAGTTGGTGGTACCTCTGTCCGTTTAACGTGCCTTCGTAGAACACAGGTCCCAGTAAGCGATCCTTCCAGATACCGCCCCACACATTGATGGACCAGCGCACTTGGTGTTTTGTGGATAGTCCCCAGCGCCCAGTTGTGGGCATTATGTCGGTTTAGTACTCCGGTACGCTGAAACAGTGCCTCGTCCGACCAAACAATGTTGGAGAAAAAATCTGATTTACCTTCAACATTATTTAATGCCCAGTTGCACCAATCAAATCGACGCTCATTATCCCGTGGCAACAGTTCTTGCTGCGGAGTGACATGATAGGGATGTGCATGTTGACTATGCATTATTTGATATACTCGGGCCCGTGTTAAGCCACAAGCCATGCTGATCTTGTGCTGCTGTGTGGATGGGCTAGTGAATATGCCAAAATACTCTCTGGTGGTATACGCATTCCTGCACTCACTGGTCTGCCAGAACGCGGACGACTTTTAAGCAGGCTTTATAGTGGCCGCTCCGTTCCGCTGTACGCAAGAACAGCGCTAGAATATAAGGAGTGATAACTTCATATTCAGCTCATTTCTATTCAATTTCTTATTCAATAGATAGTTATCACTCCTTATATTCTAGCTCAGTGCTTGCGGACAGCGGAACGGAACGGCAACTATAAAGGCACCTTAAGTGCTTCCTGTCTCCATGTGCCGTCGCACTACATTTGCAATGGTAACTGCCCTTGAATGTGGCCCACCTGGAAAACGAACGGCATACTCCCGTGCAGCATGCGTTGCGTTTCTTTGACATTCGCTGTAAATAAGCACCATCTCGCAATATTGAAAGTTAGGGAAGCTTGACATTCTCACACAGCTCCAAAATTCTAAATCCATACGTTTATTTTTAAGAAATGTATCTTTTATAGGATCTCATTCATTTAGGATCATTCAAAATTCCATTTGTTTTATCACTTACAAAAAAGAACACATATTTTCTACCCGTCGCTAGACAACGTTTGAAATTGCCATAACACAGAAAATAATTTTTTTAAAATGAAAGCGCTCGTACATTAGGAATAAAATTATCGTCTGCCATCAATAATTTTATGCTATGAGATTATGTTGTTTGTATCAAGCGAGCGCCAACACTTTTTGAACTAAAATTTTAAATGCATTGGAAATTAAAGTTTTCAGACATTACAGTACAGTACAAGGTCACAAACTGCCTTTTCACACTGCTACATTTCCGAAATGTGAATATGTAGAGTAGAACAGTCGCGCATAGATTACGGCCATTTTTGGGTATACAGGCGCCAATTTATCTTAGCCGTGTGAACCAAATATCGTTTTCTACTAATTAATTAATGCTCTAAAACTTTCTAATTGGAAAATTTGCTCTATCTATTTTCGATTTGCAATGGCTAACTTCCAAATTTTGCCACTAGGGGCGCAGCTGTCGTTTGCATTAGGTCGGGCATAGTCACTTTACTATACCGTTACCTCACTTGCGTGGCTGTAGCACTCTCCGTTCGCAAGTATTTTCAGGTTAAAGGGACTTTCCTATGCACCCTGTATAAAAGCACTAATTCACCATTGTCATTCTTCACTGATAACGGTATGCTTAAAGTTACCGAGACTGCAGTTTGCTTTTAATATTTTTTACATCGGCATTTACAGTTTTGTGTAAATACTTATATTTCTGTTCAAGTCTGTTTATGTATAATAGTTGAAAGGCTTGTCTTTTGCCACTAGTTTGTCGTCCCTTCCTCTAATCCGACAATGAGGGATGTCGCGTGCCCTTTCCTTATTTCTTAGGCAACGATCAAGAGGACTGTGCTCCTGCAACGGTTGGCGAACAGTCGGGGGTTGTAACTTCTCTCGTGGGTTGACGAGCGGATCCCCCGTCGCCGTCAGACAAACTTCATGTCCTAAGAGTAACTGTGTTATGCAAAATACTCATTATCTTAGCTCCTTTATCCAACCTTCACCGGAATTTAAATTGACTTTGCTGCTATTCACGTTATTAAAAGACTTGACTGTTGACTGTGAAAGGAAAAATATTTAAAAACTGCTCATTGGAAATGAGTAATCAAAATCCCTGATGATGCTCTGTTATTTCAAAGCGAAGAGCTTCGTATAATATTTTTAACATCTTTTAAATAAGATTTAATTTTACGTGTGTTTAAAGTGTTTTTTATATAAATAACAAATGACACGTGTTTAATTTAACTTTTTTTAGAGATAATTCACGTTATCTAATGTATTTTTTAAATTCCGGTTTTACATTTGTTTAATTGATACTTGTTTTACAAAAATTAAATTTTGAACAGTATGGATTCAAGTGAAATATCAAAAATTTCAAATATGAATTTTTGGAAAACCAGTATCAATTTATAACGGTTATGAATTTTTTAAATGTGCAAACTGAATTTCAAAAAATACATTAAGTAATGAGTAACAAGCATCTCAGTAGAGTAATATGGTCTGCGAGGTAGTGTTACAGATAACCTGCAGTTTTTGAAAGACATGAATAAACTCGGAACTGTGGGTAATATTGTTAGCATTGAAAGTGAACAGAGAGTCAACAAAGGGAGAACTAAGACCTTCCGCATGTTTGAGGTCTACATAAATAGCATCTTTGATCAAAAATTGTTTTTCTGTTTCGTGTAGCAGGTTAGTATGTTCTGTGTAAGATTTTTTTCTTTTTCTTAACTTTATATTATTTTTCAATTCACAAAAATCATACTCGAAAAAATTATGAGCTATTCTTCTGAGAAATTAAATTAAATTTTAGAATGTTTAAAACTAGATTTTGTCAAACACATCATACGCTAGTACAAATAAAAATTACAAACTGTAATTCTCAAATTGCTATGAACAATATGGATAGATGGTTGGGTTTTACGTCGCACTAGTGCAGCGTAGATGGGCAATATTATGAACAATATGAAATCGTAAATAATGTAGCATTGCTTGGTTTAAATAATACAAAATGATTTAGAAAGGAAAAAACAATTGATTCACGTACATTTTCAAAATTTTGCTTAATATTTAGTGCTTGCTTTTATAAATAAATTGCTTTTGACAATCAAATTTTTAAACAGTAACAAAGTTCCCAAAAGAAAACATAGATATAATAAAAATAAGACGAGCGGTTGTGTAAGCTGGAGAGCTCAAGAAACTTACAGCAGTTGCCGTAGGGTCACTGTAGTCGTATTTTTGTTACGATTGAGTATATGGGAGTATCCAATATGTATATAATCTGGGAACAAGTCCTATCACTTTAAAATGGATGTTAGGGCTAACACATTTAATATAATAAAGATAATGTCATTAAGTAGTGCATAAATTTGTTTTAAATGGACTATATTAAATTTTCAGGGTTTTTTTTTTTCTTTCTTTCCTGTTTTTTGTTAATTGCAAGCATTAATACTTTTTAAAATATTTTTGAATGAGAAATAAATTGTCAAATTTATTGAATTTCTTTTTCTACAATTCTTCTTCTTCTTCTTCTTTTTTTTTTTTTTTTTTTTTTTTATGTTTTTTAGTAAAGCAAATAATTTAAATCACTTATGTTCCGTTTACAAATTAAAAATGCAATTTAAGGCAGTGATGAAAACAGTGTTTCCAGATTTTTAAACGTTTTTATTCAGCAGTTTCCAATAATTTTGAGATGTGATATTTTAAATACCGTAATTTCTGGTAGATACCTCGCAGGTTATATAATCCAATTTTGCACCAGAAATTTCAATTGATAAATAAATTTAGATTTGTACGAGCTCTTCCTTCGAAAGAGTATAGATTTCTCTATTAAATAAAATGTCTGGTGGAGAAATTACACGTCTTACCTGCGGGTTATCTACCAGAAATTACGGTATATAATAGACGATCAATCTTCGAAGTGATTAGGTAACAGTTACATTTAAAATTTAGTGAAGGATATTGAATAAGAATGTCGTAAAATGTGGCAACACTGGATCAGACAGTTCAAGAATATTTAAATAAAAAATTTCTATTTTAATTGCAATGATCTTGAGTGATTTCTTTTAATTTCTTGTTTCAAAAGAAGCAAATGTTTTAATAGATAGTGATCTTAAAATTAACATATTACTTTAGTCACCATTTAAAATTATTTCACAAACTAGTATTTTTAAAACGCCATTGATTAGAAAGAAAACTTTTTTTTTTCTTTACTTTTAGCTAAAAACTGTTTTTGATATTGAATTTTTATAATATGAAAATATTTAAAACTTCGCATCTCCTTAAATTACTCCCCAATTTTTCGGAGAAAAATGTCTATGATTCAGACTATTTCAAATCTCCTAATTTTTTTTCAAAATTTGCAGAAATTAAAAAAAAAAAAAAAAAAAAAAAAATCCATTGCAACATTACTGCGAGTCACTTAGCTAAAGCATACTTTTGAATAGTGTTGAAAAACTTCACAACAACTTAATATGTTTTCTTTAAAACACTTTCTTTCGTTCCTATCGCAAAGCAATCATTAAAACTATTAATTAAGCATTTATTTCATTTTTTAGTCTTAAACCCATTTATTATTTTTCTAATCAATATAAAATTTCATTCAATTTTATTATTAAAAAAAAAAAAAATTAAATTGAATTGAATCTGTAATTTATTACGCATTTCTTCTGAAATATTTGCTGTCAAACTATTACTATGTTTCTAAACACTGTATTGTGATTACCGTAATATCTAAATTCATGAATTATTAGGATTTTTTAAGGTTTATTAGAGCGAAAATTGATCCACTTTTATTTTTAAGATTAGAGTTCATGTAAGTTAATAAATTTGGCACATTTCTCATAAATTTCTTAAAAATATTTTTGCTATTTTATTTTGAATCTTTTTAAATTCGTAAATTTCTTGTAAAATATTTTTGTTATCTTTTTATTAATGTTTCTAAATTCGTAAATTTCTTCTAAAGTACCGGGTGATCCAAAAGTCAGGACAAACTTTAAAAATGAATAATTCGAAAACGAATCAAGATACAAAGATACGGTTTGCACCAAACGGATGAAAAAGAAACCGGGTTTTGTGTGGCAAAGGAAAAAAAATTAGTTCTGTTGGCGACCAACAGATGGCGCTATAGTGTTTTATTTCACCAAAAGATGATTTACAAATGAAAAAAAATGTTGACAACTTACAAATCAGCTTAATTAGTACTACTACAGTAACTGTTCAATGTCCATCATTCAGAAGTACAGCTGTGAGATGATTCACCACATCATTCACAGCATTTAGTAGCATTTCTTGCGTTATGGCAGACACATTTTGGCGGATGGCATCTTTCAGTGCTGCTAGTGATGCCGGTTAGTCGCGGTACACTTTTGACTTCCAAGAATCCCCGCAGCCAAAAGTCACAGGGTGTCAGATCGGGAGATCTTGGAGGCCATGAGTGAT
Source organism: Salticus scenicus (assembly GCA_963930645.1). NCBI lineage: Eukaryota > Metazoa > Arthropoda > Arachnida > Araneae > Salticidae > Salticus > Salticus scenicus. The sequence continues at coordinate 238,640,381 of OZ005660.1, forward strand.
TAAAGTAGCGACTGAGAATGCGATATTTCGATGCATATAAGCTTCGACTACCATTACCTGCTGTAGTTGTTCCTTTTTATATCATTTGTTGCTTTGCATAATCCTACATCAGAAATACGACAGCGCCATCTGTTGGTAACCAACAGAACTATTTTTTTTTGTTGCCACACAAAACCCGGCTTCTTTTCCATCCGTTTGGTGCAAACCGTTTCTTTGTCTTGATTCATTTCCGAATTATTTATTTTTAAAGTTTGTCCTGACTTTTGGATCACCCGGTATTTTTATCTTATTATTAATGTTTTTGTATTCACAAATGTCTTGTAAAATATTTTTATTATCTTATTATTAATGTTTCTAAATTCTTTGATAAGAGTTCATTAATATGTAAGTTGATTCACATAAGTTATCAAGATTAAAATTTATAAAAATTTGCTCTACTCAGCATATTTCTCATAAATTTCGGCTAAAATATTCGCAGCTATCTCATTACTATTATTCCTACATTCAACAGTAAGTGTGTCTACGATTTGCTTAATTTTCTCAGTTATCTTAGTACCACAAAAAATGATACGCATTTCGAAAGGCGTTCGCTTTTGAGAGTTAGCGCCTGTTATCAATTCTTTTAGTGTCATGCTTCCATCATCAACATTTGCAGCAAAACAAAGCAGTTCCTTTATAATATTGGTATGTCCATAAAGACATGCAACATGTAAAGTGTTTTCATGACATATTTCACCATCGACAGTTAAAAGCATCTTCTTAAGTTTATCGGTGCCATTTGTTTCGAAATGTTTAGCATAGTTTAAAATGCTTCTAACCTCATCAATATCATTTCTTCTGATCGACCCTATCAAGTTACTTTTTCCATAATAAAAATTAATTTCCTTTAGTAATTGTTTTACTGTTTCGCTGTCTTGGTGTTTAATATTTTGCAATATATCAAGTAAATAACCCAAAGTACCACCATGACCGTTCTCGGACATTAAATTTAAAACAGTCTTCCCATCTTCATTCTCAGAAAAAATGAATTTCTTAAACATTTAAATGTCTAAATTAGACACCATTTCAAACAAAAATTTCATAACATCCCTAAATGTTCTGCTAGTAGCAGCAAATGAAACGATTTCCTGAGTTTTATCACTCGAAAGCAACTCTTTCAGTGTATGGTTATCATCATCAATATCTTTAGCAGCAGTTAATAAAATGCGAACGTAAGGAATCTTCTTTGTGTTCATAGCATATTTAAAAGGCCATCCACCTTCTTTAGGTAAGATCATTTGCTTTAACGTTTCATTATTATCTTTAATTGTTTTGGCAAAGTATAACAGAGAATCAACAACATTCGTCTGCATCATAAAAGCCCAGCATAAAGCATTAAAGCCGTCCTTATCAGAAAATAGTAATAACTGTGTAAAAAAGTTTTCATCCAGCTCACATTCTTGAAATAAAAACTTTACAAATATTTCGTTTCCGTATCGTGCTGCTGTAATTAAACAGCAGTGATTTTCCTTGTCATTTATAAGTAGATCATATTTATTTTCTGCTCTATTCAGCAACTCCCTAAATATTTCAGCATTTTTTGTCAGTATAATTGCTGCAGTTAAGGCATCATGCTTATCCCCATGAGACAAATAGAGAAATTCTTTCAACGTATCTTTTGAAATTCCTTCAGCAGCATCTAGTAATATTTTGACTAATTCAACATCATTAGTGAAAAAAGTTTCTTCTAGAGTCGTATTTCCGTGTTCCTCATAACTGAACAGAAATTTCTTTAGAAGATCTTTATTCTCTTTAAAGCTCTCTATTAAAAAAAAAATTATACTTTTATTGACTTCTGCAATTGCGATGTGTAAAATTGTTGTTTGATCACCAGGCAAGAAATTTTGTTCTTTGCACAATTTTTCAAAAATTCTGCCATAATGTTTCAAAATTTCTTGAAATGAATCACTTTTTGACATTTTCTGTAACTTTAAATTAATGAATGTTCGGATTTGTTGATAGTCTGGCTTCTTTAGAATTTCTTGTAGTAGAAATTTTTGCTTATTCAAATTCAGTAGTTCCTTAGGTACTTTTTTTATCCACTGAATAAATATTTCAGCAGCAAAAAAATCTCTAAAGGTTGCATGAATGAATTCCAAATTGGTGCCATGAGATATAATAATGCCAACTGACAAGATAAGATCAGTAAATTTTTTTAAAGCCTTTTGTTGCTGTGAATTTAGCAATATTGATTTGACAAAATCTTTGCAATATTGATTAAATAAAAATTTGTCCTCTTCTTGTCGTATGTTTTCATTAATGCTCATCTTTTTAAAATAAATAGAATACTTTCTCTCTAGAAATGTTTTATAAATCTCCATCAGATCAGCACCCAAATAATCAAAATTTGGACATGAATCGACATTATTTTCTATCCAATTTTTGAAATGTCCTACAGAACCTTCGAGCATTAAATATAATTGTAATGGAGTACCTATAAATCTAAATGTATCATCTTTGAAAACAGAGGACATTTTATTCAAAAACTCTGCTGTGTATGTACGGATTCTTTCATTTTCCTGCGTTTTATGAGTACGAACGAAAAGCTCACCAAACTGTTTCTCACTGAAAATCAAACATAAACGATCTTTTAGATATTTTTTTATATATTCTGTTTTAGCATCATTGTCCAGTGGATCGAACACAATAGCGAAGGTCGATAATTCCCATTCTAAAATATTCTGATAATGAAGACGAGTAGTTATCCATAGTTTTGTGAGTGTTTGATATTTTAAAAAATTTAACAATAATACTATTTTGTCTCTATCTTCTGCATGTAAGACTTCATCGAATCCATCAAAAGCTAAAAGTAATGGCTTTGGGAAATTTTTCTTTCGGTTCGACAAAGCTAATCCAAGTAGAATTTTAGCTAGATTATGATTCAATTTTAAATCAATTTTTGACAAGAATTCAACTACATTAGTAATATTTATGGAGCAATTTTTTAGTGTAATATCTCTTATAGCATCTAAATGATCTTTCAGGTTTATTTTAACAACCAAGTGCGTTTCAATAAAAGACACCGAATTGTGTTGGAACTCGTACAATTTTGTTAAAGTAGTAGTTTTTCCCATACCTGGATCGTCTGCAAAGATGACTACTTTCCTGTCTTGGATATCCTGGATTAAATCATCTTCTTCAATCAAAGATATTTTGCGGTCAATACATTTTTCTAAGTCATGCACAGAACCATGAGTGTCACACCAAATTAATTGCTCTTCCTGAAATTTGAGTAAATGAACAAAGAAATTTTTATCGCAGAATTCTTGAAAAGCATTTTGAGCATCAGCCCATTTAGTAAGAATATGAATTTTTCCATTTTTACAATTATTTTCAAACATTTCTTTTTCAAATCCATTTCCAAAATCTAGTGCATTAATTAATTCTTGATGATTGCTTTTATTATAAATAATAAATCTTTCATAACAATCATTTTTCAAGAGGATATTTTTTACATATCTGGTTATTACGACATTTTTGAATTTCCTTTTGATGTAAAACTTAGCATTAAAAAATCGTTGCAGAATAAATTTGAATCGACCGCCTTCAAATTTCATGTTAATCCAGTATATTCTTTTATTTGGGTAATCATCACAAACATTCATAAAATTTTCATCCTTGAATTGATCATGAGCTATTTGTATTTTATTTTCACTACCGATATCTCCCAAGTTACTTTTAATCTTTTCTTTTTCATGGGCTAATCCTAAATATTCAATTAGATTGCTTGTTTTTTCTTCTTCATTCGATCCACTTATTCCCTGAAATATATATATTTCACCATCATTTTTATCAAAATTTTGTGATAACGTATCTGAGTTGTGTTCTTCAAACATGTTGGGTAATTCATATTCTAAACTGTCATCCTCATACGATTGTTTTGTTACATCTATTTCTAATAATTTATTACTTAAAGTGTCTGGATTTATTTCTTCATAAATTGTAGCATAAGCACCATCTAAGCTACTCGTCCCTAACGGCTTACTACCAACTTCAATCTCTTTATTACTGAGAATTTCAATCATAACATTTCCTATATCTGCAATTCCACACAATTCATTTCGTAGCAAGTAATTTACATAAGCATTCCAGTCCTCAAAGCCTGTTAATTTAGCTAAACTCAATTTTTCTTTTTGTCCTTGAAAAATAATTATTTCTTTATCCAAGGGATTCTCTAACGGTTCAAAATTATGTAGATTTATATCATCAGTTGTTTCAACGTAGAGGTCTTCATAATTGCAGTCATTTTGAAAAAATTTCTTTAAATAAAATCTGAATTTTACAGCCAAAATATTAGGCTCACCTCGTTTAGCGATAAGAAATATTTTTTTATCAGGCTTACTTTTAATTACACTAGAAAAACGATGACAAATTTCTTCCGAACTTTGTTCATTAACTATATTTCTACATTCTATAATTAATAAATTAAAAGTTTCTGAACAAAAAGCTTTCTCTACTCGTGTTATGCCCTCTATCAAATCATTCAATTCTATGTAAATTTTACTGTTTTTTTCTCTGTAATTTTTACTATTTAAATATTGCAGTATCTTAACAGAACTCAGCAGCGGAATTTCAGAGTTAATGGTCAATACTTTACTCTCTTTAAGCGACGAGTACTGCTCATCTGTTATACCTTTAACCTTTTCATAGTTTAAAAAACTGCCTAAGCTTGGCTCCAATTCTCTGGTATTTCGAAACCTACCGAATTGAATAATTTTATCTTCATATATTAATGTCATAACAGAAACTTTAACCGCTTCGTGTTGTTCCTGAACAAACTGAATAATTTTTTCACCAGATAACCACATTTCCTTACGAGAAGGCTTTTTATAAATTCCGAGTTCTTTTTCTATACGATCTTTCAGTTTTGGATCCATATTATAAAAGACCTGTCCAACATCAGTTCTTTGTAAAATATTATCCTCTACAGTATAAATTTGAGATATTAAATCTTCTACATTAGGCTTATTCACAAAGAGGACGAAGCATTTCAAAAAGTCAGCTATGTCTCCTTCACTGACTCTTTTCCATTTGTCTGGCAGTTTTTTAATTTTTCGTTTATTTTCTCCGAATTTCGGTGTCACCTTCAGTTTTGCTGCTTTTAATTTTATTTTCAATTCGTCATCACTTTTATATCTATCTGAATCGCCAAATTCTCTCATAGCTTCCATTATGGCATCTCTGAGTTCTTGTTTTGAACCTACTCTCTCATTGTCTATAAAATCATCTCTAAACCAAGCTTCACAGTATCGTTCCTTTCCCAATTTCTGCTCGTTTGAAGATTTCTGGATGACCTCGCTTTGTATTGCAATCTGATAAAAGTTTACAGCAGTTTCACCTTTTCCTAAAATGTTCTTTTCTTTACGACTCTGCCAAACTACATGCTGTGCTAATTCTCTAGCTATTCTCTGTAAATCGGAGCTTTTTTCAAACGTTCTGCTGAGTTCGTCGTTTACGCCTTTAAGTTTATAGCAGTGGTTATGTTCTCGCGTTCTTAACGACAATTTGTCAAATGAAAAAATAGATAAAATATCGCTAAGCGCATTAGCATTCGAATTACTTTCAATATTTAATATTTTTGTATTAAGACCAATATTAGTATAGATGGCTACATATTTAATTTTTCCACCTTTAAGCTTTAAAGATGTTGTGTTTTCCAGTTCTTCTCTAATTCTAAGAAAAGATATAAAGTACTTTTGTAAATTGAAATCTCTATGAAGATGTCCATGTTCCCTCCACTCTTCAGCAAATAAAATTTTGTCATCTATTTTCTGATTTTCGTCTAGTTTGAGCTTGATTTGAATAAAGACTAAATTCTTAGTATCATCCATGTCTTTATAACTGAAAACAATATCGTCAAGCTTTACGTCCTCTGCTATATTAATTTGCCTGCCAATAGAAAATTCGCCGCATTTAAATGCACCATCTTTGGAAAGCTCGTATCCCTTCTTTGCAAGTAACAGAAACAATAATCTTTCGTATGTTTCTCCTTTCTCTGACCCATCTTCATCTTCCCATTTTGCCTCCGAAGTAATTCCGGTTTCTAATGATGGAATAGACATTTCTTTCTATAAAAGAGTAGAAAAAACTTTAGTTATTGTTTCTGTATTGGTGTTTCTCGTATCATTATAATACAATGCAGTTGCTGACGGTCAACGTGCAAATATATCGTATCGACATATTCAATCCTTTAGGAATCTTATGGTTAACAGATATGTGTAAAATATGTTTTCAAAATAGTGCTCGAGAATTCTTGCGTTCGTTTAAACAGTTACACATAAATATATGTGATACAGATGGGAAAAAAAAGCATGTTAATTTTTTTCTGATATTTTCTCATCCTTTATGCACTCCTTCATAATTTGAATATTTATTTTCAAAGCGTTCATTCCACACACCAAATTTTGTGATCCAACACTTCCTTCATTAATAAATTTATTTCCGTAATACTGGCTATTTCACAAAAGGAACGGAGATGAATGCATGTTCTTCTGGACTGCACTGGATTTCTTCAAGATGCTTTTGATTCTGAAATGAAATACATTTTTAATAATCACATAATCTGTTCATAGAATGGTCATACAGTCATTTGCAAAAGTTTAAGACAGTAGCCGATTTTCAGTATTTTAACACATTGCACAGATTATTGAGTCATCTCATGTGCTGATTGCATCTAACATATTCTACTGCTATAAATAAAGATGCCCGGCACGTTTATCGCGGGTTGGTTATTGGATTTTGTCGTAGACTGTTGTACAATTATTGTTACGGGTAAAAAAACCTTCATTTACTACGTTACAAAAAGGTCAGAAATATTGACCCTGCATAAAAGTGGATTTTCTGAACGTCAAATAAGTTCGAGGGTAAATGTGAGTAAGACAGCTGTGCATCAAGCTGTTAGTAAATTTAAAATTTCACGAAAATTTTTGAACCTCAAGAGTAGTTTGGAGTAAGTCGAGGTTTCCTTGAAGGTTTATGGGATGATAAAACAAAATGTTTGGCCAAACTTCTTGAAATAATACGCAAACTGACGTTGGTGTCTTTTGCAGCATGAGAATATGTAATCGTATTGCAGGAGGTTCTTGGATATCGTTCGACCATCCACATCACATGATCATCATGTTTACTGGTTTTTCTATGGCGACAGTTTCTCAAAGTCCACAAATGTTCCCGAAATTTTAAATTTACTAATAGTTTGATGCACAGCTGTCTTGCTCATATTTACCCTCGAACTTATTTGACGTTCAGAAAATCCAATTATATGCAGGGTCAATATTTCTGACCTTTTTGTTACAGTAATTGATTGTTTTTTACCTACAACAATAATTACAAAACAGCACTGTCTAAAAAAAAAATCCAATAAGCAACTGGGGATAAACGCGCCGGGCACCTTTATGTATAGCAGTAGAATGCGTTAGATGCAAACAGCGCATGAAATGACGCAATAATTTGTGCAAATGATGCAACGTGTTAAAATATGGAAATTCGGTTACTGGTCTACTTTTGCAAATGATTGTAAATCCCAGTTTCAAAAATATATTTAAAATACATTCACATAATTTTTCATATACTTAGCTGGTGTGATAAAAATAAAAAAAATGAAAGAGAGAGAGAGAGAGCTTTTAAAAAATCGCAATCGTACTACATTGATTTACTATAGACAAAATTAAGAATCAAGTTAAAATTAAATTAGTTACTTTCAATTTGATATATTTAATTGAACATAGAGTTCGAACTTATAGCAGTTATAAAAAATATTTTAATTATTGTAATGAAGCACAGCTTTCTAATATTATACATATATATGATATATCAATTTTTGTATGACTGAAAACATATATTATAATATCTTATATATATACAGTGCTAGTAAAATTGTTAAGGTTTTTATTTTCACAATTTTTTTCAGTTTTCTAAAAAAATACAGAACGAAATGATCTTTAATTTTAGACTTGCAAAGAAAATTTACAAATTAATATTTTTCACTATCGATATAGTCACGTGTGCAATTGGGGATCAATTATAAACTGATGACAAACACAAATATCTTGGATTACCCTGTATCATAAAATGCTACATATGTTTTGTAACTTTAATGCATAATTTCACATACTACATGCAATATTTTTATTACAAGTCATTTGTACCATTTTATGATACAGGATAATCCGAAGTATTTTTGTTTTATTTCAGTTTCTGATCGGTCCCCTAACTGAATTCGTGACCAAATCGATAGTGGAATAAGTGAATTATCTAAAGTTATTATATAAAGTGAATAATTTGGCGTTCACTGTATATTTATATTTAAATATGTTCAGGTACAAATATAATTTATGAAAATGTTCAAAATAAATTCAAAATTCAAACTTGCATGTGAAGGAATTAGTTATGTACACCATTTATTCCAGAAAACGTATTTTTTCTTCCTAGAATTCTAATCTTCTATCCATACGGTTATTAAAGTTTATTGACGGGGGAGTTGTTTAAATCCATACCATTCAAAACTATTGAAAAATTACATATTTCTTCTTGTGTATGTTATTATTCCAAACACAGAAGTTCAAAATTGAAATTTTAAACGAAATAATACGGTGTTAAATTAATTTGCTAAGCATGTTAATAAGAGATCTGTCCAATAAATACGCGAACTAAGGCCATAAAAAGTTTATTTTGCAAAATTTCTTCTGCATCGATTTTGTCCCATTCAAAGTACTCTCCATTCGTTGGTTTCTTTTCCACTGTTCAAAGCACCCTTGGAAGTCCTCGGCAGCCAGGCCTTTTAGTTTTCTCGTCTTTCTTGCTTTATTTTGTCCACATCTTCCCAGTGATGTCCCCTCATCACATTTTTGAATTTTGGGAATTAAAAATGTCGCATGGGGCTAGATCTGGCGAATAAGGAGGATGACCAAGGATGGGGATTAAATTTTTTTGCCAGAAACTGGCGAACAATCAATGCTGAATGTGCAGGTGCATTGTCATGGTGAAGGATCCATCTATCGCCTTGAGTCAAATTTCGTCGCACGCGACGCACGCGATCTCTCAAACGCTTGACAACTGTAAGAAAAATAATTTATTATTTTTGTCAATTTTCATTTTCGACACACAGTAAAAACAAGGACAACAGAAACTAACACAACTGGCACAATACGCACAGCTCGATGATCCGCCATGCACTGATGGTTCATTGGGTCTCAGTCAACTAGCACCGCTGGTGAGCTAGGCAACAGTTCGCGTATTTATTGGACAGACCTCGTATATTTAAAAATATTTATCAACGTATTGAGTCTTTTTTTTTCACTTTAAATTATCAGCGTATATGTTTTAAAAACAAAAATATTCGCATGTAAAAATATAATTAAGAACACTGTGCGATTTAACATTATATTTTTGTTATAGAAAATGAACATCTCGTTATCTTTCTGACCAGATTCCTGTTTATGTTGCTCAGTTACCAAATAAAATGTCCTCATTGTCTGAAATTTTGTTTCGGGCCAAAGGAATGTTATCTCATACTAGATACCTTATCTTTTTTCGAAATGTGCATTTCAATCCACTTAAACAGATAGGTACATAATATGGGAACAGATAATATGCGAACATGACAAATGCTACACTTTAAAAGTTTTATATAATTTACAGATTTTTATTTTTTATTACTTCAAACTGAAGCATTTTATTTCAAAAAATTTATTTAAAAAAAAAAAAAAAAAAAAAAGGTTGAAGAAAAGAAAAAATTATTCATACTTGGTTAGAAAATTCATCTAACATCATAATGATTTCATTAAAAGATTCAATTTTGAACTGAAGGGGATGGATTAGTAATGTAAACAAGCAGAATTATGTGATTTTTTAACAGTTTTGAATATATACTTTATAAAAAAAATAAAAATAAAAATAAATAAAATGACGCACCAAGAAGGAATAATGCAAACTGGACACAAATTGACATACATACAGGTTTTGATGGAAAATGCAAAATTTTAAAGTTACACTTAATAAAACACTTTTAAATTGATTAAATAAAATTAATAAAAAATAAATAAATGCAGAGTATTACATATTGTCCTAAATTAACTAAAAAAAAGTTTAAAAAATCTGACATTGACAGATTTTAATTTAGTGCCAGAGGCCTACTGCTAAACTTGTTAATATCGACAAATTCTTCTTTAGTTAATTCGTGACGATCTAAATTCCATGATAAAGTTTTCATTAAATTAAACGAATGTGTTTCAGCTGCAGATACTGTAACAAATAACGTTGGAAGTCCAAACTGTCTTATAGCCGCAAAACGTTTTTTCTCTTTTTCCTAATGAGGGGGAGGTGTACCTTGGGGGGGACTCATGTCAAAGTTGGGCCTTGGGGGGACTTCATTCAATAAATCCCCATTCAATAAACCGACTGAAATAGGCCCTTAGCACTATTAAGAGTGTGTTATAAAAATTCGACAACGCTGTACCGACTGAAATAGGGGTACCTTGGGGGGGACTCATGTCAAAGTTGGGCCTGGGGGGAGACTCATGTCAAAGTTGTGCCTTGGGGGGACTTCATTCAATAAATCCCCATTCAATAAACCGACTGAAATAGGCCCTTAGCACTATTAAGAGTGTATTATAAAAATTCGACAACGCTGTACCGACTGAAATAGGGGTACCTTGGGGGAGACTCATGTCAAAGTTGGGCCTGGGGGGGGGACTCATGTCAAAGTTGTGCCTTGGGGGGACTTCATTCAATAAATCCCCATTCAATAAACCGACTGAAATAGGCCCTTAGCACTATTAAGAGTGTATTATAAAAATTCGACAACTGTACCGACTGAAATAGGCCTCTAGCACTAATAATAATAATCAGGCATTTAAGAGTTAATGTTCTTTTAGCTATAAGTAATACATAATTATAACCTAAGTAATGTTTTAATATATTAGTTTTTATTATTATTATTATAGTGTAAGTTATTTAGAGAATAGTTGAGAGCCATGTTCAAATTAGAGTAATAAAAGATTAGTGCATTTCTCCCAAAATGATTTAAAAAAAGATATTTATAATCAGATTACAGCCACAAGGAAACAAATATAAAATTTTAAATGAAAAATAAAATTGTTGTAAAGTAAACACACATTATAGTCATTTTTACATAAAAAATTTATTTTTAATCAATTTCAAAACAAATAATCTCTTTCAAACTTGAATCATTTTAAAAGTTAAATTTATTTATACTAAAAAGCTCCTTTTTGCTCATAGTAATTAGTTATATTAATGAAATCTTTAAAAGAAAATAATAAATAAAAATTATTAAAAACTAGTATGTTGTGGTCACCACATGACTTTCTTCTATATTTTCCTATACAAATTCACTCAGTAAAAATAATTTATTAAAATTATTATTTAAAAAAATTACCTTTCATGGTAATGTAGACGATTTCCATATTAGAGAAGTAGTATAACACTAAATATCCAAAAATGTCAATTTTCTTGTCAATATTACATTAAAAAAGTTGATAACTTTATTTTAAATTATCGCAGATCGATGGTTCAACCATTCCTTTTAAAGGTATTGGCGAGCTCTTTTGAAAGATCGTATCATTTAAATTTACTCCCTTGGAGGGAGGATTCCCCCCCACACACACACACACGCACTAAGGGGATTGGCGAGGCTCCTACACATACAAAAAAAAAAAAAAAAATCCCAGTTGTCTATTTCTATTATAAATAACTCTTGTAAATTTCATAATGATTACTAAGAAATAATTCTCTTTATGCACATTTATACAAAATTTTGTCCTATATCACCATGTTAAAAATTTAGAAAAAGCTGGACGGCAACGCAACCTGTGAGACAATTTTTACCAAAAGTTCATAGCCACTCATTTATGTCAAAGTACAACTACATACCAATTTGTATGAAATTCTGTGCAGTAGTTCCTAAGATACAGTTGCCACAAAATTTTGTCACACACACACACACAACACAGACTAACAGACAGAAAGACATTTTCTAAAAAGGGTCAAATCGTGTTCTACAGCACCCAAAACGTGTCAATCCATCAAAAACCCGAGGTCGAAAATTTTTACGAATCCAATACTTTCTTCTATTGAATATAGAAGAAAGTAAAAACATACAAAATCACCTTGACACACTTTCACACTGGTGTACTCAATGGCGTGTTAAAATTAATGAGCATAAAACTGCTGCTGTTAATTTTTCTAGAAGTACTAATTATCCTAATAGACTAACTCTAAATAATGTTACTATACCCTGGTCTAACCATACTGAATATCTTGGTCTAACCATTCACTGTTAAAAAAATGCAGAAAAAATACAGAAATTCTCTGTAATTTCAGAAAAAAAGTCGTAAAATACGTTTTGTCTACGTAATTTTTCCGTAATTTACGCCTTTTTTTCTGAAATTACAGAGAATTTCTGTATTTTTTCTGCATTTTTTTAACAGTGTTTCACAGTAGATTGACTTGGAAAAAGCACTTCCTCAATATCCGAGGAAAAGCATCTGGTATTTCTGCCTCATTGAATCCTCTGCTCAAAAGTCCGTCTCTCTCAATTAAAAACAAGCTTTTACTCTATAACTCCTGCATTCTTCCTATTATCACCTATGCCGGTCCTATTTGGTGCTTCGCTTGTAAAACTAACGGGCACACATCAATTGCGCTTACGTTAATCCCCCTGTTGTTGAAAATGCATCATTTACGCTCGCGAGAAAAATTACAGATAACGTTCCTTGTCATGCCCCCCCCCCTTGTATTCCGCAACGTAGCAAATGATAATTTCTGGGAAGGAAAAAATTCTTTATTTATTCTAGTGGTATCTCCTGGGTAACGCTAATAGTCTCCAATAAATTCAAACAAGAGCAATTTAAAACAATATTTATATTATATTGTGTATTTAAAGAGATATTAATATTACACAAATAAAACGTGTCTAATAAATTAAAGCAAATATATACACAAATAAAAACAAGTCTTTCTTTTGCCTCCAAGGCAGTAGCACGTGTTTTTTACACCTGATGAAAAAAGGCCGCGTCCTTACGAAACCGGTTTTACTGGATTGAATTTTATGGTTTGTGAAGAAGTTTTAAAGTTTAAATATTGAATATACACCAGATTTTTATTTAGTTTTGTCATACATGTAATGTTTTAAAAATATATTCACATTTAAATGAAACATAAGTACTTCAAAAAGAAATCCAAAAACCTCATGCCATCAGTAACTTATGATAGAAATAAGCTGAACAACTTGTTCTGATATGCAAAATATTTTTTGAAAAACAAATTTATTTCTGAAAAGCTTTCAAAAAATTAAAATTAACTAATATTTATGATTATTAGAAAGCTTTATCGACAAATTATACAAATTTGAACAGGCAAAATCATTTAGGATTTGTTTTCTGATTTAAAATTTTCTGAAAAACCTACGAGCGTAATTGATGCGTTTATGCTTTTGGGGGGATATGATTTCGGCGCAACTGATGCCTATGAGGATGTTCTCCACATTAAGCGCAACTGAGTAGTACCTCCTATTCTTAAGCGCAACTCAATAGCACCTAAACTAACATTTATTTTCTCGCAGTAGATTCCACACTCCGTACTATTAGGAAAAGCCATCGCTTCCTACGTAATACAACAATCAGAAGTGATCTACAAACTATTTCTTTTAGGAAAAGAATTAAAAACTTATCAGAAAAATTTTGTGAAAATATTAGTAATATTAGAAATGAAATAATCGCTGAGCTTCCTGACTACGATGTCAGTGAACCTGCGCACCCTAAAAGGCCAAGGAACTGTCTTGTTTTGCATGAGGACTAATTCTCTTCTTTCGTTAAATAAAATAAAAAAAAAAATTACTTGTAAATATTTTATCCCTTCTAATATCATCCAGATTTTTTTTTTTACCTTATTTCACATTGTTTTTCATTTTCTTATTATTTTTCATTGTCATTTGTAATTATCATCTAACCTGAGGAGATCAAATACGAGATTTTTCATTGTTAACATGAGATTATGGAAGGTTTCGGGTTCGAGTTTGACCAGGTTTCCTCGATCGACGATTTGAGCCCCTGCACTGAGTAATATCACTTTCCATTCTTGTAGACGTCACGTGAAAAGATTACCAAGATGTTCTCTGTCAAATATAGATCTAGGTGAATGCTGGCCAATTCACCACACTGATATTCTGAGATCTAAGTCTTTTTTTTTTTTTTCCACAACCGGAAGTGTGTATCGATGCGTTGTCCTGCTGAAAGGTCCTGTTGAGACAACCTAGTAGTTCACCAAGCGGTAATAAATGTTCAATCAGAATTTCTTGACATTTCTTTGAATTTTATCTGTCATTTAGGAAGCAAAGATATGTTTGCTCATTGTAGCCAAAAGTGAGCCACCACCTTCTTACCTGCTGAATATACTCTTCGGATCTTTCCTCAAATCACGTCAATAGAATGAGAGCCCATTCGGACCATCCAAATTACATTTTTTTCCCTCATAGAAAATAACAATAATCCATTCGTCAGGATAATACATGTGCTGATTTGCCCCACTGAAGTCTTATTTGTTTGTGAAACTTTTTTCAAAGAATACGAGCTAATTTTTGTTTTATGATGAATCCTGATTCAGTTATTCGTCTGCGTATAGTATCACGTGATATTTTCAATCCAAGTAGATTTTATTTTTATCTGGTTTAGAGACAAATTCCCAGTTAAACCCTTTCTTTTAATTTTTCTATCCTCCCGAAATGTGTTTTTTTTTTTTTTTTTTTTCCTGAAAGTTTCAAAGCGTTAGGCAATTTTGAATTGCTCTCCTCGTTGCAAAACACTGTAAATAGCAAGTGACAAATACCCGATTTAAAATAAGTGACATTTACAAAATTTATTTAATTTCACCTTCGCAACTTCTTCAGGCAAAGATTGCAGCGATTTCAGAAATTTGATAATTTTGTACAGCGATCATTGTACTTTGTAATCTAGGAGATGAGTGACATCGATCCTCTCACCTGACCCGTTTAGATGGTAGCGATATTTGCATAAAACCTCATTTGTGCTTAAACTTTTGAGAAATCACAATTTTATTTATTTATTTTTTAATTATTAATTATTTTTCTTTCTATACAATATTTCAGAATTTGAAACATGAGTTTATAATCCAAGTGTTCAGATAATGTAAAAATTTCGAAGCATTCCAGTGTCTATATTTCATTTTTTTTAAAAAAATTTAGCTTGTGCATAAACTTCTGCGCCGCATTGTATATATATATATATATATATATATATATATATAATTTAATCTACCATTTTATATTTCTCGACAATTAAAGCATAACATAGTAGTCTTTTTGTGAATCTTTCTGGTGTGAACTTTTCTAGTGTGTGGTGTCTAACGAACCATTTTTACTAATTAACCGTATTTTATTAATTTTATTAATTAACCAATTACTGTAGGTAATGGAAGTATGGCTTTCGGTCCAAACATTCGATATCTTGTTTTCACCTGATTTACACGTTTTAAGGTCTCTTGAGTCCAAAAAAGTAGTTTTTGGGGACTTGGTCAGGCTGTGTGTGTGGAAAGGGGGAGGGGGAGGGAATCGTCTGAGTATCATACCTCCAAAACTAATGAAAGTAGAACTACGAACATTCAGAATTGAGACAGGACTGGTGTACAGATAAATTTTCCAAATTTTGGTAAATTTCGAAAACCGGCAGGGAGACATCGGAAACCGAAAGTAGGACCGTAATTCTGTATCTCAAAAACAGCTCGAACGATTTTCTTCAAAGTTGCTATATAAATACTCTATTAGATGTCCTTTCGAATGATATAATTGGTTAGTTTAGAAAAATTTATAGGTGTCCTGTATAAATAGCTCAATTTCAGGTCTCGCAAGGTCGTTCCTGTAAAAACGGCGTACAGATTTTTTTTCATATTTGTCCTATTAACTTCCTTTTAAATATCCTTCTGTGTGTAATTATTGTTTTCTGGCCAATAATTAAGTATGCCATGTTTTGGTAAAAATTGGTATCTCAAAAACTGCTCTTATGATTTTCTTGAAATTTGTTATTTAAATCCATTTTAGATATCCTTTCTCGTGTATTACGTGTTTACTATAAGAAAATTAACGTCATCCTGATAAGGTAGGTCAGTTTTAGATTTCGGAAATTGGTGTTTCAAAAAATAACTCTACCAATTTTTTTTCTTATTTTCTAATTCGCTATGTAGACACTATTTTATATGTCTTTACACGTGTATCGAGTATCTCTTGCTGGAAAATTTTTAGGTGTTTAATTCATTAGGTCAATTTATGTCTTCGGATTATATTATCCCCAAGAAGTACGTATAATTCGTATAATAGTTGATAATGGAAGTCGTGTGGTTCTTTCATACCAGATTTTTTTTTCTGTTATTCTACACATTAAATGAGTTATTGTATATCAGTTTTCTCCTAATTATCAAGTTAAGTAATATGTGTCATAAAGTAGCTAAAAACATATAATAATTTGTGTGGAAAATTGTAGTTTTTTTTTTTTTTTTTTTTTTTTTTTCAAATGAATTCTAATTTTAAGTTTGCTTTAGTTTTAATGCATATCTTGTACATATTTTAAAGATTATATTTAACTTTTATCCTTCTCTATTCGTAATATGAATTTTTATTTTATGATGTTATAATATATTTGTAACTCTATGGATGTGCGGTGGGTACAGCAATATACTTTTACTCAATTCTTAACACTGAAAGAATACCCAGACATTTCTTTATAAATGAAATCCTATTGCAGAAGGTCGTATGTGTCAATTTTCCTCTTCAATTGAATTGTGGAGTCATGATGTAATTTCATAGCTTTGGGACCACAATCTTAAAGAAAAAAAAAAAATCAACCGAAGAAATTAAAAGTTAAAGAATTCAAGCAAAATTTTACATTAAGGTGAATATTAAAATTAACACAGACATTGAATATAAAACTGTAATTTGGTAACTTTCTTTTTAATGCAAAATAATAGATTTATTTTTATTTGAATATGAAGCCTATATGTTTTACTTTTTAAATCAAGTAAATAATAATAATAATAATAATAATAATAATTGAAAATTTTTTTTGTGTGTGATCGTTATACACATCTTTGCTTTTTAAATCACGAATAAATTTCAGTTAAAATAAATGTATTAAAGAAATTTTATTTTAATAAGTGCAATTTTTAAGTATGGAATTTTACGTTTACATTTTCTTTATTGTTTTAACTGTATTTTTACATAGCGAATATGCATATATATAGAAAGTACTGTAATCATAACAAAAATTCAGCTACTTTTTAAAGGTTCCCTTGCACTGTAAAAGAATAAAATCACGAGACTTGTCTGTGTAATTTTACGGGAAATGACGTTTTTGCTACCTAAACGGTCATAGTCTGTAAATGGATGTCATGAAAGATAATTTTGGAATACTAACATATTTTTAAGGGCAAATGTCGTTAACCTACATAATTGGGGCCCTTCGTGGGGCTCTCCGTGTTATGTCGCCACACTGCTAATCGCCTTCGAGCGTAAGAGAGCGGGTTTGATTCCCGCACTGGCCCCGGGTGTTTCCTCCAATTCTTCGTATTGTGATTCTGTCATGTGCTACCTGTCGTTATCTGACGAAGATTTACAAGCGGACTACAAGTCAAGCATACAAATCTGATGTATATTTTATCAATAAAACAAACAAACTTACATATAATTTGCTCATATCTGCCTTCAAACTCTATTTTTATAGTTAAATCCATGCAAATGTAAAGTGTTAGCTTTTCAATGAAGTTATATAAGAATCACTTCGTATTTGAAAGTGAAAACATAATTTTATTTTTATTGATTGAGTGAGTTTATTTACACATTCATGCAAATAGCGATTGATAAGAAAGAGCTATTGTTTTCTTAATTTAATTCAAACAATTTAATACAAAGTTGTATATTTGCCACAACGTAAAATTTATGTTTATAATCCAAATGCTTTTTTATGGGCTTTGCCTGGAATCTCTGCTGCCGGGCTTTGCCCGTTATCTTGGTGAGATTTTCCTCAGTGTGTATGTGTTTAAGTGAGCACAATAGCTTCGTTCAAATGAGCTCAAAGTTAGTATGCATGTCACAGGTCACCATAGCACAAACTGTATAAATTTTGAGGAATTTAGCGGTTTTATATATATACATATATATTAACAGGAACACAGCGAAAAGTTTTTTTTTTTTTTTTTTCACATGGCCTACTGGTTGAAATATTTTGAAATGCAATAACGTTAAATTAAACTATATGGGGGAAAATACTCACACACTATTATAAATTTCCTTCTGTTTATTTTACGACTTTTCTTATTTTAATCTATTGGAGCAACCGTTAATCGCTTAACAATCAGAAGGTCGAGTGGAGTCATTACAGATTTTTCTTTCTTTAATTTAAGCACTATCAGATGTTAAGATGTTTAGATTAGAAAAATGGATAAGGTTTATATTAAAATAATTAAATTGAATTGTCCGATTTATTAAGGACAATGCTAAATAATATTTTTTTTTTTCGTTTATTATATACTAGCAAAGTCCAGGTTCGGGAACGAACCGAATTTCGAATGCGGAAAAAATTTCAAAATCAAGCTCGAAATGTACAAATAAACTCGGCCTGAATCTGCCTGCGTGCCAACAGATCAGAATTTGTTAACGAAACCATTTTTTAATTCATGAAATCAATGAAGGTAGTGAATAAACGAAGGCTTTTCTCGCTTCGCTGGTCACTATATTTAATGAAAACTCTTTTCTATATCGCTTTACAATCAAAAAAAAAAAAATAATAATAATAAATAATAATAAAAAAAAAAATCGTGAAATTGCTTTAAAGCCCGCTTTGGTTCCCGCTGCCTTCGGCAGCGAACCACTCAAACGCAGACTCTCGGGTGTCTGTCCCTATTGCCTGTGACAATAGCTTTAACCCCTAGTGGGCTTCCATTTGGATACTTATCAGATGAAAGTTTCGAAACGGACAGTATCGAAAAAATTGAAGTAGCAATTTTATATTTGAATCCCAGTTACATTTGAACACTATATGTGGTGTACGTGATATTTTCTTTCACGTTATTTTCTATATTTATTTGATTTATTCTATTAACCATATAATGGTAACAATTTCACACTAAATATAATATTGCAATGTGCTATGATCGGCTACGTCTATCGTATGAAACACTTAATTTTTGTGGTTATAATAGTAGTTGAGTTAGTTAATAGTAGTTGGTATACAGAAAAATAAATAATGAAATACTGAAATATGTAAACCTGATCATGGTGCAGCCTTAATGTAGCTTCCCTTAGCGACTTTTGAATTTTTATCGTCACTTTAGGCAGAAATACATAATTTATGTTATTATTATTATTGTTGTTGTTGTTGTTGTTTCTTTCTTTTCTTTTTGTTTTTCTTTCTCTATATTTACTGACTTCGATTCTTTGTTTTTCAATATCACGTGACTGAGCTGATGACTATTTTATTTATTTAACGTTCATTTATATTTTCATTAATTTTTGGATTTCTCATGCAACTTTATCTAAATTCTTTTTTTACTCCATTTTCAACTTTCATTTTTTCATGTGCATGAGTATAATATTTTATTTATTTATTTATTTATTTTCGCGTCAAAGCTTATTTAATTTTGTTTGAAAAAAATTTTTTTTTTTTTTTTTAAGCAACAATTAAAATTTTAAACGTCCAAATTTAAAGCTTTCACCATGTTATTATATTCGTATTTTAATTAATTTTAAAAAATGTAATCAGAATTCCGTTACAAATAAGGTACCAAATGAAAGGGGCATTTTTTTCTGAATCCGGCGGTTTAAATAACATATCGATCGGACAAATTAGATTTTTTTTAATTAACTAAAGTATGAAAAGCTGGTGACAGTTTTTTGAATTAACTAAAGTATGAAACGCTGGTTGCAACAACACACCGACAAGCAGAAGAAAATCTCCCTTAGCCAATCAACTTGCGTCCAGCCATATATATATATATTCGTTTATTAAATGAGTTCTCTTAATTTATTTAAAAAACAACTGTTAGTTACCGAACGGAGTCACTCCACATTTTTATATTTTTCTGTCTTGGAATGACTATAAATGTACATAAAAAATTGCCTTGTTCAGTACGGATTTTTTTTCTCTTCAATTCTTACTATTAGTTTATACTCTTCCTATATATATCTTGTACAAATCTTGCAAACGATTTTTAACTGACTTCCGGACTAGCTAGAAATTTAAAACTTTCAGAATTACTCGGAAACCGTTGACAACACAATACTTCGAAGTCAAATTTTCGATTTTTTGATTAATTTTCTTATAATTAATTGAAATATGAAAATAATAACATCCTAATAGCGTTAAAAGCCATTAAAATATTAGCTATAATTTAATTGCTGCCAAAAAAAAAAAAAAAAAAAAAAAAAAAAAAAGAGTTCATTTTGACATAAAAATAAATACATTTAATTAAACGGGAACGTTAAAAAATTATAAAAAGTTAAATTATTCATCTGACAAAAATTAATTAATTCAAAATTAAAAAAAAAAAAAAAAAAAATCGATAGTGTTTGTAAGTAGGAACTGACTTTAAAAAATTTCCTTTTATATTACTTTTTTTTTTTTTAAAGAATCCTACAGGATGAATATATTTTTTTTTCTAAGGAATAGCGGTATACCTGAAAGATAAGTGTGGTGTGAGGTAACAATGGGATTATCTTTTAACATTTAAAATAAATAAATAAATAAATAAAATAAAGATGCAAGTCTTGAACAGAAATTTTACCTACCATTTTCCTTGTCGTTAAACATCCAGTTAAGCCTAAAATTTGTAAAATATTTTAACTCAGAAATGGGGGCAGAAACATGCAATTCTATAAGCACAAAACTCTATTAATATAATTAATTCCAGAAAATATTTAGTCATTCACTCTATTATGAATTATTATACCGTGAAATAAATTTTAATTATAATTCACAGTTATAAAAAAAAGTAAATTCACATCTACCGTCAAAAAATGTTTTAAATATCCAACACAGACTCCAAATAACTGATAAATGCGCAAGATAAGTTATCTCTAAAAATAAACCGCCTTACTTTCGCCGATGAAAAATGCACTTTGTCCGTATGATAAAAGCACCGAAGATACTGATTGTTTTACCTGTATCAAAATTTTGAACAGTTTTTCACAGGCTGGTGTAAGCGATAAAATGTCAAATGCTGTTTCTATCGAGAATCTAATTATTTTACAGTTATGTTATAAATTTAAAACTCGCTTAAAACGAAGAACAGGCAAGAGTTGTTTATTTATTTAACCCACGAGAACTATTGATTTCAGTCTTATAAAATTGTTGCTGTACAGAGTGCGGCACCACGGAGTAAAAAGACAGGAGAAGAAGGTAACGCTGAAATTTTGTGATGTTGTTTTCTAATGTCTACAGATGGCGCCAGCGTGCAATCCTTCCTTCTCTCCAGCTTCCGCAATGTTATTCAATGGGGAAATGTCTCGTTTTAATTATTTTTTTTAAAATAATATCAAGCTGAAAAAATTTCAATTGAAAGCAAATTTCATTAAATAGAGTATTCTAACCAACATGTTTTTTCTAAGAGCCATTTTATGCTAATTTTACTTTGAAAGAAAGCTTTTAAAAAATGACGATTCTTATGAACCGAAGCTAGCTAAAATAGATAATTGGGAGGAAGGAGAATGGATGAAATTGTGTAAAGAAAAAAAATAAACTTACTTTAGGTGCAGAAAACACGAACTCGGACTTTATTTTTCTCCTAGGGCTTTTTTTTTGTTTTTCTTATCACTATCATAGCCTGTTTTATAACTAGGAACGAAACATTTATTTGAAACATCTGAATTATGCAGTTTTAAGAACTTACAAAGAAATTAAATTGCTTAAAATAAAAAATTTTAAATGTACTCCAGCAAAATTCTATTGAAAACAACAGTATATCCGCGCCGAGATAGGGAGGAATGACAAGTGGCGCCCTCAATATTTACCAAAAATTTAGATCACAGTTTCGTAGCTTTCTCCCATTGGACCTTCAACTCCTATTAATATTACTCCGTGTGCGGCACGTAACACCTGACTGTGAAGTCAACACATAAAATGAACATAAAATAATTATAAGATAAAAAAAACCTTTATATACCATGTTTTAAATTTTCTGATGAATCATAGAGCACAACTTTTTATAATTTTTTAAGGTTCACGTTTAATTAAATATATTTATTTTTATGTCGAAAGAAAATGAACTCGTAATTTATTTTTGGCAACAATTACATTATAGCTAATATTTTAATGGCTATTTAACGTTATTAGGATGTTATTATTTTCATATTTTAATTAACTATAAGAAAACTAATCAAAAATTCGAAAATCGGACTTCGAAGTATTGTGTTGTCACCAGATTCTGAGCTACAAACAAACAAACAAGAATAGAAGTTAACAAAAACATGGTAATGAAATGTATTGAATGTGGTTACTCACCTTCACAGTAGGTGCTGAATGTATACTCCGCCCACTTCAACACACACGTGGGCACGCAATATACGAATGTAAACAAGTAATTGTAAAAAACACAATATATCATAATATTACGATGGGCCAGTTTTACGTGTAAATTTTAAATAAGTGCCTAAAATAATAATAATAATAATAATAAAAAAAAAAAAAAAAAAGACAGAAAAAGAAAAGAAAGAAAGAAAGAAAAGTAATAATTGTATTTTATTCCCTAGCATAACTAACTATATTCATTTCTTAAAATTTCTTTGATATAGCTATAACGTAGAAGCTCCTTCCCACACATCACATACGTACAGTCGGCTGCAAAATTATTCGAGCACTAGCCAATAATTCCTATATTTAAAAAGTACACTTAAGACTGTTTTGCTAAGTAAATCCTTGTCGAATCATGTTCTTAGACGGATTAAGAACATGACTCGACAAGGATTTATTTAACAAAGCTGTATTAAGTGTACCTTTTTTTGGCAAGGATTATTGCTAGTGCTCGAATAATTTTGCAGCCGACTGTAGATATTAGATCCATTAAATCCGATTTACATCTAGAATACATTCATGTACATTAAATTAATGCTCATTTAAAAACATTAACTAGATGATCCAAAATATGACATCTATCAGACGTTTATATACGAACATAATATGGATAAACATAGTATGGACGTATAAATAATATTTATTCTGAAACATAAAATGAATAGTGAAATAAACTACCTCTGGATGACGTTTATATACAATCAGTTTATTAACTAACATAACATGGAGGTAAGTTGGAATTTTATTTTCAAATGTTGTTGATGTTTACTTCTTTTTGGCAGCATCGATCTCGATCGAGATTTACCAGAATTGTTTACACATGCAACGTAAATAAACTTCTGCTTTTCTTACGAAAAAGATATTAATACTGAATTGTTTTTTATGTTTATCAAAGTAAGGATTTAATTATGTTTCGTAAAACTAATCAAATTATTTCTAAACGCCAGCAATCGCGAAATTTAAATAAAACGATTCAAAACAGAATGGATGCCATTTTTTATGCTAGTGGTTTAGGATCAAGTGTTAAATCCACTGATACCAGACCTTCAAATTCCAGGTTTCCTACAATGCCTGTTGAAGATTCTCAAGATATGTTAATTTCTGATTATGTTGAATCTTCAACAAGTACTTTAAGTAGTACTGTTCAAACTATTCTTTCAAAACAGCATTGTAATGGCCCCAATCTTTTCCCTCATGAAATTCAATTTCAGGTTGCAAATTTTCCCAAATTTATGCTCACATTGAAGCCTCCTAATAAGGTATGCTGCTTATCAGATGGAAGCATTGTGATGTTTCAAATTGTATTAAATTAATGCAAGAAAATGAAAGTGGAGAAATTCTTATTGGGCAAATGTTTCTAGATGTTTCCACTTTATATGTTACGCATTGCAAATCATCATTATTAGGCATACACATACAAAGCTTCTTTATTAAGCACTCTTTTGACTTGGCTATTGAAATGTGTGAAGAATAAATGCATAATTTTCTTTAAAGTGGATGGATTGTATATACTATGTTTCCTCTTCGCCATACAAAAGACAACCAGCAATAAAAGAAATTTTTATGTCTACTAAATATCTGCTACTGTATTTAATAGTATTGATCAAAATTTAAATTTTCAGTTTTTCTTGTAGTTACTTTTTATCTGGTTTTTAGCGAAACAATTTAGTAATTACTTTTTTTAGGTGGTTTGTGGCCAAAGGACAGCTAAAAAACACGAATCTTGTTGCTTTCTCTATGGTATTTTACCAAAGGACAATTAAAAACGGGCTTTTCCTATCCAATATGGCACCACCTTGTCGTGGTGGATAGGCTTTTTAAACTAAGTGTGCCATAATTATTATTTATTTATTTATTTTTAGGTTGATTTCTTTAGAAATCGACCTATTGCAATCACTTCGTTTATCTATCTATCTATCTATCTATCTATCTATAATGAAAATTTTGTCATCACGATAACTCCCGAAATAATACTCGAAATAGAACCAAATTTGGACAGTGAACTGATCTTATAAATATCTTGGACGAGTTCGTTAACCAAGTTGCTCCGACTTTTTGTTTTCAAGTGGAAGCCACTTGAAAATTTCAAACTGACATTGTAAAAAGCATATTTAAAGCACGATTTGCTTGAATTTTGTTGTAAATACAGGCCACATAAGGGTCTCAATGAAGTTTATTAATGAAGTTTATCCGCCATTTTTAATAAAGTGGTAGATATTTTAAGTTAAGTGGGACCACTTGAAATCAGGCTACCACTTGAAAATTTAAAATCATTATATCTTCCGAAATAATACTCCAAATCGAACCAAATTTAGACAGTGACTTAACTTATCTTATAAATATCTTAGATTAGTTTATTAACCAAGTTGCTCCGCCATTTTGTTTTCAAGTGGAGACCACTTGAAATTTTCAAATTCAAATTGTAAAAGCGTATTCCGAATTTGTTTGAAATTTGATGTAAATATAGACCACATAAGGGTCTTAATGGAGTTTATTAATGAAATTTATCCGTCATTTTCAATAAAGTGGTAGATATCTTAAGTTAAGCAGGGCCACTTGAAATCATTCTACCACTTGAAAATTTAAAATCACAATAACTTCTGAAATAATACTCCAAATTCAACCAAATTTGGATAGTGTCTTAACTTATCTTATAAATAACTTAGATGAATTTTTTAACCAAGTTGCTCCGCCATTTTGTTTTCAAGTGGAGACCACTTGAAAATTTCAAATTCAAATTGTAAAAAGCATATTCCGAATTTTTTTGAATTTTGATGCATACATAGATTATACAAGTGTCTCAAATAACTTTATTAATGAACTTTATCCGCCATTTTTAATAAAGTGGCGGATATCTTAAGTTAAGCGGGACCACTTGAAATCAGGCTACCACTTGAAAATTTAAAACCATGATAACTTCCGAAATAATACTCCAAATGGAACCAAATTTGAACAGTGTCTTAACCTATCTTATAAATATCTTAGATGAGTTTGTTAACCAAGTTGCTCCGCCATTTTTTTTTCAAGTGGAGACCACTTGAAAATTTCAAATTTAAATTGTAAAAAGCGTATTCCGAAATTGTTTGAATTTTGATGTAAATAGAGACCACATAAGGATCTCAATGAAGTTTTTTAGTAAACTATATCCGTCATTTTTAATAAAGTGGCAGATATCTGAAGTTAACGGGACCACTTGAAATCAGGCTCCCACTTGAAAGTTTAAAATCACGATAACTTCTGAAATAATACTCCAAATCGAACCAAATTTGGACAGTGGTATTATCATATAATTATCTTGAAGGTTTTCACTGGGCAATTTGTCCCGACATCTTGTTTCTAAGTTTCAGCAACTTGACATCACACTGCCACTTGATAATATGCCATCACGATAACTTTTAAAATACTAAACTGATTCAAATAAAAGTTGGATAGTGAACTTATGGTTCAAATATCTAGAATAAGTTCACATGGTGACTTGATCCGCAATTTTATCTCCAAGTGGCTGCCACTTGAAAATTTGTCAATATGGTAACTTTAGTAATACAGAATCAATTCGCATCAAATTTGGGTAGTGGATTTATCCTTCAAATATCTCAGATAAGTTCGCTGGGCATTTCACTCCGCTTTTTTTTCTAAGTGGTGCCACCTGAAAATTTCTTATGACGATAATTTTTGAAATAATGATTTAATTTCAACTAGAACTGGACAAGGAACTTATACAAGTATACTGGATGGTTTCGCTGGGCAAGTTGTTTTGCCATTTTGTTTCCAAGTTGCAACCACTTATTCACGTAACTTGTGAACCAATCACGTTATTGCGTCCATCTTTGGTATATTGATAATAAGTATTTTCTCGCCAAAAGTCGCCAAAAAAGTCGCCATAGGGGAAAAGTCGCCAAATTTGGCGCCAAATCCATTACCTGCTTTGCTGGATCTTTTTAATGCGTTTTTAATGAAAAATTAGGCTATTTTAATGCTAAAACAAGCTAAAAATGCAGAAAACTAACATTTTATCAACTTACTAAGCCTCTTTGAAAATAGTTCTACAAAAAAAATTATTTTCAAATTTGAAACGATATTTTAGATGAGGAACTTTCTCTGCCATTTTGATCGAAGTGCCAGTCACTTAATTTTTCAACACGATGACTTTTGAGATCTTGAATTAATTCGAACTATATGTGTACAGTAGACTTATCTCACAAATACATTTCATATATTTGTCAACTTAACTGACCATTTTGAAAATTTTAAATTTACCTAAAAGGGTTATTATGAACCGATTTACTTAAAAATCCATATGTGCATAGCCTACATCAATATTTCTACCAAGTGCATTAATAATTTGTAGCCGATATTCTGAAACAAAATGACGGCTACTTGATAAGGAAAAAGAAATCAACCTACCCTTCCGAATAAGCCGGAAGGACTTGTTTTTTTTTTTTTTTTTTTTTTTTTTTTTTTTTCAGACTGATTTCCATTGTTGTATATTCATGTAGTATGATTATGAGTTATTCTGATCAGTGATTCTTTTGTATAAAAAAGAAATTAATTGTAAACAATCTCCCCGTATGTAGTTTTATTAACTTTTATTCATTTCAATAAAAATTATGCTAAAAACATAAAAATTCCAGTAAAAGATTTTTTTTTAATTATTATTTAATTGTTACGGGATAAATTACTTAGGACGAATTTGAAGGAAATTGAGTATGAATCTAGGATCATTTAAAATTCTTTTCATATTTTTATTCTCCCCCCCCTCCTCCCCCCCCTCAAAAAAAAATATACATAATATTTTATGAGCAGGGGACCATCCTTTTTATTAAATGAATGGAATTAAAATAAAAAAGCTGAAATATCACACAAGAGTGTAAATGTGTAACCCCCCCCCCTCCTCACAGTCATTGTTGGCATAATGTTAAATATAAATTTTGCCTCTAGACATTATTGAAAGTACATAATTTAAAACAGGATTTTCTGTATTTATGTTTACATTACGAATGAATATGTTATAATTGTATAATTTCAAATCAAATATTTGTATTCATGTATATTTCTTGTACAAAGATGAATTTTGGTATATTTTTAAGAAATACAGATTGCAAAAGAAATGACGGGGTTCCAAATGTTGCAAATTTGGCAGGAAGTGTCGGGTTTCATTCCTGGTCGCAGTCATCGACCTAGCAATTTGGAGTTTTCCATGTTTTTCTCCAAAACTAGGACCATAGTGTAGTCAATAGTCCTTAACCCAACAACCAACCAACACAGATTCGGTTTTCCAACATTGAAAGTGTTAATATAGTTTAAGATATAAACTGGCTAAGCCAGTTTATATCTTAAACTATATTAACACTTTCTTATAAGTACTTAAGTTTCTTTCTTTTTAACACGCTTTTATTAGCTTCACCTGTATGTATGTATGTATGTATGTATGTTTGTTTGTTTGTTTGTAACCTCTCTGGGAGCAAACGAAAAATTTATATTGTAAAAAAAATACTTTCCCTACGTGAACGATATGGCCAGGCCCCGACTTATGGCAGGGCATGCGGGGCATTTGCCCTGGGCCCCCCTCCTGGAGGGGGCACCCCATAGACATACCCAGGATTTGTGTTAAATAGGTGCAAAAAGGTAAAAATTGATTTTTTTTTTTTTTTAATTATTAAAAAAAAAAAAAAAAAAAAAAAAGCTATTCTCTCACACTCTGCATATCTCCTTCTTTCAAAAAAAAAAAAAAAGGGCAATTAAGAAACAATTATTTAAATTATTAGCAACCCAATATTTGTAAAAGAAATTCATAATCAATATTATTCACAAATGGCAACTGTTATGGGTGTGTACTTTTTAAGCCACTGGTATTGGCCGATACAGCAGTAGAGACTATTGCATGAACGCACAGTAAACTCCATGGTCCATTGAGTTACATGACGTTCGACTCCGAAAAGCAGTATTTATCCATTGCCTTGTTATACGCATTATATAAATCTTAGAAACAACATTTGCTGCCTTAAAACACTTAGCTATAACTTTTAAATCAGCTTTTAGATGTGCTTCTAAAATAGATATAATGGCTTCTAATCAATTTTCATTCACTCA
The DNA here is from genome assembly GCA_963930645.1 of Salticus scenicus. Lineage (NCBI taxonomy): Eukaryota > Metazoa > Arthropoda > Arachnida > Araneae > Salticidae > Salticus > Salticus scenicus. The sequence goes on from OZ005660.1 coordinate 238,669,096, forward strand.
TAACTAGAGGTGTGAGCGGGGCAAAAACCAGAGTTTAAACCAGGGAATAAACCCGGTTTTTTGGGAAGGGAATTTTCAAAGTTTCCAAAACAAAGGAATTTTGAACGTTTTCAAGAATTGCGCATTAAGCATTTTTTTTTTTTTTTTTTTTTCTGAGATTAGATATGTTCTAAGGCATTCATCCCACATTCCACATTTAGCTGGTTTAGATATTCCTTCAATTTTTAAATAGTGCTTTAAATGTCTACAAAATTAAAAAGCACTGGTTACAAATTTCATTAACACATTTATTTTCTGTTATTGCCGTATATTTACCTCTTCGTTCTGACTATACACACTGAGGTTAACATAACATTTCTTATTTATCACAACCGAAGCTCATGGTGTTTTAGTTGTATCTTCTATATATATGAATGTATATCTTTAATATTTTATTTTAAAAATTAAACAAAAATGTTTCAAAATAATCTGCGCGCACTAAAATGATCAATAACATTACACTGCAAAATATTATTTCAATTAAAATTGCAACAATGTTAATATGCAATGAATAAATAAATAACAGTGAAATTGCTAATTATTCGCTATTGAATATTTTATGTATTAATTTAATGCATTCAAAAATTATTGCTTGAGTTTTTAATAACCAAAGAACTGATGTTAGATTTTGTTCCTCGTGCTCCTTTACTGATTATAACAAAATTTCATCAATTTATGTGAAATTTTGTTCTGAAAATTAGGACAAAATTTCATAAATTTTAATGTATCTTTATCCTGATTTAATTTCATTGTATTATTTTTTATAACATTATAATGATACTCATTAAAGAAAAAAAAAAAGGTTTATAAGTTATTTAAATAGGCAGACAAAACTTCATAATTCATAACTGTTAACAACGTAAATGTTTAATTTTTTACAATTTTTTGTAAAATAGTTATATAATTTTCGATATCACTTTTATTTAAGTTACGTAAAATAAAAATAATATTAAAATAGGCTCTTTGTGTGCTTAAAAGAAGTGAAATTAAATCTAATTAGTTAAATTAGTTTCTTCCCATCAAAGCGTCCAAAGTTCCCAAAATTCCCGGTTTAAACCCGAAAATTCCCATGTTTATTCCCCTGAATCAAAATTCCTGGGTTTTTTACATCTCTACTCATAACTAGGGTGACCAGATGATGTACTCTAAATTCGAGGACATATGGTCACCCTACTCATAACATAAATGATACTCCATGTTTTTCAGAGTGCAAATTGTTGCCGGAATTAACTCCTACTTCAACTTCTCATTCCTCATTGTTCTTGTTCATGCAATGCATGCAATTCTTTACACGTGATATATGGATTATATTTTTTCATTTCGGATGCAATTACGTTTATTTATTGTGAAAATTTTTTTAAGTAATTAAAAAATATGCCGAGAAAAATTGAATTGTCTGGAGCTGCTAGACGGAAATTGAAAAAACTGCGTGAATTGAGAGAACAAAAAGCAGCAAGATCTAGCAGCAAAATCACTAATTTTACTGTTCCTTCGTTTACTGAAGAAAAAATCAGTGAGCAAATCAGTCAGAATAGTGAAGATATATGCAACCAAATGCAGATCGATGATTCTAAAGCCTATTCATTGCAAGAAAATGTATTTAAGAACGAAATAGAATTACTGAATTGTGATGGAACTTTGGATTCTCCCGTCGCATCCGTAAGTAACAATACTGGCGCTGTAATAAGCGATTCATCAGAAGAAAACATAAATAATGATCAGAATTCAGAATTCCTGAATCAAAATCATGAATTAACAAAAACAGAGACAGAGCTTTCGAATGGTTTGGTTTTTAGTTCTGATCCAGCTAAATGGGATCAAGTTACGGATGCTATGATCGAATATTTTATTCAGAATCCACCATTACAAAATATGGAAAATCTTACTGGGACTGAAAAAATTATTAATGGTCGTAAAAGACAACTAACACCAAACAATTTTTTTCATGTTAAAAAAAACAATGAAAAAGTTCTAAGAGAGTGGTTAGTCCTCTCAGAATCACAAAAAAAGTTGTTTTGCTGGATATGCAAATTATTTGGAAATAATGAAAGCAGCACAAGCTTATCTTCAATAGGATTTGATGACTGGAAACATATCTCTGAAAGGTTATCTGAGCATGAGGGTTCATCGATGCACAGAGATTGTGTCCTACATTACTGCAGAAGACTTAAAACTTCCCAAAGGATTGACTCTGCCTTAGTTGTACAATATGAAAGTGAAGTACAATATTGGAGATCTATTCTACAAAGAGTTGTTGCTACTATTAAGGTTTTATCTTTAAGAGGTATGGCATTTTTTGGGGATAACGAAACCATTGGCTCATTAAATAATGGCAACTTTTTAGGTCTTTTAGAATTAATAGCATTATTTGACCCTCTTTTGGCAAGGCACCTTGAAAAATATGGCAATCAAGGTACTGGGAATGTCAGTTACCTTTCTTCAACAACTGTCAATGAATTTGTTGAACTGATGGCTAAAGAGGTTGTCACTACCATTGAACGAGAACTAATGAAGGCTAAATACTTCTCTATTATTGTGGATTCCACGCCAGATGCTACACACATTGACCAACTGTGCTTTGTCCTGCGTTACCTTAATCCAGATGCCGATCCTGTAGAAAGGTTTATAAAATTTATTCCCATTTTTGGCCATGGAGCAGAGTATTTAACAAATGTAGTGCTTTCAGCTGTTGAAGAAAGAGGACTTGATATTCAGAACTGTAAAGGTCAGAGTTATGACAATGCTTCCAACATGGCAGGCGAATATTCCGGTTTGCAAGCAAGAATAAAGAAATTAAATCCTCAAGCTGAATATGTGCCATGTTCTGCACACTCACTAAATTTAGTAGGTGTGAATGCTGCAGAATCGTGTACTGATGCAATAGTTTTTTTTTCCTTATTGCAAGAACTATATAATTTTTTTTCATCATCTACTCACCGGTGGCAACTGTTACAGGAGAATATTGGTAAGAAGCATACTCTCAAAAACCGTTCATGTACGCGTTGGTGTGCAGATGCACAAGCTACCAAGGCTTTAAGGAAAAACTATAAATCTATCATAAATACTTTGCATAGCCTTGCTGATGACAAAGATCAAGCTCCATCAACTCGGAATGAAGCAAGGGCTTTACACAAAAAAATTGCATAAATTTGAAAATGCCATAAATGTTGTTGTATGGGATACGATTTTACAGAAGGTGGATCAAACTAGTAAAACTTTACAGAGCTGCGTTGGAAAGATAGAAACTGTTTCACCTATTTTTGATTCTTTAATTGAATTTATCCAGTCTGTTAGAGATCAATTTGAAGTTTATGAGAATGAGGCTAGCAATATTTTCCCGGATGTACCTATGAAATAAAAAGGAGAAAAATAACACCTGCTAGTAAAGATTTAGATGATAGCAAGACGCCTGAAGTACAATTAATTCCAAGGCAAAGATTTATCACAACATGCCATTACATGATTTGTGATTCATTGATATCAAATTTAAATCATCGTAAAATACCCTATGAAAACATAATGAAAAAGTTTTCATGTTTAATTCCACCAAAGAGTAATTCATCGATTCAAGCAGAAGCAGAAGAATTGGTTAAAGCATATCCATCTGATTTAGATGAAGAGTTTCCAAATGAACTGCAAGCGTTCAGTTCTCTTTTGGATAAAAGAATGGATGCTTTAGAGATGTTACATTTTTTAAAAGAACTGAACTTGTTTTCAGCATTTGCCAATGTTGACACTGCATTACGCATATTTTTAACTATTCCAATTGCTAATTGTAGTTGTGAAAGGTCTTTCTCTTTGTTAAAGCGATTGAAATCTCCAATAAGATCTTATCTACAGCAAGATAAACTCTCACAACTTTCTGTCCTTTGTTTTAATTCAGATATTACTGAAAAAATTGATTTTAGTGAGATAATTGATAAATTTTCTATTAGCAAAATTCGAAAAAAGTCTGTAAAAAAGATATAATATTTGGTAAGTCTAAATTTATTTTTCATTTTATGTTTCAGAAGTAAATACAATGTAACTATATATCAAAATAATTGTGGGTTGATGCCAAAGTTTCAAAAAGACTTTATTTTTTTCTCTTTAAAAGTCATGTTGCTGGCATATATTTATTTTAACCAGACTTTTAAAAAAACTTTAAAATATTAAATACTGAAGTACCGTATTTTATGGAAGAAAAGCCACATTCTTAAAAGTGAGCTTAATAAACCGGAAAATCATCATAAACGCCGCACGGCCGATAATGAGCTTAATCAACAAAAACAAACATTGTAAACACCACGATTTTAAATAAATAAGTAATCATTCATTAAAATAATAATAAATAAACCTTAATTAAATTTAAAGTGTTTAAAAAAAATTACTAAAGCAAAATTAGTAAGCAGAAATTCAGAAATGAAAATTCACACAACGCAAATAGTATGCTAAGCAGAAATACGAATGTAAATAATCCGCTTGCTCAGTGACGTCAGATTGAAAGATGTTATTGCCAATCCAAAGACTAAAAAAATATAGTTAACGCTGGTGTAAAGGTGACTCGTTCATGAGTCCGATTCGTTCATATCATGCTATCAGCCAATCAGAGCTTTAGTTTTGTCTTATTGTAAATGCGCACGTATGCATAGACCATGGAGCACCTCCATGGCATAGACTGAGTGTTGACATAAAAAAGCATGATTCGCTGCTTGTAGCGCAGTTTGGCAACACTGCACTGATTTTGCCAAAACGGGATTGAACCATTTTTCTGAGGAGGTGGGATGGCTTTCTCTTAGTCTGAGAACGAGAAATGTTCAAAAGCACGATAATAAAAGTAAATAACATACAAAAAGTAAACATTGGCGTAATTTCCCGGAATTAAAAACAAATGCATTTTTCTTGAATGTTTACAGCGTATTTCTTAACGACTTCGTCCATTTAAGATTAAAAAAATATCGTACACGCCGCACTTATTTTTTTTATACTTTTTTACTCGTAAACGCCGAGGCGTTTCTTCCATAAAATACGGTATTTAAATTTTAAATAAATTCTTTTAATGATAAAATGAATATTAAAATATATTTAACTAGAATTTGCTAACATTTTTTCTCAATATTAAAAAAAAAAAAAAAAAAAAAAAAAAAAAAAAAAAAAATTGACTTCGTATATGATATTTAGCTAAATTTTTAATTGACATATCACTCATTTTACTTAATTTTAAGTGATTTGTTATTTTTTTATGTTATTGAATTTCATTCATGAAATATTAACTAATTGTAAGGAGTATTGATGTGTAACAAATATGCTTTTTTCCCATATAAAGTCACAAGTAACTTGTTAATAATAATAAAATTCACTGTTATGTTGTTTTTGAAAACAGTATTGTATGCATGTTTTGTAGTTGATTTTTACAGCATGTTTAACCCTTCTTTTGCATGGTGATGGAAATTTCCATCATAACATTTAGAGAACAAAACATTGTACTCAAAACAGGTATGCTGTAAATTGGTGTTGCTGGCAATTTTTTTTTTCACGACTATTGCATAATAAAGAACTTAGCTATCGAAAAAAAAAATGTCATATAGCAGGTTTGAACTTGTCATTATGCTGTTTGTTTTGGTTGGAAGAAATGTGCGATTTCTTGAATATTTTTTTTATAACTATTCTCAGAATTTTTTTTTGCTAATAAAATAAAAGCGATGAAATTTACATCACTGTGCAAAGATATATTATTTTATTATTTATTTTGTACTGCGTTTAACATGTAAATTTGCCTGATGATGGATATTCCCATCATACTGTTTTTTAATTATTTTATATTATATATTTATATTAGGATTTTTTTTTAAACATTTTTCCTTTAACCTGGAGTATGAATTATATTTACCCTGATTTATTTCACACACACACACACACACACAAAAAAAAAAAAAAACATGCAAAGAAGGGTTAAACAGTATTATATGCATCCATGTATAACATTTAATATTACAGTTTTGATTATGTATAAGTTTTTATTTAAAAAAAATTTTTTGTTGCTGGTTCTTCCTTTGATGTAAAATTATACACACAAAGTTACTTAATTATAGAGAGAGAAAAATAAAAGTTATCTTCTTCTAGAAGTTTACTGAAACATTTCTGCAACAAAATTGTGGTACACAACTTATCTGAATTAAATATTGCTACCCTTTCTTTCCTGTATGTCTCTTAAGTTTCTTAAATGAAATATTTCAGTTCATTGTAAATTTTGCTTGATAAAAGTTAATCTTTATAATTTTTAAGTTAAATATTTTAGTTGTGTGTAAATCAATGCTTAAAATAATAATAATTTCTTATTGAATTGTATTAAAAGAAAATAATGCATTCTAACAGTGAAGTATATATAAACTATTTTCAAACAGAAATGAAATTATTTTTCAGCAGGCAAATATTCAGATTTGATTTTGGATAAATAATCAGTATCCAGCCAAATATTTATTCGTCTCACCTCTAACTTGAAGCGATGTGATTGAGGTTATTTTCAAATTCAAATCAGGCATAATTCGTTAAGTATTTTTAGAAGAACCAAATTTTGGTAACTTTCAAAATATCATCTTGTCTACATAGATAAAATCTCCAAAATGATTTTGCTTTAGGATTTAGACATGTTGTTTTTCTAAGGATCAAAACTTGTTTACTTGTTAATAATGTGTATTCTCTATGAACTGATTAACAAAAGACATGCATAAAGATAAATTTGAATAAATGTGATAGAACAGAATATACACAAGTTGATATGTGCATTGTTTTCTAGGGCATAAATGATTACAATTCTAAAAAACTTTCTTAATTTCGAAAAACAATTTATTTGCTATTATTCAAGAGATTTAGCTGTGCTATTATTTCTTAAATTTTTGACCATCTTTCTTTCAATACCTTCTCTAATAGTACTAGTAAAAAATAGTACTAGTAAAAAAAGTTGTGTATATAAAATAGGTATCGAGAACCAGTGTTCTCCGTAGATTCATTTTGATTCCAGACCTGAGTATGTGTACAGTTGACAGAGCATATGTAAATTAATAATTTCATGTAGTCACTAATATAAAAGTGTACAACACAGAAATTTTAGCTGAGCAGTTAACAAAAATTGTAGGCAAGCTGCTTGCTCGAGTGACTCTGGAAAGAACACTAGCTGTAGTCACTGTAATGTAGATTTCAAAATAATCAATATGGACTGATAACAGCAGCAGTAGAGGCGTTGAATGGGGTATGATATAAGATTAAGGGGGGGGGGGGGAGTTCAGGCTAGTGCAGGATGCATACATTGTCTGTAAGCGCGTTGAGAAGGGGGAGCAAAATATTTTAAGCCTTCAGTGAGTGCATGAGCATGGTGGGGAGGGGGGGGGGTCATGTAATACTTTCAGTCGTGGAGATGTGTCACAATATAGTCATGCGATTATGCAACTTGACAACCTGTTATACCATTGGTAGGGGGGCCCCCAAAATAAGTTTGCCCCGGGGCTGCCAGTAGTCTAAGTCGGGCTCTAGATATGGCGTAGAGGTAAGGCGCTGCACTACGAACCTAAAGGTCCAGCGTTCGATCCCCGTCAGGGGAGATTTTTTAAAAATGGTTTTTGCTAATTCTAAGTTATTTTAATTAAAGATTTAAATGTATGTAAATATTATGGTGTGTCACTCACACGATTTTCTCTTACCCTGAATTTTAATACTAAGATAAATAATTTGTGCTTTTCAGTTCACATTTCTATAAAAGCGTGTTCTTTAATTTTTTAAAACTATAATATTATTATTTTTTTAAACCTTACTTACTTTTAAAAAATATTAATGTGTAACAAAAGTCAAATTTGATTAGATAGATTCCATTTCATCAGTAACATCTCTTTCAAACGAGTGAGAAGTAGTGGTATATACAATGTTTTCTCTGTAATCAATGTTATATTTTTCTTTCAGTTTATTTATTTATTTATATGAACACAATGACGCAACACTTTTATGTATAATTTACTTCATAGTGTACTTCATAATGTATTTCAATAAGTGTTGTTTTTTGGCGCTCATGTAAAAAAAAAAGAGTTTAAATCTAAAAATCTGGTATGAAACAACTACACGACTTCCATTACCCACTATTACATGCATTATATGCACTTTTTGGAGATAATGCTATCAGAAGACATAGAATTGACCTAATGAAATCGAAACCTAAAAACTTTCCGGCAAGAGAAAGTTAATATACTTGTAAAAGCATAAAACAGAGTTTACATAGGTTTTTATTTATTTATTTTATTTTATTTTTATTTTTAAGGAAAAGAAATTAAAATAAAATTGGTAGAGTGTATTTATTTATTTATAATGAAATGCAAAAATTTCACACTTGTGATCAATCTGGTATTTTTCTTAATTTCAGGAACGAAAAATCCCCTATTGATCCTCATCCTTTAAAGATTAATTTTCTGAATAAGGAAACATAATCAAAAATATATATACAGGGAAACCCCAATCTATCGTTCCTGTATCCATCCTTTTCCCACATTGATCGTTTTATTTCTATGATCCCTGCACAAACTGTATTAAAATAATGTTAACGGAACCCGCATATATCGTTCTTCAAAAAGTCCTTTTCCCGCATTCATCGTTGTAAAAATTTTCTTATGACCAAAATGAAATTGAAAATCAAGCGAATCCATATGGCATATAAACTGGAATTACTTTAATTTTAAAACAACTCTTTTCCTCCTCCACGGAAGATCAAAATTCTGATAGCATATCTCCGGACCATCCTCAAAGGTAAGTTCCAGACCGTCGCCATTTGCCCATATTGTAGCACTAGTGCGATGCAAAACCCAACCAACCTCAACTACTTAAACTTATGCTGCTTTAGGTGAAGAATAGGGATTGTGCAGATATTGTAACATGTGTCTATGGATTACAGAATGCAGAGGGCCCTCCGTGGCCGAGTGGTTATGTCACAACTCTGCTAATCGCTGTTCAGCGTAGAAGAGCGGGTTCTATTTCCGGGCTGGCCCTACGTGTCTTTCCATTTATTCGTATTGTAATTCTGTCTTTATCTGACGAAGATTTACAAGCGGACTACAAGTCAAGCACACAAATCTGATGTATATGTGTTATCAATCAATTATGAATACAGATCGTGTGTTGTTGCTCGGAGAATAAGTTATTCTACTTTGTGTAAAGAGGAGAATGGATGCATCCAGTATGACCAGCTACTACATTTTTTCAAATTCCTGAGGCTGAGTTTTATAAAAAATTTTGTTTTATAAAAACAATAATTTTGTAAAATTTTTCCATGTTTACAGTATTATTTTTAATGAGTGCCTATACTTGTTTAGTAAAGTGCTATTAACTTGCTATTAAGCATTAGATAGAGTAATTGCTAAAATGCAGGGATGAGATTAGCAAAAATACAAAGAGGCTGAAACTGTATGCAAAGAAAGATGTTTAAATGAAATACTAGAATTTTGATGACAAAATTTATTATATTACAGTAATAAATATTTATTCTTATCTTCAATGTAAAAAAAGGACAAATGCACACAAAATCAGTAAAAAAAAAGCTGATTTTTTTTTTTTTTTTTTTTTTTTTTTTTAAGCTGAAAAAGCTCATCCCTGAAAATTAAAGGTTTCTAGTGACCACTCTTTTTTTCTCAAAAATATTTTGATTTTCACCAAAATAAATAAAAATTTCACACACACACACACACACAAAAATCACAAAAATGGTCCCCCAAACTTAAAACCTGGATCAACCCCTGTGTTTGAAAGGGTTTTCAATATAAGTATAGATACATATATATATGCACATTTATAGTATTATAGACATTACTTTTGTGAAAAATAAATAACCTTTTATTTGGAAGTAAAATTTTAATTTTGTATTCTTTCTTCTGCAATTTATATTACCAATTATTATTTTTTTTTTTTTTTTACAGAATTAAAATAAGAATATAAAATTATCAAACGATTATGTAAATTTCATTTTTTAAATTCTAGGATACGAAAATGACATGTTGGTATTGCAAATAAAATGTTATACAGAAATGAAAGCTTTGCTTTGTTGAAAGGACTTGCTGACATAAATTGATAATAATCTACATTTATGAGCTTTTTTTTTACCTAATATAGAAATGTTAAATAAGATATTTCCTTGAATTATTTTTAAGATAATCATCTACGTATTAATCAATCACGTTGATCATGAAAATGTCCCAGTATCCCGGACTTTTGACAAAAAAGTGGACAAAATAACAACTCTAAAGCAGAAAGGCTGAAACTATAAGCAAAGGCAAGATATTGAAATTAAAACAAAAGCATAGTATATGAACTCATTACGAATATAAAAATATAGTATGAAATAAAAACAGAAAACAAAGCGATGCATTAATACTTACATGAGAAATTTCAGCAAGATCCTTTGCTTTCAGATAAGACATAGACTGCTCAACGAAGACGCCATGTTTACTAGGAAGAAGGAATCCAGATTTTCACGTGGTGATACAAGAGGGTCTGCGCGTGCGCGAGATTAGCAGATTCGGCATGGGCTCGGCAGATAATACTGGCCCGCTTCTTCATGTGTAAATGATGCAAGGCCACAACAGTCGCCCCGGAAACCGATCTGTAGTGGCTACTGAGCAAAAAAAAAAGGCATTAGTTTCCCCCCACTGGCCCGTAATTAGTAATCACCGGCTGCCGGATGTTGAGGCGCGCTATTTAAAATATAGCACTGGCATGATACCAGTGGCCACAAGTCAGTTTGGCCGGAAAGTTTACAGCTTGCGGCCAGAAGTCTTGTGTTTATTGGGATGTTTTCTATAAAAAAAAAAAAAAAAAAAAAAAAAAAAAAAAAGTCTATCTTTTTGGAAATAAAACTATTTTATTAACAGATATATTTAATATGAATTTTAGAATAAATTTTTAATAAAAGAATACAAATGTTTTTATTTACAGTAAATGAATAAATAAACGTCTGTTGATCAAATAAATATCTGTTTTTACTTATGTACAAAATGTATTTAAAAAACATCATGACTCATTTTCAAAATGTATTTTGAAATATAACCGATGATTTTTCTACGAAACTGATAAAATATCCCTGTTTTCTGATTTAAACCAGGGAAATTTTGCGCAGCAGACTAATTGCTTTAGGCTGGGATTGCGGTGCCTCGCTCAACACTATTTTACGCACAAACTCTGTCTTAAGATGTATTGCAGTGCTTCACTATCTTACGACGACCTCAGAGCTATCTTAAGTCGAATCGTAACTGGATGCGCGCGCAATCACAACATAGCTCGCTCTGCGTCTCCCATTGGCTGGCTGGCTTTCTGTTACGAGGACACGCGGAGGACTTACGCTTGAGGCACCATAATACCAAGTTAAGATCGTTCTTAACCACGCCCATGTACGAAAGTTCGTAAGATTTACTTAAAGAACGAGGCATCCCCAGCTAAAAAATGTCTGCAGAAAATCTTAAAAAAAAAAAATGCAGACCATTTGAAGGTATTTGGAACATAGTTATTTGCAGAAAATCTACAAAATAAATCTGCAGAAATTCTGCAAAAGAAAGTTGAAGAGAATTTGAAGGTATTTGGAACAACTTATCTGCAGAAAATCTGCAAAAGAAACATTGCAGACAATTTGAAGGTATTTGGAACATTTGTCTGCAGAAAATCTGCATATAAAAAGGTGCAGATAATCTGAAGGTACTAAAACTTTTTAACCGGTACTTTTCGGCTTTTAATCCTGTGAATCTTTCGCTCAGGAGCCCCCCGCATCCTCACATAGGGAAGACCTACACAGTCGACGCTGGTTCTTGGAGTGTTTTTTCTCTCAGTGTTTGTCGCTTCTTCGATGGGGGTAACGCCCATGTTGTCAACGTTTGCTTTATTGGGCTCGTTTGCCAGCATTCACAAAAATAGTACTTTTAATGATTTCAAATTTTTATGATAAAAACCATAAGTTGGGTTTTTATCATACAGTGCAATTTTTTTTTTTTAAGTAATTGAATATTATGTTAATATTTTCGGTCTGGGCGTTTTTAGCTAATGCTGTGGGTAGTATATTTTTCTTAAACTTAATATTTGAGAGAGTGCTTTATTTATTATACTACTAAATTTTCGCTTGTTACATAACAAGCGAAAAATTAGTAGCAGAATAAAGCACTTTCTCAAACATTAAGTTTAAGAAAAATATACTACCCACAGCATTAGCTAAAAATAACGCTCAGACCGAAAATGTGAACATAATATTCAATTACTTAAAAAAAAATCGGACTACAAAAACCCAACTTATGGTTTTTATCATAAAAATTTTAAATCATTAAAAATACTAATTCTCTGAATGCTGGCAACGAGCCTAGTAAAGCCAACGTAGACAGCATGGGCGTTTCCCCATCGAAGAAGCGACAAACACTGAGAGAAAAAACACTCCAAGAACCTACGTCGACTGTGTAGGTCTTCCCTATCTGAGGATGCGGGGGGTCCTGAGCGAAAGATTCACAGGATTAAAAGCCTAAAAGTAACGTTGGTTAAAAAGTTTTAGTACCTTCAGACTATCATCTGCACCTGTGTAGCAAAATATTAACATCAAATGTCGAAAATATTAACATCAAATTTAATAATTTAAAAAAAAAAAAAGTTAATAATTTTTGCATAATTATTAGCTAAAAAATTTTTATAGTAAACACAGATGCATCCCGAAATATAATAACTTGAATTTGACTTTTTCACACGAGTTTTTATTCCTGTAAAATATAAACTGTAGAAGTTTTAGATCTTTTTTAAATTAATCTTTGAAAATAAAAAATAAAGCATGTTAAATGTAAGTCACATTTACTGTAATACATGAAAAATAAAAAAAATAAAAAACTATGTTTGTAAATATTTTATTTCTTATTTTCAAAGACAATTTAGTATAATTTATATCATATTAAAAATATAAACGAACATACTGAATGTGCAGAAAGAACATATTGAATTCAAAAAATAAGTAAATTAGAATAATATTACAACAAAAAAAAAAAAAAAAAAAAAGACGAGATAAATTTTTTCAAAATTTATTTATCGAATATTATTATAATTAAACATTCAATTGTAAAATATATCACTTTTCTTTTTTCCCAAAATAATGAAAATTATATTTTTTTTCTCCATTAATTATTCCTAATAAATGTGAAATTTTTTTTAATGCCTAAAAATCACTTTGTTTAACAAAATAATAACGATGATAATAATAATAACAAAAAAGAAATTTTAATATATTTCAAATTTAAAACATAAGTGAAACATACTTTTTTAAAATACGTAAATCGCATATCCTCGATTTAAATATTTATTTAACATTTTTTTCTTTATATAAACATGTTTATAACTGCTTCAGAAAATAATAATAATAATAATAACAAAAATGTTTACACACCTCATGTATTACTTTTCTTCAGCTTAGAAGTTAGCAGGCAGACAGAAATGAAGCATCAAGAAAACTCATTTACACATATAATTTTTTTTTTTTTTTTTAAATAAATAATGATTATCTGCAAATGAGTCCAACTAATCCTGTCTTTCTCGTCATATCTGAATATTCGCATTATTTCTTCTGATACTTCTAACTCTAAACTTTTTCTTCTACAAAATTTTTGTCTAGTTTCCGTATTTATGAAATATCTTTGCAAAATAAATAAATAAAATGGGGGTAAATTCACACCTGCAAACTTATTTATCGCGTAAATAAACAAAATATCGGGGGTAAATTCACACCTGCAAACTTATTTATCGCGTAAATAAACAAAATATCTTCAATCTCAAAATAAATAAATAAAAATGAAAAGTAGTAAATCCACATACCACTTTACATTCATTCTACTGCTAAAAAGAAATATTTAAAATGGCTCTACATTATACAAAATTGCTGATTTTAATACTTGTAAAATTAAAATGAAATATTTAATATCTTTTTAACGAAAAATAGTAACGTATAAAAAGAAAAATGATAATCTGGTGTGTCACTCACACGACTTTCTCTAACCCTGAAATTTAATAGTATAAATACAGGTTGGAGATAAGGAGGTAAGATAACGAGTACTGTCATGTAAAACTATGTTAAACAATTCAAATTAGGCTTCGGAAGAGTTTTATAGGATAATTAGTTCTGTGGTCAACACCCCGTTTCATTAATGCACCTACATTTATATAGAATTTAATCCCGTTATTAAAATTAAAAGTTTACTTAAAATAATACAGACAATTTTTACACGCAACATTCATTGAAACTTTTCAATCTTGATCAAACTTTTCCCGCAACAAACTTCTATTATTAACTTCAAAATACAACATTTGGATCTCCTGAAATTATTCGTTTTTAAGTTATTCTAAGAGACACAGACAAAGATCAAACGTTAACATACTTGACTACGGTAATCAGGAAGTCTCAGAATGTGTATATATAACAAAAAACAAGCGATGAATATTTAGCTTAAAACATACATTATTTACCATATCTCTATGAGGAATTTATTACAATTCCTTAACAACTTTTCTGGAAATGGTAAATTAATTAGTAAAGCACATCCACTAACAACAAATAACTAGTGTGTTGTAGCCACCACATGACTTTCTTCTATATTTTCCTATACAAATTCACTCAGTAAAAATAATTTATTAAAATTATTATTTAAAAAAAAATATCTTCCATGATAATGCAGACGATTTTCATATTAGAGAAGTCGTATAACACTAAAAATCAAAAAAAGTTCAATATTCTCAATATTACATTAAATTTTTTTTTTTTTGGTAAAAATGAAAAAATTTCATAACTTTATTTTAAATTATCGCAGATCGATGGTTCAACCATTCGTTTTAAAGGTATTGGCGAGCTCTTTTGAAAGATACCCATCATGAAAATTTACTCCCCTCGAGGGGGGACTTCCACCGGCGGGGCTCCTACATACACAAAAAAAATTTCCCAGTTGACCATCTCTATTACAAAAAATATATATTCGCTTCATCTGGTTTTGTGCAGTCTATAGATGGTAAACTCTACTTTCCTGCAATTTCCCCCATAGACGTAATTTATTTGAATACTTTTGAATCTCAGCGAAAAGCTTAATGTAGCATCCCTATATGATACACATTTAGAATACCAAGTTTGGAATTTCTGCTTCTATTTGTTCTTGAGATATGCTGATAACAGACAGACACACACAGACAGACCATTCGCTAAAAACATGATTTTTGTATTCAGTGGACCTCAGAACATGTAAATATAACAAAAACTCACTTTCGAAAATTTGACTCTAAAATAATACTTTCTCTACCTTATGGGTAAGAGAAAGTAAATAATCTGGTGTGTCACTCACACGACTTTCTCTTACCGTGAAATTTAATACTATAAATTCAGATTGGAGATTAAGAGGTAAGATAACAAGTACTGTTATGTAAACCTATGTTAAACAAATCAAATTAGGCTTCGGAAAAGTTTTATGTGATAATTATTTCTGTATGAGGGGGGGGGCTATCGCCCCCCTCACCCCGTTTCATTAATGCACCTACATTTATGTAGAATTTAATTCGGTTATTAAAAAAATAATTCTGTTATTAAAATTTAAAAGAATTATCTTTTATGATAATGCAGAGGATTTCCATATTAGAGAAGTAGTATAACACTAAATATTAAAAAAAAAAGCTTCCATTTTAATCTTAATATTTAAAAAAAAAAAAAAAAAAATCTTTTTTTTTTTTTTTTTTTTTTTTTTTCGTTAAAGGTTAAAAAATCGATAATTTTGTTTTAAATTATCACAGATTTATAGTTCAACCATTCGCTTTAAAGGTATTGGCGAGCTCTTTTGAAAGATACCCATCATAAAAATTTACTCCCCTCATGGGTGGGGGGGGGGGGAGGCGATGCTCCTACATACACAAAATTTTTTCCCCAGTTGACTATCTCCAGTACATAAAATATTTTTTTGTTTCATTTGATTTAGTGCAGTCTATAGATGTTAAACTCTACTTACCTGCAATTTTCCCCACAGACGTAATGTATTTGAATACTATTGAGTGTCCCTGTACACGAACCATTTGCTTCATCTCAACGAAAATCTTACTGTAGCATCCCTATATGATACACATTTAGAATACCGAGTTTAAAACTTCTGCTACTATTTGTTCTTGAGATAGCTTATAACAGACACACAGACCATTCGCTAAAAACATGATTTTCGTATTCAGGGAACCTCAAAACATGTAAATATAACAAAGACTCACTTTCGAAAATTTTACCCTAAAACAATACTTTCTCTACCTTATGGGTAAGAGAAAGTAAAAATGCTGCGTCACATTTTATTAAGATTAAATTATTATTATTATTATTAACGTAGTTGTTGAAAGTTTTTTTTTTTTTTTTTTTTTTTTAAGCTATAGCTGTAAATACATGTTCTAACAATTTACGAACTACGATGATATGAAAATAAAATAAACAAACAGTATATATATATATATATATATATATATATGTACTCGTAATATTTTTATAGCATATATTTAAGTAACGCAGAAAAAAAAAAGTAAATAAATAAATAAAGAATAAGGATATTGGGAAATAGACATAAATGAATGCTAATTTGTGATACATATTATTAACAATGTCAATATAACAATGCTACATAGACTTTAAAGTACAACCTAAGAAAATTTAAAGTTTTCAGTAAGTATTAGCAAACTTACCTATCTAGACTTTATAAATATGGAACTAAAGCGCCATTTTTTTTAATGTCGCAACAAAAATCAGCTGTCCTTTTTTTTTTCGTTTGAATGAATGGCAGATAGAAAGTACATAATTGCATGGCATTATTTCACTTTAATTATTCACAGTAATATGAAAATCAAAATATTTTTTTTACAGTGTAACAAATTACAAATCAAGATCTCTTGATTACTTTACTGTCAATTTACGAGTTTACGTTACAATCCATTTAGCGGAAGCAGTAGCAAACGTTTAAAAGTTTCGGTTTGAAGTTTGAAGCTCATTTGTTCTTATTCGCGCATCTGAATCACCTGACAGTTTGACGTCATAGTAAATGTCGAAACAGGAAATTGAAGAACTGATACAGAAGCCACTAATGTGCAGATTATATAGTTTAAATGCGGAAAACTCTTGATTCTGCAATTTAACAGGGCATTTTAGTTAATCTTCACATTAACGAATTTCGAGCTTTAAGGGTAACATTTGTACTAATTAATTGCTTTTCCTTTTTTAACAATTGCTGCTACATTAAATAAATAATTCAAAAATTATTTAAATTCGACCTCTGTAAGTGACAAAATAAGATTTTTTTAAAATACAAATTATGAATTTATAAATAATATTATTGATAATAAATATTATCATAAATAAATAATAATAATAATAAATGATATTAATGATATAAATTAAAAAATGATATTAATGATAATAACAATAAAAAAAAAAAAAAAAAAAAAAAAAAAAAAAAAAAAAAACAGCTTACTTTTACCAATATTCCATACAATAAATTTTGTAACATGTTATACATATCTCAATATTTTTGAAAATCTACTACTGTTTTAAATTTTAAATCACAGCTTTGCAATTATTTATTCATTTATTTATTTTATTTATTTTAATTTAGTAACAGATAGTAATAACCTACCTTATCAGGATGACTGTTAATTTTCCTGTAATAACCACGTAATACATGATAAAGCATATTTAAAATGGTTTTAGGTAACAATTTTCAAGAAAATCGTTAGAGCCGTTTTTGAGATACCAACTTTTATCAAAACTTGGCATATTCAATTAATGACCGGAAAACAATAATTACATACAAAAGTATATATAAAAGGGAGTTATTATGGCGAGTTTGAAAAAAAAAAAAATACGTACAGCCGTTTTCAAAGAAACGCACTTGCAAAACCTGAATTTCAGCTATTTATACAGGGTGCCTATCAATTTTCCTCAACTAACCATTTATATCTTTCGAAAAGCCATCTAATAGAGTGTTTACAGAGAAACTTTGAAGAAAATCGTTAGAGCCGTTTTTTGAGATACGGACTTATAGTCCTACTTTCGGTTTCCGATGTCCCACTTCCGGTTTCCCAGTTTTCACCAAAATTTGGAAAATTCACTTGTTTACCAGACCTGTCTCAATTCTGAAGTTTCGTAGTTCTATCTTTATTAGTTTCGGAGATATGATAGTCAGAAGATTCCCCACACACATACACACATACACTGAACAATTGCCAAAAACCACTTTTTTGGACTCAGGAGACCTTAAAACATGTAAACAAGGTAAAATTTCGATATCGAATTTTTGGACCGAATACAATACTTCCATTACCTATGTTAGTCGGGTAATGGAAGTAAAAATTCTTTGGATATTATTATTTGATGATGTTATAAAAATCTTCCAAAAAAATAAAAACCGAATTAAAGATAGAATGCAGATTTTTTTTTTTTTCTTTGAAATGTCTGCATTTTGTTATTAAAATTTAATCATGATATGAAAATCTGTTCATTAAAGTGAAGATAGAATTCAGATTTTCTTTTGTCTGCATATTGTTGGTGAAATTGAATGGTGTTTTGAAATCTGTAAATTAAATTGAAGATAGATTGCAGGTTTTTTTTTGTTTGTCTTCAAAATATCTGCATTGTGTTGGTGAACTTTAATGATGATATGAAAATCTCCAAAAACTCTGCAGAATCAATTGAAGATTAAATGCAATTTTTTAATGTCTTCAAAGAATCTGCAGAATTTTTACAAATATCTGCACGTTTTATTTATTTTTTGCAGACATGCTAGAGATTTTTTTTAGCTGGGTCGCAATCCCAGCCTTAACTTAGGAATAGGGAGAAGGAATCAACTGTCAACTTAACTGTCAATTGAAGTGATTGAATACCTCGAGACCCTTCTCTTTGTCGGGGATAGCAGCTTTTCTTCTTTCGGCCGCAGGCTTTTGCATGTACGGCCATTTAAGCCGCTTTGGTCGAAAGATAGTTAAACAATGTAAGAATTTTAAACACATCCCAGCAAAACCACAGATGACGGCCAACACGAGGCCAAGTGCTGGTTGCCAACAGTAGCTGCAGCTGGCCCGTCGGTGGCAAAAGTTACGGTGCCGCAGGGAATATGTTACGCCGGCCGTCAGTAGGCCATATTCAATCGATCCACTGTTGGCAGCCTGCAGTAAGTTAAAAATAAGTTAGTGGGCCAGTGAATGGATCGCTGCTGGCAGCTAGTAGTATGACGAAAATAGGTAATGGGCCACTGTTGGTAACCGACATTAGGTTGGAAATTGTTAGTGGGCCAGTGTTGGACTACCTGGTGGCAAACATAATTTTTCTATCTTATTGCTGGCAGCCTGCAGTGGGCCAGCTGTGGCAAACATAAAAAATTATATTACTGCCGGCAGTCTTCACTGGTCCTTTCTATTTTCCCATTAAAGGCCCGCTTCACTCACCGTCGCCGGAAGCCGAAGCCAATGTTATTCTATGGGAAATTTTCTTTGCAAATAACTTATTAACTAATTCATATTTTTAAATTCTGTTTTCATATTCTGAAAATTCCTAACTGTTAAATTGACGGACCTTTTTTAAAAAATTATTTTTTATTTTTTTTATATTTTATTTTGAAGCTGCAAAATATGAATTTTCAATATGTGAAATTTTTCATTTTGCAAATTCAAAATAAAATATTAAAAATAAAATAAAAAATACATTTTTAAAAAAAGTCCATCAATTTAACAGTTGGGAATTTTCTGAATGTGAAAACAGAATTTAAAAATATGTGTTAGTTAATAAGTTATTTGTAAAGAAAATTTCCCATAGAATAACATTGCCTCGGACTTCCGGAGACGGTAAGTGAAGAGGGCCGTTAATAGGCCAGCAGTGATTTAGTTATAGCTAGTATATTTATTTTATTGGTGATACCTTTAATTTTATTAATGCTTTTTTCTTTTTCTTTCTTTCTTTTCTTTCTTTTTTTTTTTTTTTTTTTTTTTTTTCCTCTCTCTTTTTTCTGATGAAATAGCAGCCAGTTTTTTCTATGCATCCAATATTTAATTTGATTTTGTACATATTCATTTTTAAATACTATTTACAAGTATTTGATTCATACACTATGGTTGTAAATTCAGGATTTCTTGTGCAGCATATAGGAAATATTCAGTTGATCCATTTTCCTTATCATAAAAGTTTAATTTTTTGTTTTCATTGCAAACATTTCTCTATATTACATTTTTTGGTATAAAGGAGATTATGTTTTTTTTTTTTTTTTTTTTTTTTTTAAGTGCTCAAATTTCAATATCTTATACAAATAAATGTAACTTTACATGTGAAAATTATAAAATATTGAAACAAAAATTGTTATAAAGAGAGCATTGCAAAAAACACCATAAACTAAAAAAAATAAAAAATAAAAATAAAAATAAAAAATTGCAGCAATTGTTACCGGTTGAAATAGCACGAAGACCCTTCATCAGGCGAAAAAAAGTGGGCACGAGTGCAGCAAAAGTAATTTGCTGCAATCGTGCTTTTTGTTAAACTCACGAAGGGATGTGTTATTATTTCAACCTAAAAGAACTGATGCATTTTTTTTTTTTTTGGGGGGGGGGCGGCGGCAATGATTATGTTCATTTACAAAGTTTTCTATTTATTACTACAGTTCAAAATCTCAAATCCGGAATCGTCCGTACCGTGGCCTTTCCGGATTTCGGACTTTTCCGGATTTTAGGCCACTTTCTGATTTACGGCAATAAAAAAAACGGACATCTCCATTCCGAACGCCCTTTTAGTTAATAAGTAGCTTACGCCGCCCGAGGGTGCGATTTCTTAAGAAATTGGAGTATACTCTCAAGTAACATGTACAATACTTTGAATAAACACCATAAAATTTTGCAAACAAAACGCAGGCAGCAACGCTTACGCTTTGTTTGCCGCACTCGTGCCTACTTCGTTTGCTTGATGAAGGATCATGTTTTCTTTCCATCGAAACGATTGTTGCGAGTCTTACATTTTATGGTGTTTACTCTTATTACTTTTAAACACCAATTCTGTGGTGCTTTTTTATTATAACTCTCAAGTATCCAGAAAAACTTGAATATTTTCTTTTCCCAATTGATAATTTTTTTTCCTTTTTTTTTAAAGAGCAGGCAGATGATCAAGCTTTCTTTTTTCTCTCTCTGTGTGTTTATCTTCAAAGTCGCACATTTGAAACCACAGAAATTATCACTGAGAGCAATCGGCTATTTAGAATTAATTACACAGCTGTCAAACTTAACCAGGCCGCCACAAAGAACTTTTTCGTGTTGTTGATAGTCCAATGGGATCTTTACCCCTCCCCAACTCTCTTCAATGTCCTTGAGTGAATAATTTTTCGACGTGCGATACCGAAAGATGATTTTGCAGTTTTATACAGATGACGTTATTTGAACTTAATGCGAATATTTAGCATTTGACCTGTGCCAATTTATTTTCATTAGGTTTGGAAAGCAGATTCTGAAAAGGGTAAAAGAAGAAGGGAATACAGTTTC
Source organism: Salticus scenicus (assembly GCA_963930645.1). Lineage (NCBI taxonomy): Eukaryota > Metazoa > Arthropoda > Arachnida > Araneae > Salticidae > Salticus > Salticus scenicus. Next base: position 238,690,666 of record OZ005660.1, read on the forward strand.
AGCTGAAAGAAATATATATATATATATATCGTTCGGTTGAGTAAAGCGATAACGGAATTAGGGAGAAAAAGAAAAGTGCATTTGTCGTTGTAGTTGTAAATATTTGAGAGTTTTATCCGCAATTACCTATTTAAAAAATATTTTTAGAATTCCATAAAACTCATATATGTTATACAGGTTTTCGAGATTTACTACAGGATGCTTGTCATAAAAAGTTGTACAGGTAACACAAATGGTTTCAGTATAAAAATTCATAAAATAATTTGGATACATTACAGTTTAAAAGAAACTTCTTATCAGCGCATGAAAAAATCTTTATACAACGCTAAAATACAGATCAGCATAAATTTTATAGATGCAATAAGAAATGGTTCCGATCAAAAATGATAAAATAAGTAATTGTGGTTCATTTAACAGTGATGCACAAAAATATTCTTATACGTTACGGGAAATGGAGGGGGAAACTATTTCAGTTTCGTAAAAGTGAAATTATTTTTCAAACTTGCATTTAAAAAATAATAATAAATAAATAAATAAAATAAAACAGTTTGTTATGGCTACCACTTTTTTTTTTCTTTTCCTATAATAGTTTATAGAAATAACAAATTAAAATCATTATTTATGAAAATTATTTTCTATGATGGAGATAGGCGATTTTCATTTAAAAGAAGTACAATATACTAAATTTCGAAAGAAAATCCATTTTATGGTAATATATGTATATATGAAGAAATGTTTCGGCATTCGGTTCTCGAAGTATTTGCATGTTTTGAGATTCCTGAACACGATTTGACCATTTTTAGAAAGTTTCCCTCTGTAAGTGTGTATAAAAAAAAAATTGTGGACGCTGTATCCCACGAACCAATGGACGAAACTTAACCAAATTTGTTATTTAACCAAACTTGATTAAAATCGTTCCCGATTACATTTGTGGATCATTCAAGATCCATAATTTTTATTTTATTAAATCAATTAAAATAATAATAACAATAATAAAAAAACTAGAAAGTTAGCGACTATCATAATTTACTAAAACGGATCAACTGGATATTTGCTATATAGTTCTAGAAATCATTTTGTTATAACAATGGCTTTAGAGTCAAACATTTTTAAAAAATAGTATTTAAAAAATAATACAAAAACAAATTAATAATTGAATTACTTACTCATATTTTCTTTTTACGAGATTTTCAATCTCGCAGCCGCACCCGCAGACTACAACAACGAACAAGAACTTCCTATGAAATGGCGGACAGCGAGGGAATTTCAAATCAACAGAAAAAGAATCACAGCGCCCTCTATGCATACAAATTGATTATGGCCTAATAATTTGTGGCCACAACATGAAAAACATGATGTTGGCCGTGTCGTGACAGCCTGCATTAGGCCAACTGTGTTTATGCCACTTCTGGGCCACCGACCATTTTTCTTTAGGCTTGCATCCCTGCTGGCAGCCACAAACGGCCCGCTGCTGGAGTTATATGGGGCAACCGGTAACTGATGGCAAGTGCAGGATGCCAGCAGTAGGCCATAACGAACCCAGCAGTATACGTTTTGCTGGGATAAGCTTAAAAATTTGAGAAATTCATGGTGTAGGTGATAAGGCCGACTGATTGGATGGATGGATGGTTGGGTTTTAGGTCGCACTAGTGCTGCAAAAATGGGCAATTGGCGACGGCCTGGAACACACCCCTAGAGGTGGTCCGGAGACAAGCCATCACAATTTTTATTCTCCACGAAAGGTATGGTTCTCCTGCTTTGTGCACCTCCCCCTTTACGTGCACCAACCACCATTAGTGTACACGACGGTCTTTGGCCGGCTCGAGTACCAAACACGCAATCTTCCAATTGATAAGGCCGACTGATTACATGCGGGGCCTAGGCCAAAGCAAAGTGTCTTCGTGGTATCATGGAGCGTGTTCAGTAGAGCGCCCGAGATGGATCAATGTGACCGGGCGATGACGTCACTGATCCTGGATCGGGCCAGGCTAAGGCTCCTATATATACGAGCTGGCGCATCAGGCATTTTGTTGCCTTGGGGTTGCCACATGTACCCAGCGCGTTGCTCTGATAAACAAACCAGAAACATTTTTTTTTATTGTCTTACGTTACTTTAGAGTAACTTATTTTATTATATTTCATAATTTTAGCTAAGTAAACTATGATATGGAAGTTTGTTTAGCGTTGAACTGCTATAATCATTCAAGAAGTGAATATAAAGTGTCCACAGACCTTCTATTACTGTGTATTTGAGTTTTGGCGACATTTTATAAAAGAAACACAAACTTCCTTAACAACACATCGTACATTCATAGGATATCCTTAGAATAAAATGGCATCCTGAGAATGTACTGTGAAAAAAATGTGTTTTTAGGAATATTACTGTTGCTTATTGCTCTTATCTTGACCGGATTAGCTTCAGATTAAGATTTCTTGAAATCATTAGGGAAGCGATAAAGACGCCAAGCGGGAATGCTGTCCTCTTCGGAGGCAAAAAAATGGCGGTGATGCGCCGGCCTATTATTTTATTTAGGGGCTTTAGGCCAGGCGTCTACTGAACGATTTGGAACAATTCTGACGTGTTTGGAGCAGCGCCATCTATCTAATTTGACCTGTATTAGCAAGTTATTTATTGTATTTCTGTTGTTTATTTTGTCTGGACTTTTAATACGTAATTCCATAAAATGCTAACTGTATTACGTTTTTTCTTAAAAAAAAAAAAAAAAAAAAAAGAAAGAAAGATCTTATATGTAATAACAATTTTACTTCTTTCTTACTAATGTAGAAATCTGTATTTTGCTAACAAAAAATAAGAAGTATACATTACTTTGGTTATGATTTTTCTAAATTCACGAATATATTTTAATCATGAAAATGTTAAGAATGTTACGTTACATTTATTTTTAAAGGAGCAGAGTGATTTATCTTAAATGAGCACTTCTTAGTATAAGAAAACACCTTTCTTTCTCTTCGAATTTTATTATGAACAGAAATGTACAACAAAAACGTTTTTGAAAAAATAAATAAATTATATAAAATATGAAATATGCTATTTAGTTAATATAATGGATTTATATAAAAAATAATCTTACTTTCTTCTTCGATTTATGAATCAATATAAAGAGCTTTTTCTCTTATTACCGACTGAATATTAAAATAAACTAGCAATGTAAACAACACTGCATAATTTTATAGCTACTGTTTTTACAGTCTGTTTTGTTTATTAAATTTAATAATTGACATCTTAAACTTATTTTTTACCAAAATTAAAAATATGTGGAAGGATTTTAATTTATTTACTTATAATTAACTTACTGTTTTAAAGGTAAAAAATACAATCGTTTACAAGCTTTTCTATTTGTAAACAAAAAACAATCGCATGAATGAAATAAAAAGCTTTGTCTGAAAAAAAAAAAAAAAAAAAAAAAAAAAGAAAAGAAATAATTAATCTTTCCCAGCTTATTTTTATATATTAAATTAACAAAATATGATAGCGTCCAAATTAAAAAAAAAAAAAAAAAAAAAAAAAAAGTATTTTTGTTTCAATTAAAATTGTGTAAATTTTTGTTTTAATTTTATGTTTAAATGTTACGTTCATCAATAAAAGAAATTACGTAGGCGAAAATCGTTATTACGTAAAAAATCTTTTTTACACAATAAATAAGTAAACATAATATAGTTTAGCATTTTATGGAATTACTTACCTTATTTTCTACAGCACAAACAATGCATATAAATAAGTGCATCTGTATTAATCCTCAGCTAATTAAAAAAATAAACAATCATTGTCAAAAACAGATGTTCATTATTCAGGTTTTCACTGCGTAGTGTCAGTCAGAGCGTGATTTTCAACCTATTGCGCATTTGATCCATCACGTGACCCAATGGATCATAAATTTTTCTGGGCTTTCTGATCCACGACCGGTCGAGATCGGTCCATCCCACTGAACGATGTGACTCTGGATCGGTCGACACCACTGAACGCTTTGGCTCGGAATCAATCGACCGGTCGTGGATCGGGCGCTCTACTGAACACGCCCATAAGTCAGTCTTTATGCGAGTTTCGAAGAAAACGTTGGAAAATTCCGGACAACCAAGCAGAGTTGGTGGGGATTGAACCCGGCACTTCTCGTCTGTCAGTGGTACAAAGAAAAGAAAAATCCTTATTACTTCACCAAGACATTTATTTATCTATTTTCATACTAATTATATTTTATAACTAAGAATAAAAAACGATCAAAATAAGGCTTTGTACATTAAGCAAAAATCGCATAAAAATTTTGTATAAAATACATTTGCCGTATTTTTACGCTAAAACTATTTTTTTTTTTTTAGTATTTTCAACTTTAATTCAAAATTTCCAACACCATTTTTTTAGAATGTCAACAAATGATAAAAAAAAAAGAAAAGAAAAACAGCAATTTAAGTATCTATATTATTATTAAGATATTTTAAAATTCTTTTATAAAAAACGTAGCTTCTCAGCTTTTAAAAAGTAATAATAATTTTAAATAATTTTTAAATAATAATAATTTTAAGTAATTTTTATACTTTCTTTCATTTCGTTTGTTTCTTTTTCTAAATCTTTTTTTTTAAATATGACTTTAGATGATTTGGATAGATGACAGCCATTTCTTGCACATTCTTACATTTATTTTTACTTTTCCGAGAGCTTTATTTTTTGCTTTCGCAAAAGAATATCCAATGTCAAAGTCACATCAAAGGGCGAAGTATTTTCGAGCCTCTTATACTAAATATATATGATTTAAATGATTTGAAATTGATACTCCTCCTTCTCTCTGTCTTCATGGTGTTTACGTAAATGGGTACTGGGATATCTATTTGGAGAAAAACATTTGAAACGAAATTCCACACATGTATATAACTTTTCTCCTCTATGAGTGCACGGACATCTAATTGGATAACACTTCATACAAATTTCTTTGAAACACATTTCATGCATTTTTTTCTATATACATGCGCATTTAGATATCTTTTTTGTTTTTTCAAGAAAATCTTTCAGAACACACTTTAAACACATATTTCTTTTCCGTTTGTGAGTACATAAATTATAGATTAATCTTCTCAGAGAATCTTTTACAACAAAATTTACACACATTTGGATTTTTTTCTGGTTGCGTAATTGTCCAGCCACACACCTCATCAGTAATAAAGGTTCAGAATCTATTTCACGCACACATGACTTTTCTCTTGTGTGGATCCGTAGATGACAATTAGGTCTTTTTTTTTTTTTGAAAAAAGCATGGCTTTCCACCTGTATCAGTTTGGAAATGTCTATTCAAATTGCCCTTTGAAGAAAACTTCTAGAACATATTTTACAAACATGCGGTTTTAAACATGAACACATTTTACATGAATTCGTAAATGTTTCTTTAGATTTCACTTCTGAGAGAATTCTTTAAAACATACTTCACACACATATGGCTTTTCCCTAGTGTATGCGTAAATGCTTATTTAAATCATGCTTCGCAGAGAATCCCATAGAACACATTTCACATACGTATGGTTTCTCGCCTGTGTGAATGCGTAAATGCACATTAAAATGACTCTTCCGAGAGAATCCTTTAGAACACATTTCACACACATAGGGCTTTTCGCCAGAGTGAGTGCGTGAATGTAGATTTAAGTCATACCTCCGAGAGAATCCTTTAGAACACATTTCACACACATATGGCTTTTTGCCTGTGTGGATGCGTGAATGTAGATTTAAATTACTCTTCAGAGAGAATCCTTTAGAACATATTTCACACACATATGGCTTTTTGCCTGTGTGGATGCGTGAATGTACATTTAAATTACTCTTCAGAGAGAATCCTTTAGAACATATTTCACACACATATGGCTTTTCCCCTGTGTGAGTGCGTAAATGGTCGTTTAAATGACACTTTATAGAGAATCCTTTCGAACAAATTTCACACAAGTATGGCTTTTCGCCAGTGTGACTGCGTAAATGCACATTTAATTCATGCTTCTGAGAGAATCCTTTACAACACAGTCCACACACATATGGCTTTTCGCCTGTGTGAGTGTGGAAATGCGCATTTAATTCTTTTTTCTGTGAGAATGTTTTAGAACACATTTCACACACATATGGCTTTTTGCCTGTGTGGATGCGAGAATGTACATTTAAATTACTCTTCAGAGAGAATCCTTTAGAACATATTTCACACACATATGGCTTTTCCCCTGTGTGGATGCGTGTATACACAATTAAATGACTCTTGCGAGAAAATCCTTTAGAACACATTTCACACACGTATGGCTTTTTGCTTGTGTGAGTGAAGAAATGCGCATTTAATTCACTTTTCTGAGAAAATCCTTTAGAACACATTTCACACACATATGGCTTTTCACCTGTGTGGATGCATGAATGCACATTTAAATGACTCTTCTGGGAGAATCCTTCAGAACAGATTTCACACACGCATAGCTTCTCACTTATGTGACTTCGTGAATGCATTTTTAAATCTTTCTTCTGGGAGAATACTTTAGAACATATTTTACACACATTAGGCTTTTTTTCTGTGTGAATGCGTTGATATCAGAGCTGCCAACCTTTTCAACTTTTAAATCAAAATTGACACCAATATTTTTAAATGAAAAATGTTATATATATTTTCGACGATTAATAATACAGGAAACAGCTTTAAAAATTTTCCGGTTTGAAGTCTCCCTTGAAAAACGGGAGACTTGGCACCTATGGTTGATATCTACTTAAAAGTGCTTTTCAGAAAAAACTTCAGAACACAGCTCACAGACATACGGCTTTTCTTTTATGTCCGTGCATACCTGTATATTTAGATTTTCCATTTTTGACCTTCTTTCAGAATATAGTATAGTTAACTCAAGACCCCTTACATATCAGACCCACCTGTTCATTCGACGAAATTCTACGGGAAAATGTCCGTGCTAATCATGCACTTACGCAGCTAGCGCTCACTAGGTGGCGGCACAAGCCGGAGATAGTTAGAAGTATATCAACTGTTTCATAGAAAACGAATGTAAAACATCCCAATTTTAAAAATCAATAAAAATGATTAATTTATACGGTAGTTTGAAAAAAAAATTATTTTTAGAATTCTAAGTATCCATTGCTTATTTTAAATTGCTTTTTGACTTTTGAAATAAAAGAAAAATATTTTTTCTTTCTTTTTTTCTGACAAGTTGACGATTTTTTTTTTACTAGTCACAAGTTGACGGATTGCTATCATTTTCTCGTTATGATGTAAATATACAATGATACCGGTTAATTTCATTGTATTTTTTATTGATTTGTTTCATAACATTGGCAATAATAACCTCAAAATAGGGGAGTGGGAGAATATCGTTGAAACTTTTGTAAATAAATCTTTTTTGTCAATAACAGTTGACTGTAAACACATAAATAACAAGAGGAAAATTAACTAGTATCGTAAAATACATTGCTCTTTTTTATTTATTTTTTTAAATAATCCTGCCAAACATCATATTGTTAACTGGCGTTTTATTATGAACCATGTATTACAATTTTAATATTTTGCATTTCAGTTACAGTAACTGAAATGAAAAAAAAGTTTTTGTTTACTATACTGAACTGAAAAAGTTAACTTTGTTAGCTTTTTGTTTACTATATTATTTACTGCACAAGGATTCACAATAAATAAATAAATTAATTAATTAATTATTAATTTTTTAACAATCGCCCTTGCGATTGTAATTATTTTCTGATATTGATATAACATACATAGAAATCAGCTGATTTAAATACAAATATCATTATTTTACTTTAGAATATGGCCATTATTAATTGTTTTCAGGATTTTAACATAAATTAAGAGTATAAAATGTTTAATATAGCTTAATTATATATATACTGAAATAAAATGGTTTGTAACATAAACCTAGGCTTTTTTATTTTCAATAAAACTGGTGAGAAAAAGCAAATAATATAAATAAATTATTAATAACTGATTATTTTGATTTCTTTCTTTATTCTTCTTCTTTTTTTTTTTTTTTTTATGAAGAAGTAGTTAAATATATATCAAGGGAAAAATAAGAAAAAACATACAAGAAAATAAGTGAAATTTTGTTTCACTTATTTTCAAATTTCAGGAATTTTGAGTCAGATGTTTTAAGATATAGTGGAATTCTTGCAAACTCATCCTCTAATATCACCATTGTATAAAATAAGAAAAAACATTGAGCGTGATTTTCCCACTCATGTTTTTTAAATTTAAATGAAATATTACATTATGCAGATTTCTTTTTCAAGAATTAGTACAAATATACGAATAATAATAATTAAAAAAAAAAAAAATGTAAAAAATCGAATAAATAGAAGTTACATATTTTTTTTTTCTTTTGCATTTGTGGTTAAGGAGCTATCCGCGTTTGTAATGATCGATAGATGACGCTTTCTCAACTGCAGTTTTTAGTAAATATGATAGCCACGTGTTTTTCCTTGTTGTTCTATCACTGTTTCAGCGTGAAAGTGGTATAGGTTGCGTGTAGTTTGCATAAATAAGACTTCAAATCATGAAACTAATATTATTTACATACTATTTACAATCTAAATGATACAAAGGATGAATTAATTATTTATTGCAGTAGAATGTATAGAAATATAAGCAATCATTATTACAAATATTCTAGCTCAGAAACAAAGTAAACATTGTTCCACGAAAGTTTTGGTTTCTTATCGCTACCTAGGAAACAAAACGTTTTTTGTTGCCAGATGCGTAGTCTTTTTTCTATCGGCAGTGTTGCCAGTTGGCTGCAGTGGTATGATAATTTCACCTTAGCCCACCAGAGGGCGAGCATTTCATTACAATCGCGGATGCTGCTTCAATATTTAGAATCTAAACTTTTATCAGAAATGCAGAAGGAATTGTAATTATTTTCTGCATTTCAATGTTTCAAAATTTATTTTTAATCCGATTTTGAGTACTGAAAAAGAAAAAAAAAAAAAAAAAGTTGAGGGACAAATAATTAAAAATATTTGAAAGTTATGAGAAGGAAAAAAAAAAAAAATAAATAAATCTCCATGCTTTTAAAATAGAAAATTATTTAACATTTTTTTTTTTTTCATGTCAGTCAGAGAACAGTCTGTTAGAATGTCTAGAACAGAGAATAATAATAAATTATTTTTATTCTATGGTTAAAATGTTAGAGTACAATAAAATAAAAACACCTTTTGCTAATATAATAAAGTTTAAGTAAAAAGTACTCCTAACATCAAGCAGAAACGGTCGTTTTGCCAAGCCAAGCTCAGAGAAAAGCAATACAAACAAACTACCACTAACACAAAGCAGAACGCGCCAATAATAAAATCGACAGAAATAACCCAAGATCGTTAAATGCTTATTATACAGAAACCAACTTTCCCATGTTAAATCGGCAAATTTTTTTTCCGTAAAGTTTTAAATATTGGACGAACCAAATATCGCAGTAAAATGAAACAAAAAGTAAAATATTCGTATCAACGAGATCTTTAATTTGAGATAAAAACGAACTTTCTAAGTTAATAAGTAAAAAAATGGGAGCATTTTCAATTTAGCGTAAAATTAGATGTTTTGACAACTTTTTCAAAAAATTTCTTCTTCAAGAAATTTTTTTTTAAAACAAGCTAGAGAATTCATAAATGTGCAGAATTCTTTGAAAACTGGTTTTTCAGATAGACAATTACTTAATCTAGGGACTTTTATAAAATTTAGCTTTTAAAAATCAAAATTTCCTATCTTAATTGCTGAAAAACTGTTAAATATCGCCAAAGAGACATAAATCGCCAAATATGAAATTGTTTCATCTCAGTTTACCCGAAAAATATTAATTTCAAATTGAGCTGCTTTTTCTTTTTATAAGTTATTTTTTTAACCAAAGAATCTTTGCTTTTATTATTTTGTACAATTTTAAATTTTATCTCCCTGAAAACAGAAATAAATGCATTTTTGAATAACATTTGTTTCAAATCTGTAGCTTGAATTGCTGATTTTTTAATATTTTTCATACCTTAGAATAAGAAAGTCAGTACACGATATAGTATCCAATTTTAATATCCTTCAATTCAATCTGGCAATGATAATTATGATGCATAAAGATTTCTACTTCCTTCTATATAGTATACTAGCAGGCTTTGCCCGCTTCGCTTGTCATTTTATTGAAATGAATTTCGACTTTCGGTTTTTAATGGATTTACACGTTGTAAGAGCTCCTGAAAACAATATGACTATTTTTAGAAAATTTCTATTTGCGTGTGTGTGTTCTATGTGTGTGGCGAAAGTTTTGTTCCAACTAGATATCAGGAGCTACTGCTCAGAATTACATATAAATTTATATGCAATTGAACCTTGATGTATAATAGCGTTTATCAATATTTGGTGTCAATTGTTCAACAGGGTGCTGCTATACAGTGATTGCCGCAATTTCAGAGAAGGCTATATCTGAGTAACTAATACATGGAATTGCATAAATTTACAAATAAATTTACATTGTTACAAATTATAGTGCTTATCAACTTTTGTACCAATATCTCAACATGTGGCGCTGCTATACAGCAATTTTCGCAATTTAAGGAAAGGTTCTGTTGAATATAATGAAACAAAACTTGATATGTGAAAAGCCCATTATGAGACATTATGCTGATTCAATCTCGATGCCTATCGGCCGATAAGTGGAGCTCATATACTACAATTTTTTTTTAGAACTGAAAGGATGCCATCTGCATGGTGAAAATTTACTTCCGTTGGACATTTTGTGCAACAATACCTCTCTGAGTTAATAATATTCAGCATTCATAATGAAAAAAATAATAAATAATTTGTGCTGCGTTAATATGTATAGGAAAATGTAGAAGAAAGTTTTCACGGCATACTAGTCTGCATAGAAAACCCATGGATAATGTCTAGCAACCAGAATTATGGAAAGTTTAACGCAAAGAAAACTTTGTAATACAGTTTAACGCAAAGAACAACATCGCACGAAAGCTGAGTTGAAATCCAGGACATATCTGATGTAAAGTATCAGGTTAATTCCAGTAAATATAAAAACTATTTAAAAAAAATAAATGATATCTACAAAAAAGACACTTAAAATGTACAAAAAAGCCAAGCTCAAAGAAAGAGAATTGATTAAAGTTGTGTCTAAAAAGGGTGTGATATCAAATTCCCAAGCTTACATTCAAATACTTATTAATATTCCCTTTTAACTAAATTTTCACATGTGAATCAACTGCCTTATGATATGTTGATAGAAATCCTTCTTTCCTGTACTAAATACATCATAGCGTGTTTCTGAAAAATATTATTATTTTTATTTATGTATGATGGGCTTGGCGGCCATCTTTTAAGTAATGAATAAACATTCACACAATTTGAAAGAAGTTTCTTAAAATATATCTCATATAAAATTAATTTTGCTATTCCATTCAGCAGAGACGGAAATATTTCAATAACATGATTTCTTATAAGTATTTAGTATTAAGTGCACTTCCATCCTATAAATGCCGGGAATAAAAGAATATAAAAATTTAAATTAACGTAAAAACATGAAGCAGAGGGGGGGGGAGCATAGAAGTTTCCACCCCTCGTTATATTTACCGAATTTGAATTTAGCTTCTTGGAATAAATATCTCGTAAAAATAATATGGTTATTCCATTCAACAGGGGTTGAAATATTCAGATTAAAAAAGAAAAAAAAAAAAATGCATTATAAACATCGCAAAAGCCCCGTTAAGCACACAAGTTGAATCAATTTAAGTTTTAACAGTGTTAAGTTTGGCGCACTCTCATCCTCCCACCCTATAATTATTTCCCATTGCGCAGCACTAGTGCGATATAAAATTCAATTAACCAACCAATCAACCAACTCATCCTATAATTGATGAGATTTATAGAATTTAAACTAACGTAAATCTTTGAAAGATGGCCGCCAAGCCCATCATACATAAATAAAAATAATAATATTTTTCAGAAACACGCTATGATGTATTTAGTACAGGAAAGAAGGATTTCTATCAACATATCATAAGGCACTTGATTCACATGTGAAAATTTAGTTAAAAGGGAATATTGAATAAGTATTTGAATGTAAGCTTGGGAATTTGATATCACACCCTTTTTAGACACAACTTTAATCAATTCTCTTTCTTTGAGCTTGGCTTTTTTGTACATTTTAAGTGTCTTTTTTGTAGATATAATTTAAAAAGAAATAGTGAAAACCCTACCTCAAGAATATTTGTTTCATAAATACATGAATTCTTTTCACGGAAATCAGAAAGGTTAAGAATGTATTAAATTTTATATTAATTATAGTAAGTTTTTAAAAAATAATTTTATAAGCTACGATTTACTTTTCAACTTTTATTTAAAAAATATTCATCTTACACATTTTAAATTTTGTATTTCGATATTAATAATCATTAAACAATTAACTATTAATGATTTAAAAAAAAAAAGTATAAAAGTTTAACAGTATAAAAGAGTATAATTTAGTACGGTAATATAACTAAATTTTATGGATCTAGTTCATTTATATGGGGATAAATACCTTTTCTGGAATTTTTTTTTATCCATTTTTCGCGAACTGACTGATCAGTAGAGTAGGAAATTCATGGAAAGAAATTTTCTTTCCGGTTGAATCAACAGGTTTTTTTTTTTTTTTTTTTTTTTTTTTTTTTAATTCGATGTACAGTGAGGTACACAACAGTAACTCATTATGTAAAATGCTGATTTAAAGAAAAAAAAAAAAAAAACAATAAATAAAATATTAGATAATATAAAAATTAACTAATAATATGAACGCAGATGTAAAGCTAAGACGCTAATCACAGATATCGGAAACGTTGGAATGGCTGGAATGCCGGACCGGCTGCCTGAAGCTATTATTTTTTCAAAACAAACCGCCCGTCATGCAGCGCCACCAACGAATTTCAGCGGACCGGGAAGCAGTTCCAATGGACAGGTCTTATATATGATAAGGGGGTCTTGCCCTGGATAATCTCAGAGATACGACAGGTACTTAGTACGCATGCTCAATGGACAAACGCTTGTCCAGATTCCCTCTTGCTACAGTAACCTTTTACAATGCTTGGCGCTGATCGCGTATTTTGGTGATTTATCGGTGTAAGTTTTTAAAGATATTTTCTAAAGTAAAGCAAAAAAATGTTTCTTTGCAATCAAACTAAGATACATTATGCTTTACGTTACATTCGTTTTATTATTATTATAATTATTATTTAAATTTAGATTACATTTCTATATTCATAGAAATAATTTACACCATCTTATCATACTGCATATCAAACATTCTGAATTTTAATACTCTTTAGTTTTTAATAATATACTATGCAACTGTAGTCTAAAGATATATATTTATACAAACTGATAATAAATAATAATAATAATAATAAAATTATTTTTATTTATTTAAAAAATAATTTATTTTATCAAATTTGTCCTTGTAGTTACTGGTAAGAAAGTTCATCGATATTAAGATTAATTAGTAAAAATTTGATGAATTAACAGTTAACTTGATTTGATATATTCATTTGAGAGATGACCGTTTTGCTTTATGATTAATTTTATTTGTTGCAATAACTTACAAATATATACATTCTCAGCACATTAAATGTTTAAAAATTGTTTTAGTTGGTTTATAAAAGGTTTTTCAGGGGTCAAATTCAAATGTTTTTGAGACTGTAAAATATAACTTTGCTCTCAAAGCTGGTAGACGGGAGATATCAGGTTCGATACCAGGTAGCGCTCATCGGGCTAACTTTTCGAAATTATCTGCAGTTTTATCCGAAACAAGCGTAAATATGGGCTAGAACACCTTAAAAAGACCACCCCTTACTTAAGTTATTCAACCCATACCTCGGCCTATCTTTTGTAGGCAACTGGAAAATTAACACCAACATGTTTTTCTTAAAATAATTCAGTTTAGGAAAATTGAATTAGTTTAATACTTAAAAACATACCAGTATTTTATAGTTAAGTGCATAATCATTGATAATATTAATATTTATAAAAATATTTATTAACTTTAAAAGTTTTATACATCTTTATTGTTCATGTCAAAAGTTTATTTTTCTTCAAATGTAATACAAATATATATATATATATATATATATATATATATATATATATAAATTTTTTTTTTCGTATTTTGTACCTTTGAATAAAGTATGATAAAAAAAAAAAGAGAGAGAGAGAGAGAGAGAGAGAGAGAGAGAGAAAATAACGCATGTGATAAAAAGAAATATGACACTAAAAAATTAATTAATTAATTAATTAATTAATAAACAAATAAAGAAAATAAAGAAATTAGCACTTATAATTTTAGAACATAAAATTCTAACATATGTTGATCTCATAAAGAATGGTTGATTGGCTGTATGGCTTAAGACTGATTGACTACTCTAGGGGCCTAGGCCTACAGCAGAAATGCTCTCCGTGGGGGGGGGGGGGGGTCTAAGTGAATCTAGTTCGTATTTACGCGAGTTTTAGAGAGAACTACGGAAAACTCCGAACGGCTAGATCGATGAACGCATTTTTTTTGATCGAACCCGGCACTTCCCATCTACCAACTTTGACCGCAGTTCCGCTTGGCCACCATAGAGGTATTTACTTCTATTAATGCCTTGATTTCTCCATAAAAAATAAATAAATAAAATAAAATAGATAAACAAATTAAAAAAAATTATGTTTTTAAATTAATAAATAAGAGAACAATAAGCATTTTAATACTTTTAACCTTATTCTTTTCCCCCTCATATTCCGTATTTTTGAATAAATATAAGAAAAATATAAGGCACCTTTTGAGTTTAAGCTTTAGGCATTAAATGAATGTACTAGCCTTTATTTATATACTCCTGAAGAGATTTAAAAAAAAAAAAACTAAATAATTAAAAGGCCTTTTTATTTATTAGTTATGTATTTTTAACACTAAAATTTCCAAAAATATGCTTTACTCTATTAATTGTATTTATATCTAAATGTTTGTTATATTAATAATAATTTTTAATAAGATCAGGTAAAACAAAAATAAATAGATAAATAAATAAAATAATAATAAGTGTATATTACGTAATGTTAACTTGCATAATTTATTTTCAAAATTGTTCTAAAAGAAGGGGGGAAAAAACGTGCGCCGCACGTTAAAAGTGCGATTTTTTCCGAAAGAGGTTGGCTGTGTAATTATTGAAACTATCGCCAAATACGAAACTGTTTTAAGAAAAGTACTTATTTAGAAAGAATTGACGAAAATCAATGAAAATTTTTATTTGCATTAATAGGAAAAACATTTAGGAACATGAAAATTTGCTTCAAAAATTTTTAATTACATTTAATTAATATGAATTATAAGCATTTTTGAAAGTCACAATTTCTCCCTGCCTTATGTCTATGGTAGCGATGCGCGAAATCGCCCGGGTGGTCAAAGGGAGCTTTCCACCAATCAAAAAGTATGAACACCTTGTCGTATCTCTCAGTAAAGGGTCGCTAGTCCGCTTTAGAAGGATTTGTAGTCTGCTTCAAAAGTCTTGTCGAATAACGGCCAGCGTTTTACGCATGTACAATGGTGAGAAATGGCTATTTTGAGTATTCTGTACGTTATTTATATGCAAATATTACACCGAATTCCAGAAATTTAGTTAAAGCGGAGGTGATTTTAAAATGAGAAAGGCTTATCGCTTTTGGTGGAATCAAATTAACCGAAAACAAATTTGATATTTTGTCGATTTGCTTACAAGCGTGTACAATGAAAATTTCCCTACATACTATAAAAGAAACGGATGATAAATGATTTAAATTGCGAAATCCGATTTTATAATATCGCAGTTTACATGTTTTTGTCCGTTTATAACTTCCTGTAAAACTCCTGTGCAAGATGCAAGCATCAGTAAGCAGTTTTTTATACTTTGTTACGGAAAGAAAGCAGCTTGTTTATTGTTTTGTTTTTCTCCTCGGAAACTGATCAAATTTTGAAAGTTAGACAGGAATTTTTATGAAAATTAAGTGAACTTTCCTGTAGCATTTGCGATTTGATAAAATATGCTATGCTTTACGGAAAGTTTTCTTATACTAACAATTTGGTTTTAAATCAGCAAATACAGAATTGAAATATTGAAGAATTCATGCTACCCACAGAAAATTCTTTCAGGTATGTTAAAAATTTGTTTTTTTAAACTATATTTAGTATTTTCTTTATTTTATTATTTTTCTTTTCTTTTTATTTGATATTATACTTTTATGAATATTGGTTTTATTACTTATGCACTTAGATTTGTTTGATTTACTTTTGTAAGAATATGTGTCATGTATATTCACTTGTTTAATTAGATCATATAATCTAACTATTAAATTAACATATATTTTTAATATTTTCAATGCCGGGGTATTTTTTAAACTATTAGCAACTTTCCTTTCCTTCTTTAGTTAAAACACTAATAAATGAATTACGTTTTTCCTTATATTTTTAATGTAAAAAAATAAAATTTTTTATTATATAGAACAATGAAATAACTGAACGAAAAATATAGTAAATTGAAGTTGTAGGATTCTCATCAGACATGAAAACTGAGTGAGAATTCACACTATTACTCAGAAACAAAGTGAGGTATTTAAAAAGAATGTGAGAACAGAAAAATACATAAATAAATAACATTCTGGATTAATGTGTATTTGTTTTCTATTGAAAATTAAAATTTCTTTTTCTTTTGTTAATGTATTGCTGCTAGCAGTAGCGCAGCCAGAAAATTTCGGTAGGGGGGGGGGTCCAAAAAGAAAGAAAAACTAAAAAGCATGAAGGGCCATTTGAAACCTATTTTATATATATGCCCTGACTAACTCTAAGGCATGTGGGCAGCTGCCCTGGGCCCCTCTTCTTTAAAGGGCCCACTCTGAATCGTATGCAGGTGTTCTGCAACATAAAGACCTTTTATGCCACTGCAAGAGTGGCCCCAAGAAAAAGCTTGCCCCGGGGCTCCAGTTAGTCGAAATCGGGCCTTATATATGAGTTTTTTTTTATAGCTCTCATCATTTAAATTTTTAAGTTACAATTATTTTTTATAGAAATCATTGATCGTGTTTTCGTACGATTTTATTTAATGAGGCCCGCTATTATAAAAATCTGGTACGAAGTTTATCCAGAAATGAAACTGGATATATTTGACAGCGCTTTGTATTTTTAGTCTATGGGACTGATACAGGCAACAATTTTTTCACTTCATTTATAATTTTTTTTTTTTTTTTTTTTGGTTTAATGGATCGGTCCCCCCCTTTTTTTAGGTTGTCATGGGCTACCACACCTGAAAAACCTACCATACCTAGCATAATTATAATAATTAAATTTAATAATAAGGGGGAAAAATACTTTTCGAGTTATTTTAAAATTTTTGCACATCACATTTTTTCTTATTAAAAAGGGATGACCCTAACAGCACGATTAAAAGTCATATCCTCCAATTTCGAAATAAAATTAAAATATTCAAATGCAAAACGTAGATAAAATCTCTGAAAATGGACCAAAAATATCTTTACAAATCGTTTCAGTTTTATTTTTACTTTCTTCGATATTTAATGGAAGAAAATATTAGATTCATGAAAAATTCTGACCTCGTGTTTTTGATAGATTTACACGTTTTGAGAAGTCTAGAACAGGATTTAAGCATTTTTAGAAAAAGTCTATCTGTGTGTATGACAAAATTTTGTGGCAAATGTATTTCAGGAGTTATAGCACAGAATTTCAGAAAATTTGATATATAGATGCACTTTGACATAAATTAGTGCCTATCAAATTTTGGGAAAATTCTCCAACAGGTGGATTTGTCATCCCACTTTTCTAAACTTTTAATATAATGTTTATCCGACAAAATTACGTATAAATGTACGTAAAGAGAATTATTTTTTAATAATCATTATGAAATAAAAAAAATAATAATTGTAATAAAAATGATAGTTAACTGAGGAAAAAATTGTATACGTAGGAGCAATACTTTTCCCCCTGGAGGGAAGTCCCCGCGAGGGGGAGGGGCGAATTTTAATGTTGTGTATCTTTCAAAAAAGCTCGTCCATACCATACATTTAAAACGAATTGTTGAAACATCGACTTGCAATAATTTAAAATAAAGCTATCGATTTTTTTAATTAAAAAAAAAAAAAAAAAAAGCTTTTTTAAAGCTGTCATACAGAGAATAAAATTGACTTTCTTTAGATATTTAATGTTATATTATTTTTTATTATATATTTAGGGTGTAAATCGTCTGCAATCATCATGAAAGATAATTTTAATAAATTACTTTTGCTGGTGAATTTGTATAAAAAAAATATATAAGAAAGTCATGCGGTGGCCGCAACATGCTAGTTTTTCTTTTTTTTTTCATGCGGTAGTTATATAAACAAAATATGAAAAATTTACATTGTGCACATGCATATAAATAGGAATAACTTAACAAGAAACTAACAAAATCTTGGCCATTACAATACTTTTTTCCATATCATTCTGTTGTATCTAATTGTGTTTCTAAAGACTTGAACAGTTGTTGAAAAACTTAATGACTACCCCAGTTTATGCCTTGTGCTTCTATTTTTCAATTTAATTTTCCCTTTTTCAGCTTTCAGTCAATTTTTTGCGAGATTTTGTTTTATTTGAATGTTTTGACAAATTTCCCACAAACTTCGTCGACAGAAAATGCCGGTTTCGAACCAGGGCTTTCTCAAATATCTAAAAGCCCTCGTTCGAACCCATGTCGCGCTCTTCGGTTTCGCGTTTCGGAATCTTCAATGGCTTTCTCCAAAAATCCGCGTGAACACGGGCTAGAGTCTTTTGAAACGACCAAATGGAGGATACTCCAGCATCAACACCATTTATCCCACTTTGTTTTGTAAGTTCCTTTCTTCTTTTTTTTTCTTCCTTCCTTTTTATTGAATGATGTGCAAGACTTTCGCTTCCCCAGTAACGCATGATCAATTGCATATAATTTCACAAAATGTCTCATTTAGTTACCCTGTGATAATTCGGAACAGATAAGATTATGAAATAATAATTTTTCTACCATATTTTTTGAAAGATCTACCACAGAATCTATCACATGGAATTTGCCGAATTTTATATCAGTAATACTTACGTTATAATAATAATAATAATAATAATAACAATGATATCAACTGTTGGTCTAACTTTGGTGTATATAATAGACTTTTTCTCTACGGGACAGCTTGGCAGTCAACTCATAGGCTCAATCTTTTTCGTCAACCTCATAATCTTTCTCTATTTCCTGAAATTTTCTTTTAAAAAACTATTAAGTGAAAAATCCTTTTTTATTTTAAAATTATATTAAAAAAAAAAAAAAAAAGAAAAAGAAAAAGAAAAAGAAAAAGCCAAAAAAAAGTAAATAAATAAGCAAATATATTTTTTCTTGTGTCATAAAGAAAAGAACGTGCATTTTTTAAAAAATAATAATTAAAATAAACTTGAGAAAAATCATGCTAAAGAAGTAGAACGGCTTTAGTAAAGAACCCCTTTACGAAATTTGAAATTGTAATTTAGACATTTCTTGCCAAGATCTTTACTTAAACAATTGCGTAGCTAAATTAATTCATCAGCAAAATGACAACAAAAATTCAAAAGCCACCAAGTGACTCCTACGTTAAAACTATATCAAAGAAATTTTACGAAAAGAATATAGTGACCGATGATAGGGGATGATTCACAATTATTGCATGCCTTTATATGGAAGAATAGATTTAAATAGGTCCTGCCATACTAAATTAAATTCTGTTTTTTGCAGAACTTTATACCTATTACTTTTTTTTTTTTTAGAAAACACAAATACACTTATGCTTTTTTTTTTTTTTTTTTTTCTGTATAGCAATTTTTTTTACTATACCTAGAAATTTTTGCATAACTCAGCAATAACATTTTATAAATAAAAATTCAAATGACTTTTACATTTTTTTCTGGACTAAATTATGTAAAGTTTCAAAATATTTTCTTCCAAATTGTGCTTTTACAGAAATTTCTTTAGATTTTTGGTACAACATTTAAGAAATTCAAAAAAATTTGTAATATCCATTTATAATTATTAATATATACAATAGGAGTTAAGAATTGACTATGCTCTCTTGTGGTGGGGGTTAAGGCTCCTATATATACGAGCTGGCGCATCAGGCATTTTGTTGCCTTAGGGTTGCCACATGTACCCAGCGCGTTTCTCTGATAAACAAAGCACAAACACTTTTTTTATCGTCTTACGTTACTTTACAGTAACTTGTTTTATTATATTTCATAATTTTAGCTAAGTAAACTATGATACGGAAGTTTGTTTAGCGATAAACTGCTATAATCATTCAAGAAGTGAATGTAAAGTGTTCACAGACCTTCTATTACTGTGCATTTGAGTTTTGGCGACATTTTGTAAAAGAAACAGAAACCGCCCTAACAACACATCGTACATCCATAGGAAACCCACAGAATAAACTGACATCCTGAGAATGTACTGTGAAAAAAATTTGTTGTTTTTAGTAATATTATTGTTGCTTATTGCTCATACCTTGACCGGGTTAGCTTCAGATCAGGATTTCTTAAAATCATTAGTGAAGTGATAAAGACGCCAAGCGGGAAAGCTGTCCTCTTCCGAGGAAAAAAAAATGGCCGTGATGCACCGTCCTATTCTTTTATTTAGGGGCTCTAGTGGGGGTTATGTATGCAAAGCATACAAACATGCATGATAGCAATTGCTGCGGCACTGAGTTTTATGCAGAGAAAAAGCGGCATCCAGTGATTTTTTTTTTTTTTTTTTAACTTGTTTTACATATATGCGAAGAGTACATACATATGTGATATTGAGTTTTGTGCATTTTGAGAGTCATTCACAGTGAGGTAATGGTATTCAGTGATTTTTTTTTTTTTTTTTTTTTTTTTTTTTTTTGTACGCATAAAGCATACATATTTGTGCAATAGTGATTGTTGTGGTTAGAGTTACATTGAGATTTATACATAGAAAAATAGTGGTACCTAGTATTTTTTAAAATGTGCACAGAATGATAGTTACAGTGATAGTTACGTGATGATAATGATAGTTACAGTACCAAATTTGATGAACACTTTTTTTTTTTTAAGACATTACACTTATTCACATATTAAGTTAGTATTCATTAGCAATACGCAAAAACTTGAAACTGTGTTTTAAATGTATTATACACATAATTTCTAAAATAAAAAAAAAGTTTGGTGTTTACATATTAATCGCTGGTATGTTGTTAATACAACATTTAGCTTATATGCATATTGAAATATTTATATTTATGTATGAATATTAGAGAAGTGATTCTATAAAATATATAGCATTATCATATATGTTTATACTTATGTACATAAATATTTCGTCACTGGCATGTGGTTAATAATGTAAGTATGAAAATTTCTTTTAAAACAGTATTAATCAACAGTTGTTGTTGGCGCTACGTGTAAGAATTGTCAAAGAGTGATATTGCCGTTTAAAGCACACTAAACACATTTCTTATAAAAAATACGTATTAAATATGTAGTGGTAGAAACAAATATTTATTAGGCATTAAAACAGGTGCTTAATTTATTATTTCCATCTGTAATATATCCTTTTATAATCGACGGATACGGTCAAAAGAAGAAAAACAATTTCGAAACGAAGGCTTTATATTGCATATCACATGTGTAAACAATTTGCATTTGACATTTGACATTTATTGTGACCTATAGTTACAATGACTTTCGTCTCGATTGATCCGCACAAACAAGTGCACAGAAACAAGTGCACAATATTTATACATCACAAACATCCATGCCTGCACCAGGATTCGAACCGGGGACCAGAAGTTTCGGAAGGCAGTGAACCTACCGACCGAACCACCTGGCCGGCAACAATTTGCATCTGCAACGTAACAGATAAAAATAAACAAATAAAAGTAATCACAGTTACTAAGTTTAACTGAAATGAAAAACTAGACGCTAAATTTTCATTGGTCCTTAGACCGAAGAAGATTTACGTAAGCCCATCCTACTCCAAAGCGTCATGACAGGAGGGCGTGACTAATTTTCTTGTCACCTGAACTGCAAGTTATTAGTCGATGTAGGAGCCTTGAAACGGCGTATCGACAAGAGGGTTGCGTGACGTCACAGATTTCAGGTGACAACTAGAACTCCTATAAGGAAAGGGCATGTTTACAAACAAACGCTCGGTCAATCAATCTTTGCCACTCTCGAGTGGCAAAAGATCAATCTCTATTGGTGGAAATACCAATGTTTTGCCACTTTATACATAATTTGATTGCGAATGACGTCACGTGCCCTTTCCTTATATAGATAGGCTGACGCATCCGCCATTTCCTATCCCACTGTACCGGCTGACGTACCGCATGGTGATAACGCGATATATGTTTTTTTAGATTATTTTGATGTTCAGATATTTAATATGGGTGGTTGTGCGGCAATAAATTGCACGAATCATTCAAGGAAAGGGCACCGCATGTTTGTATTTCCCTCAAATCCAGAAAGAAGGAAAAAATGGATTGTAAATTGCCGACGAGACTCATGGATACCTGGACCAGGAGCACAACTTTGTAGTGTAAGTTTTTTCTTATTTTCAACTTATTTCATTTTATTTTCAATGTTGTTTGATAAACTTAGTATGTATGTACTGCTTTTTAAATTTATCGTTTATAAATTCTTTTAAAATTAACTTTTAAATTATGTTTGTTTTAATGTGAAGGGTTGCAGTTTTGAGAATGTTGGCGATGTTTTTTAAAGCGCCAACTTGTTTGTTTTGGTTTCATCTTCATGACATGGAAATGCCTAGTAATACGCAAAAAAATCAAATCCTAAGGTTTAGTTTAGCTATAAAAATATCAAAAATGTCGTGAAAAAAATATTTTTAAATATAAAAATATATATAATGCATTCGAACACATACTTAAAATTCAAATTCTTAAATTCGAACACGTACTTAAAACTTAAAAATTTTTCATATGTATTTATACATGCATGTACAAATATACCATTGTTACATACCATTATAGTATATAAATATTATGTAGATAATTTAAAATTAATTATATTTAATGTAGTCAGATTTTTTATTATTATTAAACTTATCATTTATCAAGATTTTTTGTCTTTTCATTATTATTAAAAATATAAATATCTACTTGAACTTCCTGAACTTCAACCTCTTCAACTAATTTCTGTGTTTCACAGTATTATTTGCATAAATATTTGTCTTAAGTAAATGTGTATCAGAAAATATATTTTTCAAGTACCCAGCTGATTTAAACATTTTTTTCAAAAATGAAATAGATGGGAGGCTCTAAAATAATATTAAATAGTCTGATTATTCAGGGAGCATTTAAATTTTTGGCCTGTATTGATAAATAATTTTTAATGAGAGTGAGAGACTTTTTTTTAAACAAAATATAAAGTATCTATTATATTAAACTTGTTTGTATATGTATTCAGAAAAAGTTTCCCCCTTAGGATTAGAAAAGGGCAAGCAGACTGCTCCTAGCCTTTTTTTTTTTTTTTTTTTTTAAAGGCATTTTTAGATTTTTGAGGGTAGTTTTGTATTATTTATTAAGGCACCTTTAATATTTAAAATTTAGGCATTCAATTTCAAAAATTAGTTAATAGCTTTCTGTACACTTTAATTTTGCTTGTTACTCATGTATGAATAAATATTGATAATTATACATACTTTTATTTATAGCATATCTATGGTTTAAAAGTAATTTTCAACGAAAGGCCATAACGTTGCAATTTTTACTTTTTGAAATTACATATATAAGTATTGTAATCATGTCAAAAATCCGACTTTGAGGTTTTGGTATTTCTATATGTTTTGAAGTGCCCTGAGCTCATTTTGACTATTTTCACAATATGTATGTCAGGTTTAGTTTTTGACATGACAGATGTCTAAAACTGGTTTAAACCATCAAAAGCTGTCGAAAACCATATGTGAAAATTGGAAACTGTAATATAAAATAATTTTATTCATATTTTTAAGTTGCAATGTACTAAGTGTATAAGTTAATATTGGTTATATATATATATATATATATATATTCAGAAAAAAAAAAATGTTAGGGTGTATTTACTAGTGCATCATGTTAAGAGGAGAGTGAATGTTTATATATCTTTTTTTTTTCAATTGACATAGAACAGAGCTACAAATAATTGCATATACAGTTGGCAAATAATATGTATACAATTAAGCATATTAAAAATTCTATAAAACTAATTAAATAAATAAAAATTTACATAAAAGAAGTCCTTAAACAAAATTTTTTTAATGATTTTTTTTTTTTTTTCCTTGCTCACTTTGACATTATGATTTAAAAATATAAACTTAACATATTGTGTTATTACTTAGTTTGGGAATTCAATGATAATGTTAGCTTTTAAAATTATGTTAAAGTCTGAAATTTCAATGAAAATTTTTATCATCGAAATACAGTATTTTTTTAAAAACTAAATCATATCAAAGAATCCACAAAGTAATATCAAGATGTTTTAGAATATATTGTTAAACTTATAAAAATGTAAAATCGAGATATAAAATTAAAAATTAGATACGAGCATTTGTAAAAAGTTAAGAAAATTTATTTTTATTTGCGTACTGTTTGAGAAATTTTAACGTATTATTTAATGTTGCATTTTAATGTATTTAATATTACATTTCAATGCATATAAAATGCAAATTTTCATACCTTTAAGACATTAATTCACAAAAAATATACGATCCATCAGTGTTGTAGTGATTTAAATAAGTTGAATTAAATTGCTGATTTAAATCAATTGATTTCTTTGAAAAAAATCACTGATTTAAATCACTTTTTTTAAATATCAAAGTTATTGGCTTTAATGGAATGAAATTGTTTATTAGCTATAAAAAGAGATTTTTAAATATTTCTTATGTAAATTTAAAAATACAATTTGTTAAAATTTCATTAAACACGCTAATATTTCTCATATTTTGACTTTATTAATATTGCTTAGTAGAGATGAAGCTAAATACAAAAATTATAAAGTATCAGTGCATGATAATTAAGACTTTATAAAGAAATATATGAATTATTCTAAATTGTTATTGTTCTTAAAAGGATTTTACTTCTTATACTAATCGCGTGAAAATTTATAGCAGTGTTTATTCAAAATTTTCAGTTTCTATACTATATTTTTTACAGTAACTTCTTCATAAACAATATCTTTTATTCATAACAATTAAATTTTTACTTATGTATAAATATAATCTTTGATTGGTTGTGGTGAGAGATATTAACATTAATTTAAACTGTCATTGATGTTATGTAAGAAACCTGTCAACTCTGCTTAATGAATAATGCATATAATAGAAATGTGATTTTTAATATTAATATTTTTTTATAGGAACATTTTGAAGATTCACAGTATGAAAAAAATCGTGCAGATGGTTGGAAAAAGCTTAAATTAACAGCAGTTCCAACGTTATTTAATATCCCAAATGCCCCCAACACAATAACTCCGAAGAGAGTCAAGGGATTTGGCAACCCAAAGCCAGGATCAGTTTTAGATGGTCATTTAAATGATGCACAACAGGTAAATATATTTTAAATAAATTTACTTCTAAATTCTTGATAAGTTGATGCATTTTTAAATAAAAATATTGAAATTGGAACCTCTCCCAAAAATATTTCTGTAATTATTTTTCTATCACTGCCTATAATTTTATAATGCAATAATATATATATATATATTTTCCTATTTTGTTAATTTTCTCTCTCTCTCTCTGAACATCCCAGTGGCAGAAACACCGCGACACGGCGGCATAGTCGCGGACACAGAAAAACAGCTTGCGGACAGTTTTTGTCTGCACTGATAAAAAAATTTGTCTGCAACTTTAGAATAACAATTCACTAATAAAAAAAAAATTCTGTATCAAAACTAAAACTAATACTTTTATTATTTATAATTATTTATATTGTGTTGTGTCAAATATTGCTATAAAATATTTAATTGAATGAGATGAATTGAATGTATACACACAATTGTTTATGCTATATTGTTCTGCAGTAAAATTGTATTCGTGTATTGCTGCACGAAATCACCACTGATGTTAAGCAGCAGCACCCCCCCCCCCAACCCCCAAATGAGATTTCGGGCTTTTTGAGTGTAAGCCATTTTCACCCCTGATTACACGCAAATTTTGCAGACAGATTATGAAATTTTAAAAGCCTGTTGCAGGCAGCTACAAAACTTTCTGCCACTGGGCTGAACATAGATTTATGTGTGTGTGTGTGTGTACGTGTAGTTTTTTAAATAAAAATATATTATATGTGTTGGGAATTTATACGTATATATATTATCATGGTGAATATATATAATTAAATTATTTATCATGCACATTGTGGTATCATTTGTTTTGATGTTACTTAGTTTTATTATTGAATCGCTTATATGTTAATTAGGGAGATTGTATAAGTGTTTGTACAAAATATAGAATATGTCTTATCTTATTTAAAATAGGTAATTAATACTAATTATCTAAAATGGAAATACATACTGTTTCTATGTTTCAACATTACATTTGTTTGTCCCCAACATACATTTTATTTCTTATGGCCCCATATGCAGAAAAGTTTCTGCATAACTGACACAAGTGTGATTTTTAAGTTTTTATCATAATTTAATTAGATTACTTTACCTGAAGTTATTTTATTTATTATCAATCCTTTATTATATACATATAAATTTATAAAAAATATTTTCTCTACACTAAGTAGCATAGCTGGAGACCCAGTGGCAGAAACACCGCGACACGGCGACATAGTCGCGGACACGGGAAAACGGCTTGCGGACAGTTTTTATCTGCACTGATAAAAAAAAAATTGTCTGCAACTTTCGAATAACAGTTCACTTACAAAAAATGTTCTGTATCAAAACTAAAACTAATACTTTTATTATTTATAATTATTTATATTGTGTTGTGTCAAACATTGCTATAAAATATTTAATTGAATGAGTTGAATTGAATGAATACACACAATTGTTTATACTGTATTGTTTTGTAGTAAAATTGTATTTGTGTACTGTTGCATGAGATCACCACTGATGTTATGTCCCCCCCCCCTTCCCAATTCTGCTTTCAGGCTTTTTGAGTGTAAGCCATTTTCACCCCTGATTACACGCAAACTTTGCAGACAGATTGTGAAATTTTGAAAGCCTGTCGCGGACAGCTACAAAACTTTCTGCCACTGGGGCTGGAGAAAGGCATACCTGCCACACACAGACATTTTTATAAGAAATTTTCATGTTAACTATTTTTTCAACAACAGTCCTTATGCAGCGCAGCACACTCAAAAATATTTTTCTTAATATTCTTAAATATAGTGTATGCAAATTTATGTAAACAAATTTCTTTTCCTAGTGTTTAAAGATTTATACTATTTATAAATCCTTTTTTTTACAAAAAAAAAAAAAAAAAAAAAAAAAATGGAATGTCATTCCCCCCCCTCCCCCCTCAAAATACATGACTGGTACTCGAGAAATTGCCCTGGTGGAGTTCTGATTTCTTTGGGGGGGGGGGGGGGTAAAGAAGTCAGCAAACTTGCATTTCATGTTTTGCCAGTAAACAATTGAGAAGTCTGACCTATGAACATGGTCAGAAGGTTTTTATGACCTGTACCAGGTGCAAAGCTTTTCGAGCATTGCCTGAACTTATTTTAAACTATCTTAATTTTACTTTGGATTCTCTTTTTTGGATGTTTATGGGCTTAAGGATTTGGTCTGATTTGTTAGATACATTCAAGGATAACTAACAATAAAATTCCTTTTGTGTTTAACTGTAATGTCTTTCATAATTAATGTTTGTAACATATCCCCAATCAGGGTTCCTAGGACCATGAAAGTCCTTGATAAGTAGTTTAATTTTCAAGGGCCCAAGAAAGTACTTAAAAGTCATGAAAAATTAATTATTTCTTTTTTTAAATTCAGTAATCCCAATTGTGTGCTCATGTGCAATATCACTTTTTAATGCAGTTTTCTCGCAAGCCTCGCGCGCTATTAAGTCACTATTTTTAAATGAATCACGATAATTAATGAATCACTGATTCAAACTTTTATATATATAAATTTTTGCTGAAATGTGTTATAAATCATCATCTTATCCCCAAAATGAAAAGATAATTTACATTTCTCATACAATATGTTAAAAGTTATGTATTATTGTCATTTTGACAGTCATATCCTAGTAAATACACTGCTCGACATTGAAAATGCAACACCAAGAAGGAATGATAATAACGGAATGAAATTAGTTGGACGCATACATTATAGTAGGAAGAACAATTGATTAAAATTTCAGGAAATTTGGAGTAATATGTACTGAAAAAACAGTACATAAAGCAGCAATCTCTGTAAGCAATAACAGCACATATCTTCCTAGGCATTGAATCGAACAGCGATTGAATGACATGTACGGGTAGAGCACTTCATGAAGCTTCAACACGATGCTACAATTCATCGATCGAAGTTACTGGTGAGTGATGGGGGCAAGTTGCTTTTCAATGATTAAACAGTCATTTTCATTGGTGCGAGATCAGGAGAACGCGCTGGTCAGAGCAACAGTCGAACACATTCTATATCAAAGAAGGTCCGAACAATACAAACAACATGCGGTCGTGCATTGTCCTGCTTAAATGTTGCGCTTCGGAGGCCTTGAACATAGGGCAGAGCTCTGGGCCTTAACTCGTCAGAAATGTAATGGCTGGTACTCAGTGGCGGGAATGGATAAAAGAGGTGACCGGGTCGTGTATCCAATGGTACAACATACCCTCAATCCAGGTGGTGACGAAAGATGCAGCTATCAAAATTCTGATTACTCTCAAAACTGCATCACTGATATGGCCGCCATTAATGTGTGATCAACGATAAACCTGGATGCAGGAATGGCGTGAAGTCACTTTTCAGACAAATCACAATCCTGTTTACAGTATCAAGATTGCCTTATCCGTATTTAACGGCATTATTAATAATGCACATTGCCAGCTGGGATTCGACATCATCATACTGTCCATCATTTGCAATGATGTGATGGGTTCCCATTGGATACACGTCTCGATTACTTCATGTTCGTATTCCTGGCACTCTGAACAGCGGCCATTAAATTTCTGAAGAGTTAAGGACCGCCCCTCTGCCCTGTATTCGAGGCCTCCGTAGCGCAAAATTGAAGCAAGATAATGCACGACGGCATGTTGTTTGTATTGTTCGGACCTTCTTTGATATAGAATGTGTTCGACTGTTGCTCTGACCAGCGCGTTCTCCTGATCTCGCACCAATGAAAATGACTGTTTAATCATTGAAAAGCGACTTGCCCCCACCACTCACCAGTAACTTCGATCGATGAATTGTGGCATCGTGTTGAAGCTTCATGAAGTGCTCTACCCGTACATGTCGTCCAATCGCTGTTCGATTCAATGCCTAGGCAGATATGGGCTGTTATTGCTCACAGAGGTCGCTGCTTTATGTACTGTTTTCTCAGTACATATTACTCCAAATTTCCTGAAATTTTAATCTATTGCTCTTCCTACTATAATGTATGTGTCAAACAAATTTCATTTCGTTATTATCATTCCTTCTTGGTGTTGCATTTTCAATGTTGAGCAGTGTATTAAAAAATTTAGTGCATTCTGAATACAATTCATGAATTGCTTTGTTTTTCAGTAATGTTCTATGTATATTTATATATGTCTATATTTTTTACCCCTAGATTGCTGAAGATCCTTTATCTAAAAGAATAGCTGAACTGGAAGCAGAAAATTCAAAATTACGTCAACAAATTTCCGATAAAGATAGATGTCTTAATTTTTTATCAGCAGAGCAAGTACAGAATGCTGCCCTCGATAAGAAATCTATACAAAATTGGTCAGACAAGAGCATCACCGAAGGGCTGAAGATGCGCTTTGCTGTTGGCAAATTTGGCTACAATTATATGAGAGCCACAGGTTATCCGTGCCCCTCTTATTCCACTTTAAATAGGCGAATGCAAAATATTGATATGAACTTTGGTATTTTGCATGTAATTTTAAATGCAATGAAAAGCAAAGTGTCATACATGTCTGAAACAGACAGATGGTGCTCTGTAATGGTTGATGAAATGGAGATTTCTGCGAGTAAAGATTTTGATGTATCAGCAAAACACTTCATTGGTGGTGTGACTCTAGGCTCAAACGATGTTCCTGGTAAGCATTATACTGTCGTTTTGGTCAGAGGTCTAAAAACACAGTGGAAGCAGGTTATTGCGCATGAAGTGACAGGTCCATCAACATCTGGACAATACATGCATGCACTGATTTCTACATGCATCAGTGCTTGTCACGAGATTGGGCTTATTGCGAAAGCTCTTGTCTCTGACATGGGCAGTAATAATAAAGCAATGTGGAAGCAATTTAACATTAGTGTAACAAAAGATGGAAGGAAGACTTCATTTATTTCTAATAATTCCGAAGTAGTATACACAGTAGCTGATGTTCCTCACCTACTTAAAAATCTACGTAATGCAACACTTTCTAAAAATATATTGTTACCCAACAATATTTGTGCTAGAGAAGGGTTGCCTTACAGATGTATCAGTGCAGGCTTCATCAAACATTTGTGGATTCGAGAAATAGAAAGTGAAACAAGTCTACGTTCATTGCACCATCTAAACAAGGAGCATCTTTTTCCATCACAATTTCAGAAAATGAATGTAGCAACTGCAGTTTAGTTGTTCACTGTAACAACTGCTGCTGCTTTGGAAAAGGCTGTGCGTCTTCGCACTTTAAGGAAGGAGGCTCTGGCTACTGCTTGGTGGATAAGATTTATACATGAGTGGTTTTCAATCATGACAGCAAGACATAGAATCAAAAGTATCACCTTCAATAACAAAGAAGAAAAATTTAAATTTCTTTAAGATGTTATTGATGTTGTGCAGGACATGGAATTTGGAATCGGCTGGAAGCTGTTGCAAACCGGAATAATAATGTCCACTCTAAGTGTGATGAATTTGGCAAATGAAGCATTTGAAAGGGGCTTCAAATTCTTTATGCCTGGGCGTCTGTCACAAGATGCATTGGAAAATGTGTTTTCTCAAGTACGAAGAAAAGCAGGAGCCAAACCAACTGCCCTTAGAGCCAAAATGGCTTTAAAATTAATATGTGTATCACAAGTCATTGCAGATTTGAAAGGAACAAACTATGCTCCTGAAAACGATTTTCATCTTCTTAATCTGTCCAAAGAATGTGTTAAGAAATCTCCAGGACCTTCTCATACAGAAATGTCTTCAAATCCACTCACACCAAGTGAAGAAAATGATGTGTATTACATCACTGGTGCGACCTTAAATGGTGTACTGAAACAAAAACTTTGTGAGGAATGCATACAATGTGCAAAAACTGCTATAGATAAAAATGAGCCAGATATGCCGCAGCATTTAACTCTTTTAACAGAGTATTCTGATATGGGAGGACTAATGCGACCTACATCAGGTATTTACAGGATCTGCCGAGAGGCTGAAAGATTATTCCAACGCCTTAAAAGTGAATGGATAAAGAAAGAGCAACCAATTACAGAGGAGCATCTACAAATTATTAAGCAGAAGTGTGAAAGGATAGAGATGCCTGACTGCTGCAACTTAAAGGAAAAAATAATTAATTATTATTTAATAATCAGATGCAAAAGCACTCTCAAGCATCTTAAAAATAAAGTTGCTTATTCAGCATCATACAGCTCTCTTTCTGCTCAAAAGAAATCTTAACACATTTTTAGGAGTTTTATTGGCAATTTAATTATTATTTTCATATTTGTAAATATTATGTATTACTTTATTCTGTTTTTTAAAAGCCTGTTTGTATGCATCCTCATTTATTTGCAACGTATTTAACATGAATCATGCCACTATATTGTATTACAACTGAAATCAAGAATTTTTATGTTGTTTGTGCCTACTTCCAGTGCAAGCTGTTACTCCTTGCCTTTTGTTCAAATACTATAACTGTAAATATCAATTATTCATTTATTTATTTTTTTTAGTGCCTGTACTTCAATTTTTTTTTTTTTTTTTTTTTTGTATGCATCCTTATTTACTTTCATTTGTAACGTATATAACATGAATTTTGCCACTGTAGTGCATTACATATGAAATCAATAATTTTGATATTGTTTGCGCCTGCTTCCAGTTCAAGCTGAAACTCCTTGCTTTTTGTTCAAATACTGTACCTGTAATTATACATTTTTTATTTTCTTTTTTATAATGCCTCCACGTAGGCATCCTTATTTATTAGAAATATTTGTAACGTATTTACTATTCATCATGCCATTGTATTATATTACATCTAGAGTGAATTTTTATAATGTTTGTGCCCTGCTTCAAGTTCAAGTTGCTGCTCCTTGCTCTTTTGTATAAAAAAAAAAATATATGCCTTTTTTTATTTGTTGTTAATACTTGAAATAGTAAATAGCTCCAAGGAAATGTCTATTTCAAGCTGCCGCTGCTTGTTTTTTGTTAAAATACAATACCTGTAATTGTCTATTTTTTCATTCTTTTTTTTTTTTTTGTGTGTGTGTGTGCGTGCCAGTTTGTATGCATCCTCATTTATTTGCATTTGTAATGTATTTCACATTAATCAAGCCACTGTATTGCATTACATCTGAAATCAAGAATTTTTATATTCTCTGTTTCTGCTTCCAGTTCAAGCTGCTGAATCTTGCTTTTTGTTAAAATATAATATTTTCAATTTTTTTTTTTTTTTTTTTTTTAAATGCATCCTCATTTACTTGCATTTGTAACGTATACAACATGAATTTTGCCACTGTAGTGCATTACATCTGAAATCAATAATTTTGATATTGTTTGTGCCTGCTTCCAGTTCAAGCTGTTACTCCTTGCTTTTTATTCAAATACTATACATGTAATTATCCATTATTTATTTATTTATTTATTTTTTTTAATGCCTGTACGTATGCATCCTTATTTATTAGAAATATTTGTAACATATTTAATATTCATCATGCCATTGTATTATATTACATCTAGAGTCAATTTTTGTAATGTTTGTGCCCTGCTTCCAGTTCAAGTTGCTGCTCCTTGCTCTTTTGTATAAAAAGAAAATATATGCCTTTTTTCGTTTGCTGTTAATACTTGAAATAGTAAATAGCTCCAAGGGAATGTCTATTTCAAGCTGCCAATGCTTGTTTTTTGTTAAAATACAATACCTGTAATTGTCTATTTTTTCATTCTTTTTTTTTTTTTTTTGTGCCAGTTTGTATGCATCCTCATTTATTTGCATTTGTAATGTATTTCACATTAATCAAGCCACTGTATTGTATTACATCTAAAATCAAGATTTTTTATATTCTCTGTTCCTGCTTCCAGTTCAAGATGCTGCTCCTTGCTTTTGGTTGGAATATGTCTTCAGTTATCTTTTTTTTTTTTTTTCATCCTCATTTACTTTTATTTGTAACGTGTTTAACTTGAATCATGCCACTGTACATCTAATGTCAAGAATTTTTATATTCTCTGTTCCTGCTTCCAGTTCAAGCTGCTGCTCCTTGCTTTTTGTTGAAATATGATATCTTCAATTATCTTTTTTTTTTTTTTTTGTATGCATCCTTATTTACTTTGATTTGTAACGTATATAACATGAATTTTGCCACTGTAGTGCATTACATATGAAATCAATAATTTTGATATTGTTTGCGCCTGCTTCCAGTTCAAGCTGAAACTCCTTGCTTTTTGTTCAAATACTGTACCTGTAATTATACATTTTTTATTTTCTTTTTTATAATGCCTCCACGTATGCATCCTTATTTATTAGAAATATTTGTAACGTATTTACTATTCATCATGCTATTGTATTATATTACATCTAGAGTGAATTTTTATAACGTTTGTGCCCTGCTTCAAGTTCAAGTTGCTGCTCCTTGCTCTTTTGTATAAAAAAAAATATATATATGCCTTTTTTCATTTGTTGTTAATACTTGAAATAGTAAATAGCTCCAAGGAAATGTCTATTTCAAGCTGCCGCTGCTTGTTTTTTGTTAAAATACAATACCTGTAATTGTCTATTTTTTCATTTTTTTTTTTTTTTTTTGTGTGTGTGTGCGTGCCAGTTTGTATGCATCCTCATTTATTTGCATTTGTAATGTATTTCACATTAATCAAGCCACTGTATTGCATTACATCTTAAATCAAGAATTTTTATATTCTCTGTTTCTGCTTCCAGTTCAAGCTGCTGAATCTTGCTTTTTGTTAAAATATAATATCTTCAAATTTTTTATTTTTTTATTTTTATTTTTTTTTTTTTAATGCATCCTCATTTACTTGCATTTGTAGCGTATACAACATGAATTTTGCCACTGTAGTGCATTACATCTGAAATCAATAATTTTGATATTGTTTGTGCCTGCTTCCAGTTCAAGCTGTTACTCCTTGCTTTTTATTCAAATACTATACATGTAATTATCCATTATTTATTTATTTATTTATTTATTTATTTTTAATGCCTGTACGTATGCATCCTTATTTATTAGAAATATTTGTAACATATTTAATATTCATCATGCCATTGTATTATATTACATCTAGAGTCAATTTTTGTAATGTTTATGCCCTGCTTCCAGTTCAAGTTGCTGCTCCTTGCTCTTTTGTATAAAAAGAAAATATATGCCTTTTTTCGTTTGCTGTTAATACTTGAAATAGTAAATAGCTCCAAGGGAATGTCTATTTCAAGCTGCCAATGCTTGTTTTTTGTTAAAATACAATACCTGTAATTGTCTATTTTTTCATTCTTTTTTTTTTTTTTTTTTTTTTGTGCCAGTTTGTATGCATCCTCATTTATTTGCATTTGTAATGTATTTCACATTAATCAAGCCACTGTATTGTATAAAATCAAGATTTTTTATATTCTCTGTTCCTGCTTCCAGTTCAAGATGCTGCTCCTTGCTTTTGGTTGGAATATATCTTCAGTTATCTTTTTTTTTTCCATCCTCATTTACTTTTATTTGTAACGTGTTTAACATGAATCATGCCACTGTACATTTAATGTCGAGAATTTTTATATTCTCTGTTCCTGCTTCCAGTTCAAGCTGCTGCTCCTTGCTTTTTGTTGAAATATGATATCTTCAATTATCTTTTTTTTTTTTTTATGCATCCTCATTTACTTGCATTTGTAACGTATACAACATGAATTTTGCCACTGTAGTGCATTACATCTGAAATCGATAATTTTGATATTGTTTGTGCCTGTTTCCAGTTCAAGCTGTTACTCCTTGCTTTTTATTCAAATTTGTGATATAACCCAGGAAGCCACTGAAGAAAATACAGGTTTGAAGACTACAAAAAGATATTTTTATACAAAATTTTAATCTTGGCAATAGTGCTACATTCAAAAGTATTCTCCCAATTTGTTTGAGAAGTACAGTTTTTGATCAATGTATTACCCATGCTTCAGAAACTTTGATATGTAAAACTATACAAAAGCTTCAGACAACACAGAGATATGCATGTTAGAATTCACGTGAAGAGACGGAAAGCAAAACACATGAATTAAAGAGGAAGCCAAAGTTATCGATATTATATGTAGAATGAAGAAGTTAAAATGGGTGTGTTGTAACCACTGTGTTCTTAGAGAGATAAAATTATGAAGTTTGCATGAGAAGAATTGCCAAAAACAGAGCAGATT